>JAFBJZ010000113.1:0-183186 GCA_016785225.1 Psettodes erumei | reverse complement strand
ACACACACACACACACACACACACAGTACATTCTCATTTCAGCCAATTAAACCAGTACTTGCAGTATAATCTCAGTGGATATCACGTCACTACTGACATTTACCTGCTAGCAATCCTATTATTAGCATTATTATTTTTGGACTGTAGTAAATGTATCATCCTGTTATGCTTTTAGTGGACCATCAGTGAGCTGGCATGTTACACCTATTCTCTGGTGTCGGTCCCTCTGTACGACACGCTGGGAACAGAAGCCATTGACTACATTATAGATAAAGGTAAACCACGACAAGAACAACAACAACAACCTGAATACACACACTTCAGTTTCCTGATTATCAGCGTTTGTGCTGATGGAGCACTGTTTCTGCAGCTTCCATCTCCACCATAGTCTGTGACGTGGTAGAGAAAGTCAACCTGGTGCTGGACTGTGTCAAGGACCAGACACACGCTGTGAAAACCATCGTTGTTATGGAGACCCCCGGTGATGACCTGGTCAGCAGGGGTCAACAAGCTGGAATCAACATCCTCAGCCTGCAGGAGATGGAGGTCTGCTCCCCTCAGTCTCTCTTTTCCTCCTCCAGCTTTAGTTATTTTGTTCCAATCTTCCACTTTTTTTTTTTCATCAAACTTTGTTTCCTATTGGTTTTGTTTCTCCTGAACTTGTTTTTTCTGTTCTTGTGATTTTGCTCTCTCTTGCTTTCTTTCTTTGTGTTATTTTATTTTGATGTTTTCTTTTATGTCTCTTTCTGTTGGCATCATTCCAGTTGTTTTTTTTTGATTCTCTTTTTTTTTCTCATATCGCTCTTTGTCCTTTTTATTCCATCCATATGAACTTTACTAATGCGCATTTCTTGTTATGCAGTCTATCGGGAAGGCCAACCATCATCAACCAATGGTAAGTGACCAGTGGCCTCTCACCAGTCAGCACTGAGAAGGCAAGGTGAATATGTTTTGTGTTATATGGCACTGTTTGATTACTGACACCCAAATCCCTCCAGCCTCCGCAGCCTGAGGACATGGCAGTCATTTGCTTCACCAGCGGAACAACAGGTGGGACACACATCCAGTGAATTTCCCTCCGTTTCTTCAATATACTGTATAATGCGTATATGCTTTGTGTGTTTGTGCACTTTCAGGAAGACCAAAGGGAGCTATGTTGACACATGGGAATATTGTGTCCAACTGCTCTGCCTTCATCAAGCTGACAGAGGTAAGGAGCATCTTTTAAACAAATGCTTCCTTCTCCATCTCTGCCTCTCCGTCTTTATCTCCTCCTTTCTTCTTCTACCTCCTGGAGCAAGTTGACTGTGCTTTCATAATTTCAAGTCTTAAAAAGGAGACAAATCGGGTAATGTGTGAGATCAGAAGGAGTGATGGGAAAAGGGAAAAGCTTTGTTCTTCTCTCCAGTCGTTCTCTAAGACCACCTCAGAAACGTCATGCTGTCTTTTCTGCCTCTGGCTCACATGTTTGAGAGGGTGGTGGTGGTACAAACCTTAACAATGACACTTTCTCTCCCTGTCTGTCTGCCTGTCTGTATGGCTGGGTCATGCCTGTTCATGTGTGTTTTTACACCTGTGTCCGTGTGTGTGTGTGTGTACATGTTTTAGATTCACTGTCCTTTTAGTCCCAGTGATGTCCATATTTCCTTCCTGCCCTTGGCTCATATGTTTGAGAGAGTAGTACAGGTATGTTCCCTTAGTTCCCTTGTTCAGTCACCCTTTGTTAAAGATAAATCTGTATTCCTGTGAGCCCTGTGTGTCAGTCCCTCTTCAGCTACGCACTCTTGACTTTTCCCTTCTGCACATTTGCCTGACTTTGCTGACAGGGAGTGATTATGGTGCATGGAGCCAGGATTGGCTTTTTCCAGGGAGATATCCGTCTACTGTCAGATGACTTGATCGCACTGAAACCTACCGTGTTCCCTGTGGTGCCCCGACTGCTCAACAAATTGCATGATAAGGTAGGGGTGTCAGAGTTAAGGCAGTGTACATGCTGCTGTGTCTCTGACCCTGCTCATATTAACGTTTAAAAAACTGGAGATATCTGTGTAACCTCATAAAGCATCAACCTAAACGATGACGTTGTCACGTCTCCTATAAGTAAGGTTAGTCTGTCTGCGTGTTTTTGCAGATCTTTGGGCAGGCCAACTCCCCTTTGAAGCGCTGGCTGCTGGGATTCGCCCAGAGGAGGAAGGAGGCAGAGATGATGAAAGGGATCATGAGGAGGGACAGCATCTGGGATCGACTTATCTTCAGGAAGGTCCAGGTACACAGAACCAGCAGAGTCACAACCCCCTTTTATAGCAGCATGTCCAGGAATGGTTTTTTACGAAGGGTGGTTGATGATATTATATTAACCATTTTTAAATGAATTACATTTCATTTTTGCACAATGCAGATTCTAATTTGTTCATGCCAGCCAGCAGGTGTTAGTAGATATCAGGCTAATATTGCTAAATAAAATGTTTTGTTCCAAAACAGTGGTCCTAGTTTAACCAGTGAGCATGTCAGTTAACAGCTGACTTGGAGCTGCTCAGCTGTTAATTTTGTGGGTTTTGTTGTGGAGTGTTAATGGACTGTGCTGCCCTCCACAGGCCAGCCTCGGAGGTCGCGTTCGTCTCATGCTAACAGGAGCTGCTCCCATCTCTCCCACTGTTCTCACTTTCCTCAGAGCTGCAATGGGCTGTCAGGTAACATACACACACTCAAGTTGAGTTAAACCCTGGTCTCACACATCTCTTTCTGTCTCTTTGTCTCACCTCTCCTGAAATGTATTACAGAATGTGATATGCAGAAACTCTGCCTTCTGATCTGTAATCACAACATTTTCTCATCCTCACTTCTGCTTGCAGTATTGACAGTAATAATGGTAATAATATTCCTGGTTTATTGTCTGTGTCAGTTCTATGAAGGCTATGGACAAACAGAGTGTACTGCTGGGTGCACATTGACCTTGCCCGGGGACTGGACTGCAGGTATGAGTTGTTTCTTTGTCGTCCTTGTTGTTTGTGACCCATGTCACGCAGAAAAAAGTGCACGCTTGTAAAAGTGGTGAGTTGAACTAAACCCAGCCTCCTGCCACCAGGTCATGTTGGTGCGCCTCTGCCCTGTAACTCAGTTAAACTGGTGGACGTGCCTGAGATGAACTATCTGGCTGTCAACGGAGAAGGAGAGGTATATCTCACAGAAGACAGACGCATCATCACAGAGGCACCTGTGTCTTTTTATATCTGTACGATGATGTATGTCATTCATAAAATCTGAATCTGTTGGTTTCTAGGTGTGTGTGAAGGGCCCTAACGTGTTCAAGGGCTATCTGAAGGACCCAGAAAAGACAGCAGAGGCTATCGATGCAGATGGATGGGTTCACACTGGGGATATTGGAAAATGGCTTCCTGTAGGTCCATGTAGATGAAGTTGCTTACATCAACCTTACATTGTTTGGCTTAACTTCACACATTCATTCATTTGAGCTAGATTTCTAGTGTTAAACTCAGCTAGCCCGTCAATGTCATTCATGCGGACAGACATGAACTGTGTGTGCATGTGTGTGTACCCAGAATGGCACGCTGAAGATCGTGGACAGGAAGAAGCACATCTTTAAGCTGGCACAGGGCGAGTACATTGCTCCTGAAAAGATAGAGCTTGTCTACATAAGGAGTGATGCAGTGGCTCAGGTCTTTGTGCATGGAGACAGCCTGCAGGTAGGTGAAGGAAATTTTCAGTGTGTGCATTGAGGGTGTGGAATTTTCCCATTACTAACAGGCTGTCAACCATTCTCAAAATTCCTACCATATATAATTTGTGTGTAATGTTTCCAGGCGTGTCTAGTCGCAGTGGTGGTTCCTGACCCTGACTTCCTGTGTAGCTGGGCCAAGAAGACCCTGGGATTGAGGGGCAGCTACCATGAACTATGTGGCAGAGCGGTAACTCCACTTTACAATGCATACAGTTCCCTGCACTCACACTGTAAATCTAT
Organism: Psettodes erumei; assembly: GCA_016785225.1. Lineage (NCBI taxonomy): Eukaryota > Metazoa > Chordata > Actinopteri > Pleuronectiformes > Psettodidae > Psettodes > Psettodes erumei. The sequence goes on along the minus strand of JAFBJZ010000113.1, from coordinate 179,207 downwards.
TTCCCCTGTAGGATAAGGGCTCAGATAAAGTTTCACTCTGTTTCAACACTGTGTCATGCTGCAGCGCAATGCATCATTATCCAGTGAGGCACTGTTTTGGCCAAACACATGCAAGCAAGCCCGTTCCTGCAACTGAACTTTCCACATCATTTTTCACTGGCTTTTTACATAAATCAAAAGACCCCTGTCGATTCAAATGTCTGTCTGAATGCAGTCTGACACATGAATACCAGATGCTGTAATTAAGTGTGTGAAGGTTAGACATGTGCAGAGAGGGAAAAAGGACAGCTAACAATAGAAACTTCTAACTTCTACATCTTTTTCTCTCTTTATCTCTTTTTTTCTATCTACATAGGAAATCAAAGCAGCCGTGTTGGAGGACATGCTGCGGCTGGGGAAGGAAGCAGGCCTCAAGTCTTTTGAGCAGGTATACTACTCACTCATAATTCAACCAATATTTGAAATGTCTCTTCCTTATTTTTAAGCATTCTTAGAAGCTTTATTCAGACACAGGATGCTTTTTTTCTTAAGTGAAACATTATTGTTCTCTGTAACACAATTTGTCAAATTGTGTTCGCCCTTCAGGTGAAGGCCATCTGCATCCACACCCAACTGTTCTCAATCGAGAATGGTCTGCTCACTCCAACAATGAAGGCCAAGAGGAACGAACTGAGACAACACTTCAGATCCCAGATAGATAAGCTGTATGCTGGAATCAATGTGTAGATGGAGAACCGAGTGCAAGAACAGACACAAGACCCCAACCAAGGGTGTTTTAGATGAAGAGAAGAGGAAGATACAGGGAGAAGTTTTTCACCCAAACACTCTCACGCGTCACAACTTTAACGTTTCAGTGTCTTTGAGATTTTTTGTTCGATGTTATGTTTGTTCAGTTGAAGTTGAAATCCACGATGGATAACAGGTTTGTATATGTTGGGTCCTTACGTCTTTTTTGATTAAGCTTTGTATCAGGTGGGACCCTGGGAAGGATAGAGAGCCATACACAATGTTACCCAAACAAAGCTAGGCTGTACACAGGGGAATTCAGGTACTAAAGGACACTCAGAACATAGGGAAACTGTGTCATTGTTTTAATTTATTTATAATAGGAACAGAGTAGATTTGTTGAAGGAATCAGTTTTCTTAAATTATTGTTATTAGTCAGAAGATTTCAAAATAACATTGTTCACAACTTGGATGAAATCCTCTTGAATGTCTATGATTTTAATTTCATGAAAGTACTTTTGAGTGTGGTCTTGCTATGATTGTTTTACTGTCATCATCTCATATTTGTTTTGTAAAAATTGAATTAAAAATTGTCCAAAGAGCTGGTGCATTTTGCTTCATTGTGGCTGTGGAAGCCACTGAGATGATATGTAATTCATTTTTCTTGACCTCTTATCATTACTTCAAGGAATTTTGGTATTCATGAGACCCAAAGAAATGTAATATTTCTTAATCTTAATATTTTAGTGAAAATAGATTTTATTGTATGCGCTGGATGGATAAACCAATTTAACACATTATAAACAATAGATTTTGAATGCTGTGAAAATATTAAGCTAAAAATACAAAAGGCAGTGGAAAACGTTTTAAACTACTTCACTACTTTACTTCAAAATCAATTTCTTGCAGCACAAAAAAAAAAATCAATTTCCCAACTATTTTTGACCCAATTCTCTCGCCGTAGTAAATATTTAGCTACTCCCGCTCGGGGAGAGTTTTGTTGTTGTTGTTGTTTTTTTTTGATTTGGTGCATTTGTTTTTTAAGTAAAGCCTCTTCATTTCACATCACTGCAAAACCCACTAGAGAGTTTTGCATGAAGTACCATATTGAGCTGTAACTTTTTCGTTTGTTAAAACCAACTGTACCAAGTTCCACCCCTGTGTACTCTCGAGTGGTACAGTCCGGAACTTGAAACATTTGCGGGAAGTTTTTTTGCTGTTCGAGCACTGGAGTGTTGACAAAACAAACGTGTAGTCGAAGTTAGAGCTGTTCCAGATGAGGTAAGATATGTGGACAATGAGTTAAAATGTCGTTAACATTCGTCCTTATATCTGTGATACACGCCGCTCTCTCGTTTATTGGCAAAGTCAGACACATTTATATTTAAGAAATGTGACGTTGTTCAGCTTATCCGGGGTAGATGTACTGACGTGAGAGGAATGGTCATGCTAGCTAGCTCAAAAAACGTATTTTTAAAGTGCAGTTTTAATGGTGATATAAACAACCCAATTAGCATAGAAGCTGCTACATTTCAAAAAACACCATCGGTAACTTCTGTGGGTAGTTATGCCCGACACACAAAGGTGGTACGTTGAACGGGTTAGTTAGAGTTATATGCGTGTTATAAATGACGTCGCAGTGGTACCATTCTGAGGAGCTCGTTTTCCTTTATTTCCACAGTTCCAGAAAGGGCAGAGGAGCCAAGCTGCGCTCAGTGCCAGCAGAGGGTCAGGTGAGACCGTGGCATCATTGGTTTAAGTGCTCTATGGTTTCAGAAAATTGGTATGAATTGTCTTTTTAAATGGCATTCATTCATTGTCAGCATTTGTGGTGCGTTTTATGTTATTGGCATCTCAACTCTCCCTTTGTCTTTACATCCTGAAGGCTTCCTCTGCTCATCAGATGGTGTCACCCAACCTCTCTGCCATAGAGAGAGCCAGCTTCCTGGAGGAACTGCAGCTAAATCATGGTGTGTCTTTACACTGCATTATTGTCCTGTCCTTTTCCATACCAGTGTCTCCATGTGATGTTTAAAAGATGTGAAAAGCTATAAATCATTTCAAATTATCCACATTTTTTTCTCTGTTTATTTGGGTAATGTCAAACCACGCTGATGCTGAGAACTGTGGTGTTGCCTAGGTAACCCTCTGCACAGTACTGCCATGGAGGAAGACTTAAATGCCTTAGAGGAAGGGCAGGTGGACAAAGAACGAGCAGGAGGAAAGGACGTTCCTGAGATGTTGATGAGGCCTTCTAAACGGCGTAGAGCTGCAGTGAACAGGAAGGACACAGAGAAAGATGGAGAGCAGGAGAAGAAGAGGAGTAGGAGAAGCAATGGAGAGAAGGTTCAGGCAAGGTAAGGTCAAATGTGTGAAGTGTTTCTGTACTGTTTACTTTCCAAAATGAAGAATGTAGGAGAAAGATAGAATAAGAATGGAGAGCCTGAAGGGGAAAGAACAGAGTCAAACATTTGGTTTGGAAGAAGCCTGCTAAGAGGAGAAGTGCAGGAAAGATGCCTGCAGCAAGTTATTTTCCACCCTGGGGTTGTATTTTATCATTTAAAAGAAAAAGAAAACTCACAATAAGGACAATCTACTTGTCCATCCATCAACATATTCGTGTGTACTGTATAAGGATATGTTAATCTGCCTGTCTTCTTGCTTTCCTATCAATTTATTTATCTGTTTCTGTGTCACACCAAGGCCAGTGACAAACCAGCCGATGAAGAGGGGCACTAAGAGAGAGAGTGAATCAGCGAGGGGAAAGTCCAGTAACCCTCAGTCTCAGGTACAGTAAGTCCACAGTATATACAGTATTGATGCATAGTGATGATGTTGTCACGACGACAATAATATTAAAACAAAGCCTTTTTTCCAGGAGGAATCTGACTCTGGCACCTCCCAGCAGAGCCGTGAGAGCACGCTGTCCTCTGATGAGGAGGCGGGTGAAGACACCAGTTGGGTATGGTCTGACATCAGCAGACGGCTGCTACCATGAGACCATGACAGTGGGGCCTGCATCATGACTGAGTGTTTTAGCTTGTTGTCATCTTTTTTTCTTCATATCATTCATTCAGAAAAGAAGTCCGAAGAAGGCCAACGTGTATAGTTTTGGCAGAACCAGAAAATTGGGGAGGTCAAGGTCGAGAAAGTCTTCATCGGGTAAGGGAAAAGAGTGCAAGAGGCCGGCGCCAGTCCTTACTGTACACTTCAAAATCTCGGCTCAGATGGGATCCAGTTTGGGATCAATGCTTATTCACTTTTTTCACCTGTTAGAGAAGAAATCTGATGCCACTCACTATACGTGGCTGCTCTTTCACTGTGAAGGAGTTAGGACACAGTTAGCTTAGCATAAAGCCTTAAAGAAAACAAGGGGCCCAGCAGCTCCTCTGCAGTTCACTGATCAGGAACTTGTATATCTGTTTTGGTTCTTTTGTACAAAAACTGAAGTGGAAAAGTCAGAAGCAGAAGAAATATTATTCTGGGGGGTCTTCTGGTCATTGCGGTCCTGTTTTCAAACAAACTCTTCACAAAAAAGGTTTTTTTAGTTATTGTTCCTCATTAATCTTAAACCATGAAAACCTAACACTTCCCCATGAAGGCAGTGCATCTGCAGAGCCAGAACAGGCCAGCAGCGACAAACAGAGGAAGAGGAGGCCAGCTGGTCAGGCAGGAACAGATTTAGAGGTGGTGCTGGATGCCTTCCTCCATTTCTGTGACCAGTACAGGTGAGTTGGCACATCTAAGCATCTAAACTGCTGTTCACATATGACTTGAAGGTTTTTTTTTTACTGCTTGGTTGTTCTATTATAATATGTTTTCAGGGAGTCTGTGGAGTCTAAAGCAGTCAAACAGTCCATTGATTCTTTCTCCTCCAATGTGAAAGAGAAACTCTTGGCAAAGGTCAGACTTTCCAAATACTGTTTAATGTGCTGTGCTGAGAAGTTGAAGAAAAAGAGCAACTGCACTCTGTGTAGTGTTTAAGATGTTTTCAGGTTGACATTTAGAGGATTACACTTCTTTTTCTTAAGCAGAAAACAGTTGTGCACCATACTGTCACCTACTCAAATAGCCTGTACACTTAAAGCCTCTGATTAGAGAATCAAAGCAGAGAATTAAATCCTATTTCTATTTCTACAATCTTCAAAGGGCATTGGGTTGTTCACATAAGAGACTGTGAAATACTTGTTGGACAGGAAACCTGAGTTAATGAGTTCATTGATGATCAGGAATGACCTCGAGGCTAATGTGTCAGGTGTTTGTGATATTAAATGTCAGTTAAAGCTGCAGATTGCTGAGAATTCACACCCACCTTTTTGTGCCAAACATTTTACAAAGATCTCTACATATTTATCAAGTCAATAATAATAAATATGAACCTATATGCTGTTTCATATCAACCAAACTGGAGATGAATGATGCTGGTTCATGCCATAATCATAAACATTTTAAGCAAATGCGTGTATATTCTCTGGTGTCTCTGTTTGTCCAGATCTCTTTGTACAAGGAGCTCCGGGTTCTGAAAAGAGAAAATGCCAAGGTAACTGAAAGTTGTGAGCATAGCATTCAAAGCACAAGCACAGGGCTGCTCGCAGGGCTGGACGTTCTTATTTGTCTTACCCATGCTAATGACACTTTATTTACTGAGTGTGTGTGTATTTACTGTGTGTGTGTGTGTGTGGCAGGTTGGTTCTTTGATTCACACAAAGACACAGAAGTTGCTGAATGCCAAGCATGAGCTGATGAGGTGAGGAGCTGCCGAGATAAACACAAAAAAAATACCATTTTCAAAACCCCTGACTATTGTTTGCTTTTTCTCTATAAAATGAGTAGTCCCTTTTTAAAATAATGAGTCCACTGTGTCGTCAGCTTGATGTACACGTAATACAAAAAGTGGCTTTTCGCTGTGAAAAAACATTCATTATTTACATCCCGTAACAGTTCATCCTGTACAGGACATCCAAGTGCTTTACATGGTGATGTTGGTCCAACAGGGCAGAGAGACAGGTGAGGCTGCTGCAGAAGGAGGAAGCTGAACTTAAACTGCGATTAGCTGACCTGAGGCGAAGCCGCACCTTCCTCCATGACATGAGAGGGCTCAACCAACGATACCTGGACCACCGCCGCCAACACCCCAAAGAGAGAGAGACGGTACAAACGCAAAACACTGATGTGGATGTTGATCTTTGGCTCTTTGGCTTCATCTTAATGAACAGCAGCTGCATTTCATGATTTTTCCGTATAACTCGTGTGGTAACCCACTCTCTCCATTCCTCTCTTCCTCCCGTCCAGTACGGGGCGTCCAGCTTACCGGCTCTGCTACTCGAAGCAAAACATATCCAGGCCACAGAGCGTCAGCTGAGAAAAATCAATAACCGAATGGAAAAAAGACTGAAGAAGAATCAGACTTGTAAATAATGTGCTTTGGCATAATGGTGCACACATGAACACAGAAATGCACAAATGTTCAAGTCTCTTTAAGCATATATATATGTATATAACAAATAATAAGTAGTTAAGGCTGCTGGAGCAGAAGGAGCTTGATTTTTATGATTGTGCTGTACGTTGTGGTTCACTTTTCATGTTTCATGCTGATGTTTTTATGTCATTTTGCTCTCTCAGACCACGAGTGGAGCTGTGGATCCCTGTGTACTTGCTGTATCATAAGTTTAATAAATACAAGTAGCATACAATCGTGGTTCTGTTGTATCTTCCATGTTATGTAGAATGCATGCAGGCAGAACTTAGGAAACTTGGACCAGCCTATACTACCACTGAGCTCTCCGTGTATGTGTCCTGTAAGACACCTTTTTCCGGACCGATTGCGCCTTACTTCCTTTAAATTGCGCAGCCTGCACTGACACGGTCGCGGACAGTTTTCTAAGCCAATCAAGGCGCTCCTGACCCACACGCCTGCCCCGCCCACACGGGGAGCAGCGATCGTGGTTGGAAGTTTCAGGCTGGCACTTTGAACACCTTTGACATTCCCTCGCAATATCCCTGAGGGAGGAGCCCACCCTGAGCGTATTCCTACGACCGTGTCACGTAAAGGTAGGTTAACTGTGATTGAAGTTCATATTTATATTCTTTGTTATTATTTAGACGTATAATTTCAACGGAGCAGCTGATTTCAGTTAACGCGGGACCGGTCAAAGTGGTGTTCATATTCGTTTGCCTCACTGGTTACTAAAGCTGCCGAAGGCGACACCTTTTTCTGATGTAAATAGGAGTTAGGGGGTAAACTGCGGTGGGATCGCTGCCTCCTGCAAAGGCTGAAACGAAACTGCATTGCTGTCTTGAATCTGTATGAAGAGGTAAAAACACGTTAGTCAACTGATCTGATCAGCTGTGTGCCCCGCTACACTCAGACAGCGTCGAGACACCTGGCCGGAGACAGACGTATGATTTTAAAGATAAGTGAAAAATGTATGAGCTCAGGGAAGCGACAGACCATTAACATAGGAGGTAATGGAGCAACTGAAGGGACCTGTGCGTGATCTCACCTAGAAATAAGCAATATAAGTATGCTGGGATATTCCTGTTATTGGCTCTCTCAATCGAGCTACACCATACGCACCCATTATAAACCCAGATACGGACATGACATGACATTTAAACTGCGATCATTCATGTTTCAAACTGAAAGTATACCGATGTACGTAAATCTGAAAAAGAAGGAAGTTTTAGAAGTGTTGGACATTCTCTGCGTTCATTTCCAAAGACTCATAGAAAATCTTAAGTGTGAGCAGACTTTTCCCTTACATATAGCTGTGAGTCCAGTGAAGGCACAAAACATCCGTTTTTAGCGGCATGCAGAACATCATATTTTTATGAGTTAAAAAGGGGTTTTGTGTGTCATTCCTGCGCCAGGGGCCATGCTAATCTTCCTAATTTTATCATATGTACTACCAAGGTAATACAAAATATGGATTCATGGCTAGCAGTTCTGCCCAGCCCACCTCTTCTTCTATTGTTTTTATTCATCAACTTGACTATAGTATTATAAGTGTTATTAGAGTTTAACCCCTGACCAGATGACTGATTTTATAAATGTAATTTACCTCAAAAATCAGCAGCAGCTCAACAGTACAAATGAAGATTGTTGAAAAAACTGCTTGTCAGATGTAAGATAAGTAAGATAGTTACAAGTGTCTCTTTTCTGTTGATGTGTGCAGTAACATGGCTGAGGTTGGTGATGATGGTGAGAAGCAGAGCAGTGGGGACTCGATGGATGCCTTGGTTGTGAGGTAATTAGTGCACCCCGATGACTATCTGACAGCTCACATGTCATGGGTCTAAACCTGTATGCTCTTTCCATCGAAAATACTTGGGTAGTTATTCTCACCAATGTTTCCCACATGTGGAAAATATAATTTTGGTGGTGACTAAATTGAACTGCACTCAGAGACTCATGCAGTTTAGAGAGGATTTAAAGATGTCCCCTAAACATTTTGCACACAGACTGTCGGTAGAAATTACTCTTCACTGATGTTCCCCAAACGTCTCAGATGGGCATTTTGTCCCCAAGATAAATAAGATAATTGCAATTAATTTCCTGTCATTTTCTAATGACAGTTTGACTTTTGAGGAGGGCTATCAGGGTACACCCTCTTTTTTCACCCCTTTTCCTCTTTAGTGGGTATTTTGTTTCGTCTTTTTTTTCTTACAGGTGTCAAACATCTTCTGATTTATGAAACAATGTCTCTTTTCTGTTGATATGTGCAGTAACGTGGCTGAGGTTGGTGATGATGGTGAGAAGCAGAGCAGCGGGGACTCTGTGGATGCCTCGGTTGTGAGGTAATTAGTGCACCCCGATGACTATCTGACAACTCATATGTTATGGGACTAAGGAAGATAGTTGGTCACTTAAGCTGAACCCATACACACCTATTATAAACTCAGAAACGGTCAGCATAAAGCTCCTGAAGTTTGAATGATGTTTCTAAGTGAAATTATGAGCTATGGGTTCCATCTTTACAGTGCTGGAAGCTCCTAATTTAAACAAGTGATGCATTATGCAATGTATAATGATACACTGAAGATACTGTATGTATTATGATGAAACTTTTTTGGTGGTATATCATACATTGTGAAATGGGCTCACTTAATACATCCATAATGTTAATCACACTAAACACAATAAACCAGAATGACGTGGTAACTAATATGACGACATGAAGTGTTAGCAGTCTGCTTTTACATACAGGTGTGAGTCCACTGAAGGCACAAAACATCTGTTTTCCGGGGTTGTGTTGTGCTGACACTGAGCGACATTGACTGCTGCTTCTTTCTGTAAGCAGGTGGCATCTACATTAACAGAAGCTGTGTATTGTTTCACAGGCACTGCCCCATCAGCAGCTCCACCCAGCTTTTCTTCTGTTTTATTCCTAAAATTCAACTGCACACCCAACTCAACAACTGACTAGCTTTAAAACCTTGTGTTTTGTAAACGGAGTTCGGCAGTACATACCCAATAGTACTGGATGCTCCTGACCTAAACCTCTGATGCCTTATGAGATTCAAAATGAAACAAACAACAAAAACAATGTGTTGTTTTATGGGAAGTGAAACTAACTTAGTGTGAGAGTAAGGAAGATCAGCTGCGAGGGTGTACCACAGGTGTGCAGGACCTTTAAAGGCATTATGTGTAACATTATTTAATCATTCACATCAAAGTCAGGCACTTTTGCACATCAGCTCTTCTGCCTTTTCTCTAAATCTAAGATGTAATGGCTTGAGTATGGCCTGATATTAATACACTCTGTATTATACAACCAAACTATTCAGTTCTGAAATATGAATGGCCACCATGTTCTATGTGTCTCTATATGTTTTTATATGTTATTAATATGCTTTAATGCAGTTAGCAAAAAACTACTCTCCATCATCCTGCCTGTAGTTGTTGACAAAGGAAACCTGGTAACAGTCTTCTTATTTTATATATATAAATAGAGAGAGAGAAAGAGAGGCTAATCCTGTGCTGCTAAACACTCAGTCAGATAGATGCAAAGCTGCAAAAAAAGAATCTCCCATGAGCTTGACTGTGGTTATACAAGCCATTCAAGAACAGGTCACCACTGAGCTGTCAAATCATGTTAAAAAGTGTTTAAGTGTGAACATGCTCAACAAGTGTCTCAGGTTTCAAATGATTTGAGTTGACAAGTCTCTCTCTCTCTCTTTGTATCTGTAGAAAGGCTTGTGAGGAGGTGGACTCCCTCCCCAGCAGCAGAAGCAGCAAAGCAGTGGACCCTTACTGCTACAAAATGGACTATTCCAACATTGGAACCTGTGTGATTATCAACAATAAAAACTTTCACAGCAGCACGAGTAAATACACTTGTTCAACAATTAATATCCACTGATGCTTGCTTGTATCATTTTTGTTCAGGGGCACTTGAACAAACGTTCTGTGCATTAATCATTAAGACAACAATTTTAGCAACTTTCCAAAACCATTAGTTCTATATGATTTATACAGCAACTGGCCAGGTGTGAAGCCAGTCAGAGCTCCAAGCAGATCCTGCTTGCCATGTTTTTTTACATTCCTGTAAACATTTTATTTCCATTTATTTATTTATTTATTTATTGCAGTATTGTTAAAATCATTACCAATTGGAATCAGACCATGGACTCACACCATGTCGCTTGCATAAACACACATGTAACCACCTGGAGAAGTGGCAGGCTAATGACAGTCTCGCTTGCATCTTCCAAAACAAAACTCCAACATTAGCTTTACAAAGTGTCAGAAACAGGAGGGGTGAGTTTAGCAGTTGATGGTTCTGTTTCTCGAGTTGTACACAGCTTGCATGCATTCCTGCGTTTTGAACTACACTGGCACAGAAACTCTACCACAGTTCTGCTTGTGTGTTTTTGTGTTTCCAGGGATGCGTACTCGTAATGGGACAGATGTCGATGCTGCTAAAGCTTTGAAGACCTTCTCTAAACTGGGTTATAAGATTAGAATTGCCAATGACCAGACTGTGAGGCAGATGAATCAACTGCTGTCAAGTGGTAACAGAAACTACAAGTTTTTGTAAATGTACACTTTGAAACTGAGTTATCAGGTGATAAAAAGCATTTGACAGTGTTTGCTGTGTAGCCTGAAGATATTCATCATTACCTCCAGAGCATGCAGCAACCACGAGATCAGGGGTGTCAAACTCATTTTATGTCAGGGGCCATATACTGCCAAGTTTAATCTCAAGTGGGCCAGACCAGTAAAATTATGGCACAATGGTAAAATTGCAGACTTTTCTGACTTTTTCCTTTTTTTACACTTTGCAAAATCATCTCATTCGTCGCTCATTGATGGTCAATCTTATGGCCCGCGGGTCGTGAGTTTGGCACCCCTGCGCTAGATTGTATTGTAAAGGGGATTTATAGTTTGCATGTTGCTGACTTTTAATTCCCAGTCTCTTTCATGAACTTCATAAATGTTTTTGGGAACAGCTGAGTTCTTGGCCTCTAAGAACTGTAACTACTAAATATCAGTATTACTCTCAAGAATAAGTATTGTTCTGTCCAACATTTAAAGTAAACGAGGAAAAAAGTATCAGGACTGATAGTGTAATGCTGTTTTCTATCTGTTCTCGTGTCTGTCTCTAGTATCTCAGGAGGACCACAGTCAAAGTGCATCGTTTGTCTGTGTGCTGCTGAGTCACGGAGATGAGGGGTTCATATATGGCACAGATGGCAGTGAGAAGTTTGAAAACCTGACAAAATACTTCAGAGGAGATCGCTGCAAAAATCTGGTGGGGAAACCAAAGCTCTTCTTCATACAGGTGAGTTAAAAATACACATGTTACCACACAAATGCACTTGCGCCAAATCCACTGAACTGTGTCTTCAAATGTTTTTTTTTTTGTGGTGAAAAGTTTCTTTAGTAATGAGTTTCTTTCTTGAACTACTCAAGAGCTAAGTAGAGTCAAAGCTAATAAATAGGCATACAGTAGAAGTCAGAGTTGTTCTCACTGTAATGCTACAGTCAAATGTAAATAGCTTCAGCTCCAGTAAACCTTTTTGTTGGGGTTGATGACATACGCCTGGATCTCCTTCTCCCTGTAGGCATGCCGTGGTTGTGCCCTGGATGACGGAACTTGTGTCGAGACAGACGCAGATGTAGGGGAAACAACAGAGAGGATTCCTGTACAGGCAGATTTCCTCTATGCTTATTCCACTACTCCAGGTAAATGGCAACAGCCAAACAGGCATTTTGTCCTTTAAAATAACCACATTCAGTAAATGACAAATAGAAGACTGGCTTATAACTGTATAAACCTAATACTCAGTTTGTGGAATTATATTAAAATAGGAATACACTGACACTGTACCTTTTCTAGGAATGATAAAACTTGTCTGTTGTCCTGTAGGCCACTACTCATGGAGAAACACACAAAACGGCTCCTGGTTCATACAAGCATTGTGTGAGATGCTGCTCCGTTACAGTGGTGAGCTGGAGCTGATGCAGATCATGACCCGAGTCAACCGTACGGTGGCGCTGCAGTTTGAGTCTTCCTCCAACCTCCCTGGTTTTAGTGGCAAGAAGCAGATCCCATGTATCGTCTCAATGTTGACCAAAGACTTCTACTTTCCTTTTTAGATTAAAATAGACATTTTGTTTAAGATACAGCAAACTTCTTACCTATGGGAGTCAGAAGTGACCGCTGGTATTACAAATTTAACCTCCATCTAGTTTAACTTCAAACATATTTGGCTGTGTTCTCTTTTCTTTGGCCACACACCAGGAGTTTTTTTGCTGCAGTTTATAGGTTGTCTATATTATTAGCTTTGAATCGCATGAGGATAAAAGGGAACAGATCACTGAGGTTTCTATTAAATCTGAACTCTTAAAAAAATGAATATATGGGGTTTTTGTAATGACAGGTAAAGGGTCTTTCGTAAAAACCTGAACCAGTTTCTTTTTCTATCTTTGATTATCATGTTTTACAGAAAAAAGATACCAATGGGTGTAATTTTCAGGGAAACATTTTCAACAAGCTTGTTTCACAGATTACACAGGTAACATTTACTGTTCTGTTTCAAACCACTTCTTTACCAAACGTATTAGGCCCTTCTTAGAGTTCAGAAGGGTCTACAAATGCAGGTATTGGATATAAACAACAATCTCTGACTGACGTAGAAAGAGCTGTGTGCTGGGTCCAAGTGTGTTCAGAGAGGTCATTTAGATGCAGCACTTCTTATTTTGAAGCTTATTATCAATGAGTTGTTTTGAACTGTTACACCAGAAGGTGGCAGGATAATGAAATGACTGAGACAGCAAGAATTTTGGACGTTCATCTTCATTGCAGGGCCGTTGTTCTGGCCAGGAGTTTAGAATGTATTGATAAATGTAAGCCTGATATTAAAACAGTCTCTAGTAGGTAACCATTCAAAAATAATATGCATCAAAGATTTGAGATCTGTATTTGATATAGCCTGTCTATATAATCATTCTTCCCACATGTTCAGGATTGGGGGTCTGTATGTTCTGATCATTTTTAAAGTCTTTATTTATCAAATTCTTTCTGTTTCTTTTTCTGTTTTCAATTTCTGTTTGGACATCCAAGATTGATGAAGGTTATGAGCCTGTTATTGAACCTGTCTAGTACTTTGGTTTTTAATGTTGCGAAAAACCATCTGTATGAATGATTAACACTTTACGAGGGTGGCTTTCTAAGTTAGTGGCTGCATAAAAACATGCCACTGGTAGAGGGAGCCAGAGAAACATTTGGTGTGGGTCTGTGGGCCTCACATGAATCAGCAGTCCCTCAAAGCTACGCTGCTGCAGGAACTAAAATTGTGCCAAACCAAACCCTTAATGCTGCAGACCAGACCACTCTGGTACTGTTATAATACAGATTGAGTTTTTATTCTCAGATTGTGTCTGTTGAGATGATCAGGTGCCATGTTTGTTTCCAGCTGTCAGTCATAGTCATGACATACATCATGTATGGAAGTAGAATATGACTTTGTCTGTCTTCAGAGTTTCCCCCTGTTGACATTGCTGCTTTTGTTTTTGGCCCATCAGTCTTGCCATTGAACTATAAACTTTCACTGTGAGTGTGTCAGACCTGTTCTCAGTCTCAGCTGCAGTTGTGTGTATCAGAAAGAGATAACGCTGACTGGTCCAGAGGGCTGTGACCTGACCCAGTATGACTGTTCAAAACTGCCTGACTGACACAGTTTACATGTCTTTCATTTGCAGGTAGCAAACGTCACTATTTTCCAAACATCATATTTTCTGTTCTGGTATTTTTTAGAAGCTGTTTTCTCTTTTGGAAGAAACAGAAAGGGACATACTGGGGGGCAACCACTGGCAGAAATGTCAGGAATTTTATGATCATAACTTTTTTTAACAGCAATTTTCCTATAGCCAGCATCCTGAAGGTTGAATGAGTGCTATTTATGCATCATTGTGAATTTATTTTAAACTGAGCACAGAAAATGAAATAAAGCTGTGTAACGGAATTAAGTTACTCAAATTAGAAATGTTGAGATGATACAGTTAACCTTTCTCTTGTGTTAGGGTCAGCACGTATAAATGCATAAAAGAATCACTTAAAATTTGTTTATTGCATCAAGGCTTTTGACTTTGTCAGGAACTGTGATTTCAACAAAATTAAACCAATTTTTTTCACTACATTATAAAATGCTCTGGTTGAAATTATGTCCTTTGTGGTGTTAGGGTCGACCCAGTTATAAAAATAAGATTATAAAGCAATAATTAGAGCCAAAATTGAAATCATAAGTGCACTGTCAGCCAACACACTGACAGCCACTTCGTCTCCCAATCATGCGAGCTACAGGAAATGCTCATTTGTCCAGAATAGCTGCAAAAAAACACTAGACACAAGACGTTTACTCAGATTTAGCTTTCTAATAGTTTTGACAGTAGTAATTGATTTCTATTGGTTTGATTTGTTTGATTGGTTGTTGTTTGTTTGAACTTGCAAATCAATATTTTCTGTTATGACCTGTTCTGTGTTTCAATGTGTTTATATTGAAGTGTTTATATATTTGTTTTGCATTTTCTTGAAGAAAACATATATATGGGTTGAAACTGACCCATAACACCACAGATGTTACTATAGTTATTAATTTTAAAATGAAAAAATAAATCAAGCAAATTCATTTCAGAGATGTGTTCTAAACCCCTCAGTAATATTCAGGTAACACAACAACCTTTTATTTATTTATATGATTCTTTTGAGGTTAATTTTTCTTTTTTATTGAAATCGAGAGTTATACTGATAAAAAAAAAGAGGCCCAGAGACCCACACCAAAAATATTAAACCCAAAATTTTCATGGATAAGGAAGCCTAACAAGGTAACCCATAGATGATAAAAAAATTGGATGATAGGTTATTGTTTTTAGTGTATTTTAAAGCTGATTTAAGACACAGGTCACACACCGGGGATGGCAACAGAAAGCTGACACAGGAGGAAGGCTACATGGTCAGTATAATTTACGTTACAACTCTTGTCTCTAGTTAGGCTTTCACAAACACAGTAATTAAAATCCACAAAACCACAACAAATATGGAAATGCATCAGTACATCACTGGGAATATATTCAAAAACGTTTAAGATAGCACTGCATTTTTAATCATGTTCATATTTTCATCAGAAACTACAACAGTTTAGTTTTGTCCCAAATGAAACTCATCTGTGCAATGTGCACGTGGGTCAGCTTTTCACCCCCTACCTCTAATTATGGACATCGATTCATGGTAGGAAAGTAAAGTGAAAATCTGCACTTTCCAAAAAACAACTGCAGGTGGGCGCGCGCGCGCGCACACACACGGTTGCTCAAACTTTCTGGTTTCGTTTCCATCATCAGCCGCACAGAAAGAGGTGGACAGGGTGAAGAGGAGATAGAGGAAGTGAAAATGAAATCCAGCCCAAAGATCTTCTATGTATATCCGTAGAACACGATTCAAAAAGTGGCGCTCATGGATGTAGACGCTCACACAAATTATTTTTGATCAATAGGCACGCAAACCACATGATGCCGAGGAAATATTTTTTTAGCTGCAACGGGAAATTCTATTGCTTAAAGCAGCCAGGTCACATTTAAATCACACGATAAAACAACTCAAGGATATTCAAAGACATCGATAAGAAAATAAGAACAGATGCAACCTTGTTATCTTCTTATTGACCCATTGTCCTGCAGTGGTGAGACAGAATGCTTTCAAATGACAGTCGCTATATAAGGAAACAATGCATAATCCACATACACACACAGGTGCGCAAGGTAACTGAATTCAAGCAGACGCATTTCCATGCGCATGGTTCATGTGCACTGCCCCCGCTAACCGCTCGTGTTGACTTTCAGCGGAAACGGGAAACGAGAGCAGAGTGAGTCCTCTTCGCGTCCGAGCCCATCTGGAGAGCGCGCGCGTGCGCGCGGCCGGGAGACTTCCGCGACGGCGCTCGAGAGCGACCCACAGCGAGAGCACGCGAGCAGGAGGGGGATTTCCAGCCTGAGCCCCCACTTCCCGAAGCGGCCGTTGTTTTGCTTTCGGTCTCGACACACAAACAGAAATAAACGACGGGCGTACCTTTGTTTTCTCTACCCTAAACCACAGATAAATCAACTCGTCCAACTTGGACTGTGCGTGTCGCCCCGACAGCAGGAGCGTGGAGCTTCGGGCCGTCTCCCACCGATCAGGTAACATTTCATTTCCGCATATTAACGCTGTTGACTTGCGCTCGCAGGACGACATGACGGCTCCCCAGTTCGCCGTGTAAGTGAAAGTAGGACTGTAGTTTTTTCCCCCCCGCGTCTGTTGACTCGCCATGGTGTTATTTATTTTCACTTTTGGCGCTGTTGTTCTTGGATCAGCACGCTGGCAGACGTTTGACAAACAGACCGCGGTTAACTTTTGACGTGACTCCCACAATCGCTGAATCCAACTTTAATCCAACGCAAACCTGTTTCTGACAGTGACTCAGAGGTGGAACTGGCTTTGTTAATATTTGAAAACAAGCAGTGTGCTAGTTTTCACTCCACTACTGTAGCTCTTACTGTATGTTTATTCGCAGCGTGGGAGGGGGAATGTTTTTGAAACGCCTGGAAATGGACGCATGTAAATCTTATCCTGTTTTTCCATCTCAGAAATGTGTTCAGCCAACATTTACAGATTACCACCGCCGAAGCGACACGCCTCCAAACTTGTACTTCATAAATTGTAACTCGTATTATGTTGTACTTGTGCAACATAATATTGAAGTTGGGCTACTAATTAGCAGGTTTCAGCTACAGCAGACGTAATGTCATTATCAGTGCTGATTTGCAGCCTTGGACAGCTTTCAGAGGCATGCAGCTGTTTGCCTGCTCCCTCCTCCTGCACAGTGCAGAAGAACCCACTGATCACACTGGAGATGGTGTGTCTCCCTGCCTGACCTGTTAAGGGAGCTCTGTCACTTTTCCTACCCCACCCACAGCTTTTACATAAACACGCCGTCTCCTTCTAACTTCTGTGTTTTATTTCTCAGTCACTCCCGATCAAAGGTGGCGCGGCATTGTGGACGGTGGCGGCGGCGGAAGGCCGCGGCTCCCATGCCTGATGGCAGGCGTTTGTTTGAGAACAGTGTTTTTTTTTATAAGACGCAGCCTTGGCAGTGAACCTGGGCAGGAGTTTTATCTTTACAACCTCAGACAAGAGGAATTTCAGCGGTTTCGTTTGTTGTGCGCACAGAGCTTGATTGTTTGCATGAAAAAATCAGCTGAAGTGGTTGGCAGAACACGCCATGTGGCACCATGTTTTGGAGTGTTGCCTGTACAAATCTCTAGCTTTTGTATTCTAATAATATTCTCTATGGAACCTATTTTATTTGCTTTTATTACTGCAGTCATCATACATATGTGTGTATTACTTTGTGTGTTCACAGGCCACAATGCCAGTAGAAAGAATGAGGATGCGACCGTGGCTGGAGGAGCAAATCAACTCCTGTCAGATACCAGGACTCAAATGGGTTAATAAAGTAAGCGCACACTCATGTACACACATATGCACACACACGCTAGTATGTACTGTACTGACCAAATGTAAATGTTCCCAGGAAAAGAGAATCTTCCAGATCCCATGGATGCATGCGGCGCGCCACGGCTGGGACCTGGAGAAAGATGCTCCGCTCTTCATGAGATGGGCTATACACACTGGTAATGCACAGATGTAACTGTACACCCGCTAGTTCTCCTTTTCAGGAGCTTTTATTTTCATGCCTACTAGAGTGGAAATTAAAAGAGTATCTTTGAAAAAAAAAAAAAAAACCAACTACCTACCACAACAACAAAAATGGTGATGCAGGAGAAATGTCCCCAGGTTCAGGAAGAAATGATACTGCACCTGTAACGTTTCAAATAAATGTTCGGGTAATGAAACAGACAGTAGGAAATATCCTATTTTCTGTTTTCCACACAGCACACATTTAGCTTAATGACCAGTTAATAAAGACATTGTTCAGTATTAAGTGTATTTAAGGAAAGAAAAATGGCCTATTTTCATAGAGAGGCAAGTCCACTGAGTTACACCTACATTTGTTTTTAATGCGATGTGTCACATTAACAGCTGGCAACCAATCAATTAGCTCTTTGTCAGTCCTCTGTGATTTTCTGTTTTTGTGGTTGCTTAGGTAAATACCAGCCAGACATAGACCGTCCGGATCCAAAGACGTGGAAGGCGAATTTCCGCTGTGCCATGAACAGCCTGCCAGACATTGAGGAAGTGAAGGATAAAAGCATCAAAAAGGGAACCAATGCCTTCAGAGTTTATAAGATGCTCTCCTCCACAGAGAGAAGTTTGAAGAAAGGTGAGTGCTGCTCCTCCAAAAGTTTTGTGGAAAAGTTTTCTTGAAGTGAAGCACTTGTAATCCCGTGATCACTGGATGGAGACATGTGCTGGGTGAACAGTGGCTTTTAAATCAATTGCTAAAATATGTTTCTTTCTGTGTGTTCATGTCCATTTAGGAAAGAAGAAGACAGACAAAGAAGGGAGGACTAAGGGAAATAAAGAGGTAGATCCAGTTAGAAAATGAATGAATCACATGAACACAACAACATTAGCAGGATAGGGCTTCATGTGCACATGACACAAAAATCTCTTTAACAACTCTGTCTGCACTTGACAGAACCCCGTCAGATATTAAAAGTGTTAGGTCTGTTCGCCATAAGCAGCTGCCCTGCTGAAGCACAGCAGCAGGACGGGCAATAAAAACACCACAGAAGAAGAGTGAGTTTTTGTTTTCAACCCAGACTAACTGACTGACGCTAACTGTAATTTGCAGCAGCCTCTTATCCTTGCCTCCTGGTTGGTTCGGTGACATAAGGCATGACAGAAATATTTACTGTCCTGGGAACTGTTGCCTTTGTTCCAAAGCAGAGCAAACATTTTTGGAAGTTGTTCTCAGTCCTGAGGTGGCAAAATTTCCAAACTATCAGCTCGAGCCACGGTTCCCTCGTGACAGAGAATCCCTGTTCCACAGTAACCTGCAGCTCTGCCTCAAGTTGGTTATTATTTTCTAAGCAACGCAAAGTAAAACCAGCAGCTGTAAATTAATAATGAAGTGATGGACTGGGCTGCTGGAATTCTAGAGCCAGCAGAAACCAACAGAAAACACAGAATTATGAATAGGGACGGGGACCGAGACCCAGTTCTGTACAGACCCGGGTCCAAATTTCTCAAAACAGGAAAAAAATCTCTAGGTGCTGAGTTTATCAACCCCACTGTAAAGACTTCTTAAAAAGTTCAGTTCAGTTCCTTCATCTCCCTGCCCGTCCCGCTCTGTCTCACACACACACACACACTGAATCGTGAAAAGTACTCGTGTGTGATCACATACAGGTACTTATCTTACCCCAATGTTAACTCCAGGTACAGGGCAGTCTTCCTCCACTCAAGGTATGCATATCATGCATACATGTTCTCATAGTTAAACGTTGCGTTTATGGGGCTTGTGCATTCCGTTTGCCACAAATGCTCAGCTTCAGCAATGTTATTGAAGGATAGGCATGTTTCCTTCTCTTCTGTAAACTATGTATTGTTGTCTCATCTTTCCGGCAAATAAGAGAAAAGTATCAATAGTGGTATTGATAAAGACCCAAATCGTTGGGCAGTCTTAAAAATAGAAAAAAAACCCCATCCCTAGTTGTGAATATCATTTGAAATCATCAAGAATCAGTAGTCAGGGTCAGAAATGCTGTTCGGTCTGCTTAACAGGAATCGGGGAAATGAGCAGAGAGTCATGGACTTGTTTTTATGAGGTGTTTAGGAATGAACAAGTATGTTTAGCTTAATATTTGGCTGGTTGCATTACTGTATTTTCTTCCGTTGAATTTCTGTGTTGACATTCCTGAAACGCTGCAGATATCAGGCTATGTCCCGGCCTCACTTTGAATAAGCTGGTTATAAACTTAAAAGTCTATTTTTCTGGCCACATACCTGAACTGTCTCTGTGCAGGGTCAATACATCCCAGCAGTCTTCTCATTTTCACAGTTACAGTGTAATGAATTGACAAAATTATACTGACATTACTGAATGAAAGGTTTTTTGCTCTGTATGAAGTCCTGATGCACTTGTCCATCACATCTTTTTCCTTTCCTCCTCTCTGCCCTTCTCACCATCAGGTAGCTTTTCCATCTCAAGACAGGATTCTTCTCCAAGCGAACGCTGGACCTATCGACTACTCCAAACAGGAAGTGGTCAAGCAGGAACCAGTGGAGATAACGGTGATGGACGATGCCTCAGGTAACACACCGCTGGCTTCTTTTTGCCATTTTGTGTTTGTTGTGTGCGGTTTCGGCCTTTCTGCTCGGATGTGTTATCACTGTGAAAGTCAAGTCGAGGCGAGACGCATTTCTTTCACTGAGCTTCACACAAACGGAACAAACATTTAGAAACATAAGCAAAGGAACTTTGATTAATACAGAACAGAATTACATTAAAAAGGTGGGATGCATTGATACCAAAACCAATATCAGTTTGGCCAGATACTGTACGTTCATGTGCTTGTGATCATAAAACTCCTCTGATAGCTCTGCAGCTGAAACCACTTTAAGACAACGTGATGTTGACCTCTCATAAAGTGAGTGGATTAATGGAGGAGGAGCAATGTCTGCAGTTTGACATATTTTAATAATAAGTGAAGATGACAAAACAGTTTCCCACACACTGACGAACTGAGTTTTGTTACATTATTTTTTAGTGGCATTTAAACACATTCTCCTGCTCGCCTCTCTCTCTCTCTCTCTCTCTCTCTCTCTCTCTCACACACACACACACACACACACACAGAGCTGAGTCATGATAGAAAGTGAAAGTTGTGTGTGATCCCCACATCAACAATAACAACATGATGTTGTGTATTAAGTTTGTTGAAATCAGACAGTGAGCAACATCTGATGACAATAAAACATATTTTGAAAGTAAAGTTAGATCTGTATCTGTGTAACGGTATTACTCAGTACTTTCTATCAGCAAGTACCCAAATGTAATTACTGTACTTGTACTCAGTATGAAATGAAGTGGTATTCCTGCATCCCTACAAAAAAAACAGAAATAAAGAAGTTAATGTGCAGCTACAGTGCAGTGATGAAGCTGCTACAAATCCAATAAGGGAAATTACAGAGGGGAACATAGTGATTGATTAACAACTGTACTTTTTTTTTCTGAAAAACCCAACAAAAACAGCTGAAACAAATCATAAAACAACTTTCTGAGTAACAGCAACACACTGGGAAGTGACGTTGGTGGTCAGGTGAGAAAAGAGAACAGCAGATGTGCAGAAACCCCCCTCCCCCATCATAACTCTTGTTTTGTACCAGTGTATGTACCGTATATACATTACTGCCACACTCTCAGTAATTCTCCCACTGAATCAGAGCGTAGACGTGCGCTCAGCCTATTGTGTCACCACTGTGCCGTCTGTCCCTCCGCAGCCATTCACAGCTCAGTAGAAGACCACGTGATCACGAGCGAGCAGCTGCCGTTCGTCTGTCAGACAATCGAAGTAACCACTGAGAACGAAGAGCAGACGGTTAGCTCCTCCCACTCGTACCCGCTCCAAATCTCCCCGGTGTCTTCGTGCGGCGGTGAGGCATCTTTCTCTCTCTCTCTCACACACACACACACACACACACGGGGGTAACTGTAGTTACTGAGAACCAGTCGCCCACTTTAGATCAGAGCGGTGACCATTTACAAAGGGACAGCTTTAATATTACTTGTGTGTGGAAACACACGGCTGCACGTGGTTGCTGAGCTGAAACCATTTCTTGTGTTTTGGCCACGAAGGAAAGAAGTGGTTGAGATGGTGACCTGATAAACCGCTGCCGTCACTCATTACGTCACCCATTCATTGCACAATGCAATAAAGTAAAGCGCCCACTGTACAGCCGCCACTTCCTATCTTTAGTGGGGGAAAATGTGGGCAGGCCGGCTGAATGTGAATAGATAACCACTGTCAGCACTAACAGTGTTTTAACGAGACTCCATGAGAATACCACAGTGCAATAAAAGTTGAATAAAAGAAATTAGGAAATAGAGCAATAACCATAAAGGCTCACCTGAAACTAAACATGGTGATGCTTAAATATTTTGTGTTTGGAGGATTCTCTCCCCCCCGGCTTCCTCTCTGAACGTCTGAATGCTCACATTATAATCATTCCCTTTGCCCATCTTTTCTTCCATTTTTTTTTCTCTAAATGTTTTTTTTATCCATTTATTTGTTTATTTATTATTTATTTGCTACTGTGTGCGAGTGCACTATTTTAGCTGTTTAAACATTAGAGGAAATGTCAGTATGGGTTTCTGTCTTCCTCTTGCCTTCTATATCTTTCTCTCTGTTTTTCTTTTTCTCTGTAATTTGTGATTTAAGGACGACTTACTGCAAAAATGCCGTTTCCTGAACGCTGCTTGTGTCTTTATGTCTACAGGCAGTGACACAGACAGTGACACAGAAGACACTAAAGAGGTGAGTCTGGTTTAAAGACAGAGAGAGAGAGAGCGATGAAAGAATAAACAGGTTTTTACCTGTTTCAGCCTTACTGCTGAAACTGTGTGTGTGTGTGTGTGTTCCTTCTTGTAACGCTGGCAGAGACTGAGAAAAGGGAGGGCCTTGTCGGGAACTGTGGCTGTCAAACATTAATGGCTCGATCACGGGCTGGCCTTTATAGTACCTGCAGTGCACTTTTTAGTGTTGAGTGTTGCATGTACAGAAACATAAATGCAACGTGCAATTACATGCATGATAAGTATTAGAAATTACACTACAAAATCAGATGGGGGTGGTGGGGGCGGGGGGGGATGTCTACAGCTAGTGGTTGACGACGGCTGACCCCTCTTCGTCTGAAGCAATCATGTTGCGTAACCGCCCACGTGTCAGGTGGATGATTATCTTGGTGCTCACAGATTTAAACTTTTCTTTCAACTCAGGAAAAATGGGAGCGAGAACAAAAGCATTGTTAATATTTTTGTTCTTCATCCTGTGCAACAGCCTGCGGAGCATATTTTGCTTATGTTCTGTGACTGGGTCAGAGGCGCTGAGCCAGCTCAGCTTCATCACGACGTGTCAGAAACTAGCCACAGCCGGATTATTGTGTGTTTTTCCTCATGCAGAGTTGTGATTTCTGATCCTTTCCCATTCTTTCTCCGGGCAGGGTGTCAGTGCAGTCTGGAGGCGGGACTACAGCACGACAGTTCTCAGGGTTCCCACATGTTCTCTTCCCAGCATGGCCACTTTTGTCAATGCGAACAAGACCGGCTTCAGGGTCACCAGCACGCGAGACCCAGCCCCGCTCATCAGCTACCACACCAGCGACTGGACGCCGACCTACGCCCAGAACTCCCTCGCGTCTCAGGCGACCAGCCACACCCACGAGATGCGTGCAAGTGTCATTATGAAAACCTCTGATGTTACCTCCTCCTGACCCCCAGATGAGGGAATATCGTCAGCGCCTGCGGGGCATAGGAATGACAGAGAATGTTTTTCTCCTTCAGGGCCACATGGTGCCTAAAAGGCCAAACTTCCAAACCTGTGATTTTATTGTAACTTCTGCGTGGGCCACGAATCCCTCTGTTTTCCTTTTAATTGGAAAAATCGGTGTAAATGAAATTCGCCAACGCTTGGCTTGCCTACTACTTGGCGAGTGCTGAAGCCCACTTTCTACTTTGTGCATCTGTATGGCCGCAAGTGTCTGCGTGATGTAAATGCCGACGCCTGCCCATGTCTGCGAGGGTTCGCAGACAGACCGTGCGGGACATGACATTTTACGAACACGAAACTACAGGCTGACAAACGCGTGCATACTTGTGGTATTGTCCGTCATCACGTCTCTTCACGTCACGCCTTCGTCATCCATGTGTCACTGGTAGATGGTTGTCCCGGCTGACAAAAGACAAAATTTTTCGTTTTGAAACGAAATTGTTCTTAGTGGTTTTTCATTGCAGATGGGTGCATTTTTATACGAGTCAGTATTGCATACCTGTAGCCGGGTTTGAACAAAAATCCTCATATTCATCCACTGTTGTCAGCTTCAACATTCATTTTCTATGTGAAATCGTCCCCTGTCGTTTATCGCTGGAAGATGTTTTTGTATCTCAAACATCTTTTGAATCTCCTACATAAAACAACCTGATCTGGCCACATATCGTTTAAGATAACTTACCGTCAAGTATTAAAAACAATTACAAAATAGTGTGACGTCAAAAACTGCTTCACCATTCTGCTAACCTGTCTCCTCTTTAGTTATGTTATATTGCACTAGTAAAGGGAAAACAAAACATTAGAACAAATTAGTGAAACGTTGTATGAAATGCTTTACCAGGACACATGGATGGAACAAAGATTAGGTGTCCCAGCAGCAGCGAATCCCAAATGTCCGTCGGCAAGCCAGGTCAACTAGCAGCGAGTTTTACAAAAACAGCTGAAGGCAGGTTGTTATCGAGGTAAAGAGTGACAATCAGTACGAAGCCCTGAGTGTGTTTGTGTGTGTATCTGTCTGTCTGGAAACCTCAGGACAATGTAGCCGCCAACACGCAGACAGATGATCTGACAGACTGTGAAGACTGCGTTGATTTCTCCTCCTCTCTCCTGCCTCCTGATGTTCATAATGTACATAGTTAATACGTACGTATGCCTGCTACTTGCTTCTGCACCTTATGGACAGCACTGGTGTGTGTGTGTGTGTGTGTGTGTGTGTGTGTGTGTGTGAGTGTGAGAGAGTGAGAGAGAGAGTGAGGGGTGGGGTGGGGGGGCTTATTGCAGATGTGTGCCTTTTTGACAGCGCGTGGATGGATACAAACTATGCTTTAGTCTGCTAGCGACACATGCATGTGGGTGGGCTGTATGTGGATGAGACAGAGCGTTGTACTGTGATCATGGAGGAATGAAGAAGTGGTTAATGTCCACTATATTTAGTTGCACAAAGACGGCCGTTGTTCATGTGGTGACACGAGCGAAACGTAACAGCCACTGTCGTCCTCTGTTGGAGTGTTTGAACTTGAGGTCACTGTGTCAGAGGAAGGGGCATAGCACAGCTGGATGTCGATTCTTTTTATTTAATTGAAATTTAAAAGATGACACGTGAAGTGGTCTTCACTTCTTGCTATGATAACTAGGAATAGGGAATGGTGTGGGCTTGAGATGAATCACAGAGGACTGTGTCATCAGCAGGAGTTGATGTTTTTAATTCACACTTGTTTTTTTTTTTTTTTTTAAAAAAATCTGGTCTCCCCAGCTCAACGCTTCCCATTTCCCAGCTGACTGTAGCGCACAGATGTTGCAGCCTGTCTTTCGTCGGTTTCACCATTGCATCCTCCTGGCAGCATTACAGTGTGTCATAATGTTAACCATGTAACAGTCTGATCCCATGAGAAATGCAGATACATGTGCCGAGCGATGAACTCCAGCAGCATAGGGGGGTGTTTCTCCTTTGTTGTTTGCTCAACACAGCTTCATAGGAGCAAACTAAGTGGTTTCAATGTTATTTAGCAAAAATATAATTTACATAAAAAGAACTAGATCATGAAATGTTCATATTCGGCCCCCCCAGAGTGTTAGCAGCTAGCAGGCTAAAGCACACACTTGATTCCCGGCCTGCTCTCAGCAGAGGCGATCGGACAAACGGGAATCTGCCGTGCTTTTTCAACCAAACCCCGAGAGATTTTAACACTGGATGCACATGAATCGTATGGTGAATTATCTAAGGTTCTCATTGGATCAAAGGGGTTTGGGCTTACTTGACAGCAGATGTGGAATAAGCGTCATGTTACCAAATGTTTCTTTCAATGTGTCTTTGTCTTTTTTGTTACAAATCCCATACTGAAAGAAAGCGGAAAATTCTTATACTGCTCTGTGGTTTCACTTCATGATAATGGCTGCAATACATGGGCAATACTTAAAGCAATGTATGTTTTTAATTTTGTTAACAGCCATGAAAAATGTGCCTTTTTTTTAAAACCATTCTCTCTGGTGATTTTTGTTGTGTGCACAGCCTCTCAGCACTATATTGAAAAGATCTCTGCAGCCTTGTAGTTGTAATGACCAAATCAGAAGCTCTTCATTGTTTGTGACACTTAAATGTGCCAAATTACTGTAAGTGTTCCCCTGCATGTCAACAGCGTGGACCACATTAGGCCTTCAGTACGACACAATGTGTTCGAATTCAGCTGATTTTATTGTTTCAACACTGAAGCATGAGCTGACTTGAAATCAGCAGGTTTATAAGTTTGTTTGGCTCTAATAATCAAAAGTTCAGACCCTCCTGCCTCAACAAGCCTAACTATGTTTTTTTGCCGTCATAGAAGAACTTAAGTGCACTTATACCTACGGCCTGTTTCTGCGTTGTTCTGTCTTTAGGTGGGATGTCATTACAGTCCACAGTGAAAGTGGAAAGCTGTGACATAATTATTTATCATGTGCTTGGTTGATCTTTCTTACCAGTTTTTTTTGTCTCAAGTCATTGACAGCCACTGAATCACTGTTTTGTTAAAACTGAGGTGTGTCTCTGACCTGAACACATACCGCAAAGGACAATATCACCATTCAGCTCAAAGACAAAAAAGAAACAGGTAATTGCTCAGCTAACTGCATTGGAGCAAAGAAGTTGTAACCGTGTTGTGTCACCACTGTTTATTCTGTGTACATTGTGTATGTGATCAACATGTAAATCTGAATAAAAACTTTTTCTATTTATTCAGAGGGGCTGAATGTGGTTTATGGCGTGTGGAAAGAAGTGAGATGGCTCAGGGTTTATCTTGTGCACTCATAAAGTTCAGAGTCCAGCTTTATGAGTTGTGAGAGACTGTATCTGTTTGCTGTTGAGATAAACAATGTCCAGTAAAAACAAAGTCCTCCGTGTTAAGAACATGTTGTCTCTACTGGTTTTGAGCCCAGGTGTCAGATAAGAATGAAAGTTTTGGTGCCGAGGTATGCAAGTTGGTACATGTAATGACTGCACAGAGGTATCACGAGTGTGTGTTGGCGTGGAGAGGAAAACACTTCTTTTCATGTGCGCGCTTTAGCTTTCCGTCAGAGCAGCAGGTGTAACTTGTTTCAAACATTTACACACACTCACGCAGCTCATTCAGTTTAACCAAAGCCCCAACTGCTGTTTCAGTTTCAGTTGCTGTTCTCGGTTCTCGCTCGACTTCCTGTTTATCGCCGAGGCCTTGGCAAATGGATGGCCAGTTGCCATGACGACTGCTAACCGCATGCCATTTAGTCATCATGAGGAGTTCGTCCTTAGTATGGTTTTTCTGCTGCTTTGGACTCTTTCACAAGATCCTTTGTACCCATGTTTCCTTTCCCTCCCTGCTCTTGTTTGCTTTAATCAGCTGGACCACAAACTGTAACATTCTTACTGAAAAAGCCCCTACTCTGTTTTCTATACCTTATAACTATTAAAAATAAAGAAAAAAGAAATGACTTTTTGACTTTTTAAAATCTTCCCACCTATTATTAAAATGACAAACCGTAATTTCTCTCCTTCATTTACCTTACAAACATGCCATCAGAGCTGAACTAAATCCTCTGCAGAAAATAAAAAGATGACATATTCGCCAAAAGAGGTAGTTAATCTTAGTTTCATACTCCATGTATTATACTTTATATCTAAAGACTTCTAGATTATTTATGAACCAAGAGGCAGGTAAACTGTTCAGTAACTTGAGATCCCCCAGTCAGTTCTGCAGTGACGTCTCACTGCCACCATCTAGTGTTGTACAGAAGAATTTCAGCCTCATTTCTCTGGTAAGCTTGGGAGAGGAAAAACTATGACGTCCTTAATATCAGTGCTCTGCTTCTTTTTATGTTCAAATATGGAAACAGTTCCATGAAGGAATATTTCAAAAAGATTAAAGTCTTATTTCAGGTTGTGTATCCCTCTGTCTCATCCTCTTTGAAGTCTTTTGCTCCTTGAAGAGCCTTTTTGGTTCTGACATAAACAGGAAACATAATCAGGAAAAGGTGAATATGATGGTAGAGGTACAGCTACATGATCCCATTCTCACCATCTTATCTGAGGCCATAAACTAAAGAGGATTGTATTTCTCCAGGTCATCGTGGCAGTCATAGTAGTTTCATCATGTAGGCGGGGAACCATGGCTGGATTAACTTGTCAGGAGGCCACAGGGCAAATATTAGCTGCTGGGCCACTATTGACCCCTTGTTGTAAGCTACAGCTTATCTATGTTTGTAAATCTAACACATGGTTCAGGTTCTGCGGTTGCATACTCACCTTTTTCATCCACAGTGAACGGCAGCAGCTCAGGTGGTGGAGCAGGATAAGACGAGAGAAAAATACATACTAGTTAGTTACTGAAAATTCTCTGAACTGCAAAAAAGTGACTACTGTAAAAGGATAAGGATGACATTTTGATTTTAGGTCTGAGGCTCGCACTTTTTTCATCCACAGTGTACAGCAGTAGCTCAGGAGGTGGAGTAAGATCGAAGAGATTCAGGGTAAATAATGGTTAGTAGGGAAGTTACTGAATATGTATGGATACAGTAAGCAAATTATATGGATAAACATGTCAACAACACAATAACATAGATTTGTGTTCATTCTTACCTTTTCATTCACAGTGAGCAGCAGCAGCTTAGGAGGCAGAATGAGAGAGAAAGAACCAGACATGGTATACATTATCTTTCACATGACTTTCTCTGTTTTTACATTGAACCACTTTCTGTACAAGTCAGAGGCTCATACTAACATTTAATGTCCACAGTGAACAGCTGAAGCTGAGGTGGGAGGATAAGATAAGACAAAACATGATGAAAAATGATGAACAGGGGTTGACGACCACATCATATTTACCTTTATATAAATGATAAACAGAAGTTGATGATCACATGTGCTATTTACCTCATACTTAACTTTTTTTGGCCAAAGGCAGAAACCCAAGTTTCAGGTTTTTAAATCTGCATGAACTCCACTAAATTCTCTCTTTCTCCGTGGTTCAAGAGTTTGATGCCTTGCTCCAGATTTCCCCTTCACAAGTTCTTCTTCCATCATCTTTCCTCCTTCTCTCCACATGTCCAAGTTAAAAGGTCCTGTCCTGCCAGACGCTAAGGCCACCTTTGTCTTTGTCAGCCCCACCAGACTCAAGGGCTGCCCTGAAGCAACGCTAGCCAAAGGGTGGCCCTCAGGCCAAAAGAAAGGTCGATCAACCTACTGTGCCCAGATGTGGAGAAAGTACAAGAAGATACCTGGACTGTTGACAATCCTGTCAGAAGAAAACGCTGCCTGGGGCATTACCTGACCTCAGGGTCAGGGTCAAGCTGCAGGAACTGCCCAAGGAAGCTTGCAAGGAGGAGCAGGAGGAGCAGCAGGAGGTTGAGGAGCAGGGTGCAGAAAAGCTTAAAGATCAGCATAGGGAAAAAAAAAACATCAGGAGAGGCATAAGGATAAGCATAAGGAGCAGCAGGAGGAAAAGCATAAGGAGCAGCCGTAGGAGACACATAAGAGGTAGCAGGAGGGACCACGTTAGGAGCAGCAGGAGGACAAGCATGAGGAGCAGCAGAGGAAAAAGCAGGGGCATAAACAAAAGCAGCAGGAAATGAATGTGGGGCAATAGAAGGAGCAGCTATGGGTTTAGGGTTGTCACTGGGTAAATGAGAAGGTGGGAGCTGCGAGTGAGGAGGACAGGGAGATCCCGACAACGTCAGTCCCCTCGATGTCACTCTCCTCTTCCTCTTGGTCCTCAGGGGGGAACTAGGCCCTGGGATGCCCAAAAGGAACACGTGATGCAGGGAAACCTTAAAGGAAAAAAAAGAAATCACATTCTATACTAAAAAAACCCCAACAACAACAACAACAAAAAACAAACAGGCGTAGCAGCATCACAAGCACCTTCCACAAAACATATCCAGCTCTGATATTGTTACATTAAACATGTGACAGGATGAGATGGATGTGATGATGTGAAAATGATGTTCCGACAACAGCACCTGCCCTCCATGCCCTCCAACAAAAATAGCAGTTTTCATTATTCACACATTTCACATGTGTCCCAGGAGTTTTACATGCTCTTACCACCTGACAATTATTTTACATGAAGAAAATGTTGACGATCACTGAAAACAAAAAACTCTAGTTTTTTTTCTCAGCAGGCCACATAACATTCTAGTATTTAACAATTTATCATACTTTGATACAAATTTTACACTGAAACACCCTCGGCTCACAGGAGGGTTGATGAATAAAAACGAGAGGGAGTCTTTGCTGAAAAGGTGCTGAACCACCACCACCTGTCCTGTGTACGTACGTGGATGAAGATGTCGGGTCCTGCAGCGCCTGTTGTTTACAGCCACAGCAGATCACAGCATCTTGACCCAGAGCACACAAGATTATCACAAGATTGAACCCAAAATGCATCACGCCAGCATAGGCATCCAGTTCTTTTAAGATGCAATATGATGAATAAAACTGTCTGCACACAGTAAATGTGATTAAAATACATCATGGTCCCGATCCTTGTACAGCACTGTTTCCAGAAAAGTTCGCATGCTGAGTAAATTGTAAATGAAACTGATTGATGATGATTTTAGGATTAAACCCTAACCTCAGATTGACAATTTGTCCAAGCATGAGTAACAGAAGCTTGGACTAAAATGCTATAGGAACCAAGAGGCTCCGTTAGTCCTAGAAATATGAGCTTCATTTTTGCTGCTAATCAAAATGACTCCCACAGTGTTTTATTTATTGTTGAAAAGTAGTCCTAAATATGAAAAAAGAAAAGCTCAAGCCTTTATGGATGTAATGGAGAAGGGACAAGGATGTCATTCTATGTCTGGATGTTGCCACTGCTCCCCTCTTACTTCATACCCTCCTTCCCTTTTCTTGCTCCCACATTCGTCTCCATCATCTTCATGAAAATGAGTTTTGAATAAGTAACATTACACTGGGTCATGTTTTTTTCAGGCTGGATCATATTACATGTTGGGATGTTTTCATTTTGTTTGAAACAGTATAGCATAAAGATTGTATCAGATGTGCTGCCATATATTTCACAGTATGTATATGAATAGCAAAGCAAAATTGGAATACATTCTGTACAGGTTTATTACACATTTTGTACTACAATGTGGCAAATGCAGCAGTACAGATGACTATGATGTGCACGAAGAGATTGTATTGTGCATTCAAGTGTCAAGTACGTGCTTTTATTCTGTACCTAAGTTTGTCCACAGGCCTGTATGACTCCCCTGCAGGTAATGATAAATAATAAAAAATAATAAATAACCATGTTCCTCCCTGATGAACAGACACAGTGGGTTCAGTGCTGCTCTGACATGACATTCTTTAAAGGGGAACCTAGTGGTTTTTCAGCTCTAGCAGAAAAAAATTGTTCTGTAGAGCTTTCACAAACAAGTGGTGCAAAAACCTTCACTTTTATGTCCAGCAGGGACTTTGCTGAATTTATTGCATGAACCTCTTTTCTAAGGGAACACTGGGACAAACAACGTGCTGGTTGCTGAAGGTTAAAATACATTTCAGCCTTAGAAAAAAGTGATGTGTGCTTTCTTTGTAGTCTCACAGCAGAATTTCTTCCAAAGGTATGTGAAGGCTGCAGGTCAAAAGTGATGCAGTTTGACTGGACAAACCAGCAGGATGGATAAGATTTGGAATTTATGCATTGCTTCTGTCAGGTCAGTCAGATCTTTGATGCTTTGCATTACCCATTATGCCAATATGCTTTGACTTATTTATGAATTTATTTTTTGGGCTGTGTCCTTCAAAATAAAAGCCAAATGCAACTTGGAAACTTGGTACTATTTATTCAAGGCTAACAGTGTGGATATAATTCACTGAATGATGGATAGTATGGACAATGATTAATATTATAAACTCTCTTGTAAACAACAACACAGGTTATTGACAAAAGCAATGAACAAGGATGGTATAGAAAGCAGGGTGAGGTGCAAGCAAAGATGCCAATGTGATATAAAAGCCTTATCCAGTATACTTCAAAACATTTTTTCACTGCCCACCTTCCTTCAAAATGTAAAAAAAAAAGAAAAAAAAATGGACCAAGGGCATCTTCCTGAAAACAGGCTCGCTGATTGCCACATGCTATACCACTCTTCACCAGCAGAAAGCAGTGTTACTGCATTTTTCAATCATTGGACGTTGTCTCTTCTTTTCCTTTTTTCCTTTTCTTGCTCTCATCAGAGAAACTTTCATTGTATTTTAAAGAAACATGTATGCGGACTGTATTATGTTAGCAAAGTTACTAGTAACTAAAGTTACTAGTGCACGTGACAAAATCTGAACGAAATACAATATTTTTTTTGTTTTTGCTTGTCTAAAGAAATGGATGCTTTCTTCCATTTTTCACCCACTATTTGTGTCAAAATTCTCAGGTTAATTCATTCATTTATAGACCATTATTACTCTTTTAGTGTATTAACTGCACTTTCACAATTTGCATCACTGTGTGTTTTCATCATCTCCTTTCCCATCTCACACATTAATGAAATGTGATGTTTAAAGAAGTAAAAGTTATTCAGTCAGTGAAGTGCAGCTCTGCAGAAATTCAGTTAAATGCATAAAACATGTGAATAAGGGATTCCTTGTAATGTGCTGAACAGAAACACATTCATTACTAATGAGTGGATACTTTCCCACTGCATATTTCTAATACTAATATGTTGCACTGTATTATTAATGCACAAATTACAATGAATGTATAAATGTCAGTGATTAGCCCTCACTGTGACTGCCGTACAGTTGCAGTTTGACAGCATCATTTGGCCTGGTGCACACACACACACACACACACACACACACTCAACCTGGGAAATAACCAAGGATTCTGGGTCATCAGCAAAGCCCCATTTAAAAACCTGACTCAGAGGGAGAGATAGTGAGACATATGTGGGTGAAAGAAATGTGAAGCACAGGTGGGGGAGTGTGTGTGTGTGAGGGGGGGTGTAGAGGAGGGGGGGAAGAGGGGGAGGAGGGGTGAAAAAAAAAGCAGGAGAGAGAGCGAGTGAAAGATGAAAACAGATGGAGAGAGAGAAAGTGTCACAGAGGGGCGAGTTAAATGACATTAATGATGCGTTGGTGTGAAGTGGCTGTGAATCTCAACAGTAACCCTCTCTCTCTCTTTCTCTCTCCACTTGTTACCATGGTTGCTGCTGCTGACATCCTGATCGCAGAGCACAGATAATGAAGTCAGGTGTGTGTGGTGGGAGAGGAGTGGGAGCGGAGGAGGGGATTTTACTCTGTGCATACGAGCTGAATCATGTCACTTCTCCTTGGAAAGTATGCATGGAAAATGGAAAAAGACATAAAAATATGGAGCCAGACGCTGATAAAAGTTGACAAAGGTTGTATGCATACATACAAACAGTGACCTACAGACAATGCAATCTGGGTATGCTTTGGGCAGACAAACACACTTAGGCTTGCAGAGGTAAATAGTAATAAGAAGAGCACCGAATCGATGGCTGAATGAATTAATGTCAGTTACCTTGGCAACCGCAGACTACGAAATGAGTTACGAAGAAAGCCGGGGATGAGAGAAAATGGAAGAGGTTGAGAAGAAACTCCAAATTATAAAGAGGGAAACACAAAACTGCAGAAAGTCAAAACACAAGAATAAAGATGAACAGCGTGTCTCTGTTGTGTGACCCATCACGCCTCAGTCTGCTGTACTGTTTGTGTCTCTTCAGCAGTTCCTACAGGTGGTGCTGAACTCTTTAATGTCCAAACAGAGACTGCTACAGTGAAAAACACACCCTTTTCCCTCAATCAGTCTACTCCAAGCGTGAAGACTCCTGCTAAGCCCTGTTTTGTTACTGACCTTTTTGTCATATTCTGTTTTAGTTTGTAGCACTCAGCTTGTCTTTGCTTCCTAGGTCTTTCACTTCTGGTTTCCACCTCCGCTTTCCACCTCTTTCTTGCCTGTGTGATCACCTCCTGCCCTCAGATGTTCCACCTGCTTTCAATATACAGTATATAATTATCATATAGCTTTCCATTGTTTAGTCTTTTGGAATTTTGCCTCTGCCTTTGCCTGTGTGGATTTGTTTGCCCTGTTTGATTGCCAACCTGTGTAGCAAATCCTTTTCAGTGAGCAAAGAACTGTGAACTTGGAACAGCCTGTCTCTGAGTTGTGCGTTTAAGTCACACAAAATCAGGATTTTTTACACAGAGTTGCTAAATCTCAAAATGTCTTTATTGTAGACAGGGAAACAGAGTTTTTTTCAAAGCAGCAATCAATGTCTGGTCAAACTTGGCTGAGTGATGTGACACTCAGTAAAGTGCTGTATCATTTATACTTATTCCAAAATGTAACTGCATCCAGCTTTTCAGATGGATTAAAACCACTTTGTGTGATGTTGAAAAGGTGTAAATATGTCTCTCCTACTCCTCTGCCGTGCTCCATTAGTTACCGGTCTATGGAATTAGCCTCTGCAGGGTCTGTCCAGTGTGTCCTCACCTACATTCAAACAGTAGGTGCAGCAAAATGTTTTTAGCATTTTTTTCAGCATTTTACTGATCACTGATCAGTACAATCACTGAATGATCTGCATGGATGAGACAGCAGCATGACAGGGGGTCGTGAAAATATACAATAAGCACCAGTCACTGTTTGTGTTAGTTTAGGGATGTTTATTTGCTTGCTTGTTGTTATTGTTGTAAACAATCAAAAACAACAACAATTTGTTAGCAGTTACCAAACAGCAAATGTATTAGCCCCGCCATCTGGACTGAAATGGGGCTCAACCAACAAAAACAGAGATGAATTGCAATGAAGTTTATGCCATGCTAATGAGGACATACTGTGTCCTCCACATGTGACAAATTGTAAAATTAAAGCCACGATGACCCCAAAACCCAACTCTTCCTTCACTTCTTTGAAACAAATCAGAATCATAGACTACATTATTTACACTGAGGACAAAACTACCATCAAAGTAGCACTGGAAGACTGAGAGTCTTTTTTTGTGAAGGCAATCAGTAATGTAATGGGCATTTAAATGAAACTACACACACTGGAGATGACTGTGGTGATTTACCATTGTTTTCTTAAAGAAGTGTTCTAGCGAACATTAATCCCTGCTGCACATTGAGAATGATGAAATGATTCTTTAATTGGATGCACTTCCAAGTATCTCAGGCTTTGGTTTATTCACTCCATGTGATGTTTCCATATATTTTCAATTCAAAATACTATTTATTAGATGGAGTGAAACTGCAGTGTGTGACAATGCAGTGCATTTGCATTAATGAATTTGCATTATATTTAATAATTGCAGAGTATCATAAAAGAACCAGTGGAAGAAATCAAATGAGACATATTCAATACTTGACTTAAAGTCATGTTTCTAAAGAGATGATCCAACTGGAGTGCATCAGACTGAAATGAAAAAAGGATGCCGAGACAAACTTCCCAGGAACATAAATCTTCAAGACCAAATTCTGATTTGAGAGTTTATCCTACTGATTGGAATAAAAAGATGAGATTCAGGGTAATAAATATATTTACATTAGTATAGAAATGGTAACATTTGAGATTTTCTGCAAATATGGAAAACAATGAGAGAGAAAAACAAGACTAAGTTTGCAGGTGTGTGTTACAGGTTGTTGTACATTTTTTGTTGTGTTTTTGTGCCTGATTGTCTTCTTGAGCGTGTGCAAGGGACTCTACTGTGACTGTGATCTGCATTTCTCTGTTTACAGGAAGGGTTTGTGTGTGATAATGGCAGGTCAGCAGGACAGGACCCGCTGCTGCATCTTGTCACGATGACACAGACTGTTGTTTACCATCCATCCATTCTATTCACCATTTCTCCTCCTTCTATCTTTCTTTCTTATAGATTAAATAATCTCACAGCATCCTCTTCCTTCTCCCCTCTGCCTCTGCTGAATTCATCTCTCCTTATCTTCCTCTTCTCAATCAAAATCTTTCAAACTCTTCCCACTCTATGTCCCCTAATCTCCTGCCTCTTCTTCCTTCACCCTCTCCTCCTAGCACTTGCCCTAACCTCTCCAGTCTCATCTTTTTTCTGTATTTTGTCCCTGCCTTTCTGCTCCTCTACTTTATACTGACATTTTACAGCAGTTGTCTTGCTTTTATCCAGCAGTTTATAAAAAAGACACCTTCCCTCTGACTGTGAAGCTCCTCTCACAGTTTAACCGTCTTGTAGGAAAAATCAGGCAAACTTAAAATTGCTGAAATACATGGATGAAATAATCCTTCATCAGAAAAATTAAAGTTTCCAGTGAGATTCTTTTCTCTCTTGTAGTTCAGTCACACCCTATTGTGCTAATTTGGACACGGTCGATCATATTCCCATTAACAGTTTGAATGAAACTGAGTGCATGCTGACAGCGTTCTGATAATGTGGGGTTAAGCAGTGTAAAGCAATATTTCAACTAAAATATTCAATGAGATTTTAATAGCTTTATTTAAATGGGTTTAATACTAATCAATGGAAACATGAAAATTAAAAGCTTCTTTTCCAAAACTTACATATTTATCAAACCTGTAAACCTAATATTTGGACAGCCAGGAAAGACTAGATGGCAGCAGGAAAAGACTGCACCGGGAGTGAGCAGCCAGTTACCCAACCCACCTAGTCTCTCACAAGAGGGCCCCCCCAGCCAGGTGGAAAACCACAGCGCAAATGGACCCAACGCCACCTAAAGCACAGATGGCACAAAGGAAGAAAGCGCCTTGGTGGAGGCAGTGCCCCCACGTGAGCACCAACACCCAATCCCCACCACCTCACACAGAAGGGAGCCACAAGCAGAGACCAAGAATGTAGCAAGAAGGAACAAGCTCAAATGGCCAAAGGCAAATGAAGCAGAGGCATGGTGCACTTTGGATACAGACCTGATCAAGATCTTGGAGGAAAGGTTGCACAGAGGTGTAGAAGCCAAGCTCAACCTGTTTGGAGACATCATATACCAGACCTACAAAGACAGGTTTGGTGAAGTCATCTCCAAGCAGAGGACTGCCCCAAGGGAAAGGGGAAGGAGGGAAAAGGAGATCGTCCAGCTTGTGCAAAGACGCCGACAACTCTGCAACAATTGGAGGAAGGCAACCCAGCCAGAGAGAGAAGGTCTGAAAGTCCTCTGGGAGGAGGTCAGGCAAAGGCTATCCAAGCTCCGCAGAGCTGAACGCATCCAAAGGCGTAGCAACCAGAAGCAGAAAGAGCAAGCCAGTTTTTTCAAAGATCCCTTCAAGCATGCCAGGCAACAGCTGGAGGAGAAGAAATCTGGGAAGCTCGAAACCACCAGGGAGCAAATGGAACAGCACGTAAAAAGACAGTACAGCGGCCTGTTTAGAAATAGCCCACTAGAAACACCAGGGTACGTACCCCGGCCTGTGCCACCGATGACTTCAGTTCAACATCAAGCCTCCCAAGCTCAGCAAAGTCAAGCAAGTCGTGAAGAAGGCAAGGTCCTCATCAGCACCAAACCCCAATGGAGTCCCGTACAAGCTCTATAAGAACTCCCCCAAGGTACTAGAGCTGCGATGGTACCTAATGAGAACTGCCTGGATAAAGCAGCTCATTCCATCAGAGGGCAAAGGGCTGTAGCGGTCCTCATCCCGAAGGAAGCGAACTCCAAAGACATCAGCCAATTTAGAAACATGACAGCTGAACGTAGAAGGGAAAATCTTCTTTGCAGCAATGGCCAGAGGGATAACCACCTACCTGCTAGAGAATGGCTACATTGGCATCAGCTGCAGAAAGCAGGAGTCCCAGGTATCCCAGGGTGCGCCAAGCACTCTGCGATGATCTGGGACCAGATCCAGAGGGCCAAGCGGGAGAAGACCGACCTGCCATCTGGCTCGACCTCGCCAACATGTACGGATCTGTCCCACACCAGCTGTTCAACTACATTTTTCCACACGCCTCCCTGCATCAAGAACCTGGTAGTGCTCTACTTCAGCGTTCTGCAGATGTGCTTTGCCCTCCACCACCAGGCTTCACCACCGGTTGCCAGCATTTAGAAGTGGGAATCGCAATGGGGTCTGCCATTTCTCCGATCCTGTTCATTGCAGCCTTTGAGGTAATCCTCATAGGAGCAAAGAAAATGGTTGGAAGAACCAAACTACCATCTGGCCAGAGGTTACCCCCACTGAGGAGCTATATGAATGACGTCACCAGCCTCCTTCAGACAGCAGCATGTACATCCAGACTGCTGAGAAGGATGGACGAGTTGATGTCATGGGCCAGAATGAAGATCAAGCCTTCCAAATCCTGCTAACTGCAAGGAGAGGAAGGAGATGGTGGTGGCAGAGGTGTCAAGGATAGAGGAAGAGCACTACAAATTCAAGGAAGTGTCACAGGGCCCACATGGAAACTGGACAACCTGGGAGGGAATTGTCAACCAGAACATCAATTGGTCTGACCTGTGGAAGATCCTACAGGCAAGGATAAGATTCATTATTCGAGCAACTTACGACATGCTTCCCTGTCCTCATAACCTTCACCAATAGTTTGGGAACAAGGAAAGCTGCTCACTCTGCAATGCCCCCCAATGCAAGCCTCCAGCACATCCTGTCGGGCTGCAAGATAGATGGCGTCCACGACCAGGTCCTGAGGAAACAGGCTGAGGTGCTGGAGGGCTGTCGACAGGGCAGCAAAGAATCACCACCAGCAGAGAACCATGCCAGCTTTGTCACAGAAGGGGATGGACACAGATACACCAGCCCAAGAGAGACATCGAGGCCCTTTTCCCCGGACCTGGAGTGGGACATGAGGACCGATCTAAACAAACAGCAACAACTACAACTACATCTCTCCGCACCTGACATTGTGGTGTGGTCTAACGAGGCAAGAGTGGTGCACCTCATCGAGCTGACGGTGCCTTCAGAAGAGGGATTGAGGCCATCTATGAGCCCAAGAAGGCCAAGTACTCCGAGCTGGCTGCTGAATGCTGGGAGGCTGGCTGGAAGCCCACCATCTACCTAGTGGAGGTTGGCTGCCAAGGCTACGTGGGCTGTCAATCACACGCCTTCTTAGGGATGCAGGAGTGACTGGAGGGAAGCTGAGGAAGGCCACAAAAGAGCTGGCAGAGGAGGCTGAGAAAGGCAGCTTATGGCTCTGGCTGAGGAGGAAGAAATATAGTTTTGGACAGGACAAGTACCATCAATTACACTAATACCACTGAGCTAAAGTTGGTTCCCCTCCTTTTCAGCAGCCCATGGTGTGTTCAGCCAAAGGCATCTGGCACACGACACACCCAGCTGTGAGTGTGTGTGCATGTACGTGTGTGCAGGTGTCTGTATGCTTAGGCACTAAACCTAGTTGCCTCATTAACTCACATGCCAAGTTACTGGCACAGGATGTAATGACTAAGGTGTTTTGTGTGTGTGTGTGTGTGTGTGTGTGTGTGTGAACAGACCATGACTATTTTGTAGGGTCATAAAATATTTGTTATGACTTTTACACTCAAATGAATTTTATTTCATAGCCCTATCCTGCACTATAAACTAGCCTCATAATACCAGAAAGGTATTTTCATGAGTCCACAGCACTGGTCTCTGATCAGCACAAGGAAAGTGAAATGCTACTTGAGCAGAAAGTGGTTCATTAGCAACTGGTTGGCCAAAATCACAATTATAATCTCAAACTACAAAAGCATGGCACATATCTGTGGAAAGGCCAAACAATTCGTCAAATCTATTAGAATAATATTGATCTTGATCCATAGCTACGGGCTGTACAGTAATGATGATTGGTGTCATAGCCTACTCTCAGAGACTCTTTGTTGACAGTTTTTGGACTGCTTTGTATGGAAGATTTCCTGGTTTATTTTGTAGTTTCTCTTGTGTGTCTCCTGGTTTTCAGTTTTACTTCCTATCTTTGTGATTGTCTACCCGGCCTTAACGTGTTCTACATTTGCATTGTTTTCCCTGCCTTCCCCAAGTATATAAATCTTGGTCTGTCCATCTGTAAATTCATCCTTTCCACACAAGATCTTGCTCCTTTTTGTATTCCCAAGTGCTTCCTGAGTTCCTGTCATTTCTAGATTTGCTTTATTTACTTAAGTTTAGTGAGCTTTTGTTTTCACCTTTTGCAGGAATCAAACTTTTCTCTCAGACTTGTTTTTGTCATTCTTTAACCAGTTCTTCACACAAATTTCTGTGTGTTTCTGTTCAGTTGAATGCACTACCATGAATGCCTTCAAGGAGGAGGTTCTGAAACTGTGCTCCATTATCTCCATTTTCATGATTCATTGCATCTCACCCCTCCTTATGACAGGAGGCTTTTCACGCAGCCTTCAGGCATAGCTGTGAGGAGCTAGCAGTAAACTCTACATCTATGAACTGGTTCATTTGACAAGCCAGGTTTAACAAAGTGTGAAAAGTAAAGACAGGCTGTTACTGCAGCATTACCAGATCATAATCCTGAGGAGAAACTGTTCATGTGGGTGCACAAGGGGAGACAATCTTTTTCTATCTGGGTCTATCTCATTTTTTTATTGCTGAGATGATAAGTGTAGCGTTTCCAAGCTATTTACTGTCTCTTGCTACAAAAAAAGCACTAACAATTAGCCGGTAGGTTACAGTAGCTAATTACTATTGCATTCATGTTGTGAAACCACGATGAGTTTATTAACAGATGATTTTTAACTGACAAAGGGTGAAAAAAACGATATGGTGTCATTTACAGCATCAAATAAGGCTTAGCATTAGCACAGCCAAACAATGATCTACATAAAATCACGCTAGCTGCCTT
This sequence comes from Psettodes erumei, assembly GCA_016785225.1. NCBI lineage: Eukaryota > Metazoa > Chordata > Actinopteri > Pleuronectiformes > Psettodidae > Psettodes > Psettodes erumei. The sequence continues at coordinate 138,268 of JAFBJZ010000113.1, read as the reverse complement.
TTACCTTCAGCAGTCCTCTCCTGTTTCTGGAGCAGCAACAGTTTTAGCTTTCACTGTCATGTTTATTCATTGTAATTCATTATTAATTACAATACTTTGTTTGTGTTTTGTAAGACAGGCCTCAGTGCATGTGGGAAATAAAGAAAAGAAACTTAAACCTTTCATGAGACTGAAATCTTCACAAGTTGGCAGGCCCACAGAGATGTAAGACAAGAGGTAGTGAGTCACTGTATCTCATAGGACAGCCATTGAGTCACTCACTCATTAATGATCCAGCTCTCTCAGTTTATTCTCTTGTCAGTGTTTCCGAGAGAAATTCAAGCAGGAAGTCCCCTGAACAGTCCAAAAGCCCACATCCCTGTAGATGATGATTAGGAGTCCTGTGTCAGGCTTGACTGTTGGGTAAACAGTGAATCATGGGATGCAGGTGGGTTCCTCCCACCAGTCTGTGAGTAATTGATATCACTGATTTTGTCATCTCGGGAACATGGGCAAACCACAGTACATACACAGATACACAGATATACACACACACACACACACACACACGTGCGCGCGCACACACACACATACACACACACACACACACACACACACACACACACACACACACACACACAAGCACACAAACACAAGCCATCTTCTGTGGAACAGAACCATAATAGTCCCTTCCCTAAAACTCCCTTCTCGAATATTCCTCCATTGTTGTCACTCCTTCTACTTTGCTCCTGTCTCCTCCGACTCCCAGCAGGCTTTGCCCCATGTGCTCTTTCACTAATAACCTCTTATCACTAATATGGATAACACCATATTTGAAGGTGAAATACTTAGCCAAGGTACCTGGCAGATTTGCTTGGAAGAACTCACTGAGGTGATAAGCAAAATAAAGAACATTTTATCTGCTTCTACAACCTCAGGCAGGGTTCTGCTGCAGTTTGGCCCATTACATTATATTGCTTGCACATTTCAATAGGCTGGATTTCCACTGAATACATCCTTATCATACTCTATCTAACTGAATTCATGCGATGAGGTTGCAACAAAGAATAGTGTAATAGTGTATCCTTTTTATTATCCTGCACCTGGCCTAAATAAAGGAAGGCTTGTGCACACAGCTACATTTCTGTACCTTCACTACTGTGAGTCATTATACAGTAGTGGGTCTAAGAGACTGGGGTCAAATGGGTTAACAGAACATCAAGTAAATGGTGTGGGTTGTGGAATTGAACATGAAGCTTTATCTTAGGACTGATGTCAGAGGTTTGGCGACTGCCTCATGATATTTAACTTAAAGAGACTTGATAAATGTCAGCCATCTCAATGAATATATATGTATGTTTATCAGGTTTGCAAACTTAGAAATTGGCTGTCCAACCCCTCTGCTGATGTACTAGCACGGTCGAGTGACAAAAACTTAATTGCAGACAGTTTTGATTATCAATGAATTCTTAGTAATTTAATCAACAAAAATGCCAAATATTTTCTGGTTTCAGCTTCTCAAATTGTGTGCTGCTTCTCTGTGGTTTATACAGTGAGAAATAAAGTGGCTGTCATTTTTGGACTGACTAACAAAACAAGTCATTTGATGACAGCAACTTGGACTAACCGGATGGTTATCATGTTTTGGTAGAGCGAGTCGTCGGGGGGGCAGGGTTGGCAAGATTGGGTGTTCCATCCTCAGCTCTTCCTGTCCACCTCTTTGAGCTGCTCTCACTGCTCTCATTTGTCAGGGAAGCAGCTTGCATGGTAGCCATTGATGTAAATGAGAGTCAACCTCTGTTTTGGATCAAAAATGTCATATCAGTGCTGTTGATGCCAGTAAAACTATTAACCAGATAAAGTCCCAATCCAGAGGCTAATTTGTGTCAACGGTTTGCAGTTTTGTGGATTTTATATATAGAATAATCTGGTGCATATGTTTTCATGCACCTAAGTGAATAGCTCACTTCACATAGAAAATGAATTGCTTCATGTTGCACTGCTTTCAGTGGGTTGTTTGTGGAGCCACAAAACCCTACAATTCGGTTACTTTGGACAAGGTACACTTATCATACGGAGGTTGGATTAATCAGTGAACAGGGGAGGTGATGAGCTGCATCTACGTTTCATGTCTTAGCATTACCGTGGTGTACAGTCGCGGTGGTTCTTAACCTGTGGACGCCTGACTGGCCTGTCTCTCTAAGAACCTTGCTGTCACTAATCTTTTCTCTGTCGTGTTGCATGTTTTTTTAGAATATACCTTTGCACCAAAACTTAATGACTTCTCATTTCACTGTAATGTGCACTTGTTGGCTTGCAATTACAATTTTCAACAAAATCTAGTTTTTGTTCATATTGAAATTGAAGATATGTAAGTTGCTTTGCAAAAACGTGTCTGGTCAATGAATGTAACGTAATGCCTGTGGTTTGTGTGCACTCTGTTTCTCTCTGTAGATCTGGTATGGCCACCACCCAAATATGGTCCGACAACTGAGCACACACACACCAGCAACAAGACACTTGGCACTCTCCTGCACCACCGGCTGCTCCCTGAGTGATACAAGTCACTGACGCTCCAAAACACATTTTGGCTCAACACCTGGTAAACCATCTAATGCTTTCCTCCTTGTTGACAGAAAAATGCTTAAACACCAAACAGGGATTTGAAGCATGTCAAATGTTGACAAAGACAAAGAAAGAAGAAGAGAGCATCACTCATCTGGCAAAAAGCAAATAATTACGGGGAAGGCCATTTGTGTGTTGTGGCTTCCTTTCTCTTTATCTAGGTGGTGATACATCTCCTCGATGACACTTGAGCACGCAGAATGATTAACAATCTCAGACACAGACAGCTTTATCTAACAAGTTAGACAGCCAGCAGCAGCTCTTAGGCTGATGACTGGTAATTGTGAAGACTCAAAGCAGAACCTGTCAGAGTGGTTGAGCCATTTAGTAAAAGAGACGCTTAACAGGAAGAATGCACTTTCGATGGCAGACTATTTCTCTACCTTTGAGACTGTGCAAGAACAAGGTGTCAGGATTAGGCTCTGCTCCCCACATCCTCCCTTGGGTGTTGGTTGTTTCTCCTACCTTTCTGTCTGCTTTTCGTGGCCATTGAGGCCCCTCTCCCCCATTCCCCCATTCACCTGTCACCCACGATCCAATCAAGCTCACCTGCACCAGTATAAATGAGCGGCTTCCTCACTCAGACTTTTCCTTCTGTTGGTGTCCTTCAGCTGGTTTGCTTTTCATCTCTCTGCCATGCCTGGTTCAGCTCCTCCACCCACACGCAGCTGTAACCTGGTCTGGTCTGTGCTAGCCACCAGCAGTCTCTACACAGTCTCCAATCTGTGGATACCTGCTCACATTATGCTGCTGACTCTGGCTCACCTGTCTCTGTGACTGGTCCGTTTCTTCCCCCGCTACTGGATTAGTCAACCCTGGAAGAACAAACACTCGCTCTTGGTTCCTTGTGTAAGACAGGGCCATTAGATGACTATATTTTGGTTTATTCCACTACTCCTTGAAGAGTTGTTAAACATTTGGGCAGTTTATTTGAAGAGACTCACTTTTATTTTCCCTTTGAGCCAGGCTCTTGAATTTTTGTAAGTTTTTCTTGGACTGTGTTAAAGGAACTTCTGAGCATTTTTGACTTCCCTTGTAAATAGATCTTTTGAAATGATTTTTGTCTGTCTGTGTGTTTGCGTCTGCCCCTTGGGTCCATTTTGGCATTTTTACTGACAGATCTGGGTCATAACACAAGGTACATCGACAGGTGTAGATGTTTTGTGCAGCATTCACTGAATGAAGGGTACTAGTTGCTCCTCAGAGGTGATGGGTATTGGTTAAAAGCCTGCACTGATAATACTGATGGGGAGCACAGACATTTCTCTTCTGGATAGTTTGCGACTATCCAGAAGTGGAAATAACATGGAAATTCAGGGCAAGGTCATGTTCAAGTAAACTGGTGTTAGCACATAAACTCTATGCTTATGTGGCTTAGTTGTTCCAATGTTTATAGTTTGAAGATGTGATGCATCAAGTCATCATATAAACCCCTCCCCTCTCAACACACACACCCACACAACTACCGGTGGATGTTTTCTCACCTGATGGTATTCATTATTGTGTTTTCGGGCGTTATGAAGTAACTTATGGGCTCCACAATTGGAGGTAATGTGCACCACTTCATTAATGTCACTGCCCAAAGTGGCTTCAGCAACACCACATGGAGACCTGTAGAAGCATAGCTCGTCAGTAGGATATGGGCTCTGATGCCAGCTCATGAAGACAATATAAAAGACCCTAAACACGCAGGGTGGTGCAGTGGTTAGCGCTGTGGCCTCACAGCAAGAAGGTTTTTGGTTTAAACCCTGGTTCGGTCGGGTCCTTTCTGTGTGGAGTTTTGTGTCCGCGAGGGCTTCCTCCAGGTTTTCTAGCCTCCACCCACTTCACCAAAAACATGCAGTTTAGGTTGATTGGTGACTCTTCCTACAGGTGTGTAGGTGAGCTTGAATGATTGTTTGCCTCTATGTGTCAGCCTGTGATAGACCTGTGACCTGTCTGGGGTGTACCCTACTCTGCCCCAGTAGCAGCTGGGATTGGCTCCAGCATCCCAAGCCCCTGAACAGATAAGCATTGTAGCAGATGGATAGAAGAATTTTCCACTGGTTTAAGTAGTAGAGCTCAGTCAGCAAAATCTGTTTTTGTGTGATTTATTTAAATAACAGGGACAGCACATTAATAAACATTGCCGCAAATGCACTGGAGTTAGACAAGAGGTTATTTTTCATCTGTAGTCTCTGGGCAGATGTTACAGAGTCACGGTCAAAAAAGAATATAAGATTAAAATGACACAGCTCCTGAGATCATTTATAGGTATGCAGAAAAACAACAATAAGAAGAAAGGAGAATATTAAAGTTAATAAACAATATTCATTGTCAGATACATTGTCAGGTACTATTCAAAATATGCAACACACAGTTCCATAATTCAAGACAAGTAAACAATATAATGACATATTCACGTTAATAGAAATATGGAGAAAATAAAACCACATTGTGCTGCATTGTTAGACACGAAATGAAACATGTGGAGCAGAAGTAAAGACATAAAAAGCTTGCAGGATATATAAAACTCATATATCTGTCTGACATATTAAAAGCACATACATGACGGAAGAGTGGTAATAGCAAGAGAGTAAAGCATGACAGTAAACAGCAAAGGAGGTCCAGCACAGAATTACTGGGGACAATAACGTGCAGTTGAGTTTTAAGCACCAATTATCCATCCATCCAGGTGCTTTTTCTGAGTGGTTGTATGTTATATAAATATAAACCACATAAGAGGACACACTACTATACAGCCACAACAACATTTTTTAAAAATTACTTATTATATATATATATATATATATATATAAGTGTAAGAGCAGGGGGGTGGGATGGATGGTGGTGGTGGTGGGTGTTTTTGTGGTAGAGTTAGGGGCCTTGTTGTAAGAGTCTTATGGCCACATGTTAGAAAAATTCCCTCTTATTCCCTTCACCTGGTCTTCCCCACACACTCATCAGTCACTTAATATTCATACCAGTCAATTTCCACTTGTTCCTTGCCAGGTTGTCCTGTGTGTTATTGCCAAGCACTCTAGTGTTGATTATTCTGTTTCCTGACTTTGGATTTGTGTGCTTGCCTGACTAATCTCCAGGTTTTTTACCTCACCTGGACTGTGTTAAAGTAAAATGTACTTTCCTTACACCCTCATCTCATGCTTTTGGGTTCCTACGTGCCAATACTAGAAAACATCATACATACAGACTGTGCAAATTACATTCTGACTTTCTGAAGAAAAAACAAAACAAAAAAACGATGCCACTATAGTAACTTTACAAAGATGCTGTTTAAGTTGCACACATCTTTATCATCGCTTCAGGTAAATGCAAACAGGAAGAAAAAACAAATATAATGCATGGTCATCATTGCATTAGACCATTTTCTTTCCCGTACTGTTGGAGTCTAATCATATGTCAGTGGATCTTTCCTGGGGTAAAGATCTATATGTGCCACTTTACAGTACAATTTGAGTACTGTAAAGTATATATTTTTGGTGGAGTTGTGATTCCACACTTAACTACAGGGGGGTTAAAGGCATCCTTACAGCACCTACAGTTTTGCTGAGTGCAAAACAAGGTGAAATTGAAAATACAGTTTGTGCTGGAAGCAATAATATCTCCATTAGATTTAAAGGGCTGATTTATTGCCAGCGGAACACTCTGGAACACTCCTATTGCTATTGCAAATCAACCAAGTGAGGAGCATCGTGACTCCTTTGCTTTCTGTCCCAAAGCCACAGTCTGGTTTGTGTACAGCAGCAAGTGTGTGTGTGTGTGTGTGTGTGTGTGTGTGTGTGTGTGTATGTGTTTGTGGAGGGGAGGGGAGGATATAAACTGGCCAAAGAACTGTCCCGGTAGAATCACTGAAGACTTTCGATTTGCGTCATTGATTGTAATTATAATTTCATCTGGGGGCTGTAGATTTAGAGGCTACACACACACGCACACACACACACACACACACACACACACACACACACACACACACACACACACACACACAGCTGATTTGTAGTCCATCGGTTCTGCTGCTTTGATGCTGGGCATTTGTTGTGAGGATTTGGTTAATTGCATTTTCATAGTCAAACATAAACATGCATACAAAAGCGAATAAGCACAGATTCACTTACAAATTTATAGTGAAGGAAATCCAACAGTCAACAAAAACAACTTAAGATTCAAGTCATCAAAGTCATGGTCAGAGGAAGAAAACCTTATTTACTGCTCTGAATGAAAGTATTAAAAGAGGATGACCTCTCTGCAAACCTGCTTCAGTGCTTGGAGGATAAACAAACTGGCACGAAGCCTGTTCCAAAATCTCTATTATGTCGATTAGTGAGGTAGGGTCAGAGGTCACAGAGGTTAGACTGATACAGGGTAGTGAGTGGTTGATAGGAAGTAAGTGAAAGAGGGTTATTTTTATTGAAAGAGATTTCATATGAGGTTTGAGTGATGTAATCTGACAATATTATTTTTTTACTATATTTTTTTTAGTTTATACAGAATCAACAAATGAAATAAATGATTGAAACACCAAGCTCTGCACAACACAGAGTTACTTAAAGAATTTTCCTTTCCCAGAAGAATAACTTGAATAATGCTAATATAGATGTATGTGAACAGATTTAAGGGTGTTATAGGTAATACCGCCTAAAACTCTACTTGGTGTGTGCACCTGCATGTCAAGCAAGCTGATTGTTTCCTTCAGCACTGGTTTGGAGGCAGGACACAACAGACATCTTCTGCATAGAAGTATAAAATAAACAGCAACACAAACATATTCAAGCGACTCCTGGGCAGCTTCGGAGCCGACGGGTGGATGCCAGGCGGAGGTGGGACTTTTGAAATGCTACTGTATATGGCCAACAGGATGTCAGTGTAGAGTGGTGTAGCAGCAGGCATGCACCACAAGAAGGAGCACAGGTTGAGTACACTGTCATGAAGAGAGGGGTTCGTTGAATATATGCTGTTTTGAGAGTCACATTAGTGTAGCAGCAGGCTCGAGTTGACACCCTCGCAGGTCTTTCATTCTGAAGTGAGCAGATTTAATGTGTGCACAGTGGGTTTGATGAGGAGGAAGCATGTTTACCTCAACATACTACATTCAAACACACAGCGCTTCAAGGCTTAATGAACGCTGTCCTCCCCTGCAGTCTTTCATTAGATGAAGCACCCAGTAGAGGAGCTAAGTGTCTGCTTGCCAGATTGTGTATCTGAGCGTGTGCATGTGCATTAGTGTGTTCCCAACAGGAGTGTTTGAAGAGCTCCAGGTAATTACTGCCTCCCTCCACTCTCGCCATAGGGAGCACTCTTCACTGGAAACATCACTGAAACACACTTCTTCAGAAACATCGTATTTAAAATCGAATTCTGTGTGTGTGTGCAGCTCAGCTAAGAGAACTCGGCTGTCTGGGGAAAACACCAGGAGTGTACTAACTAGCCAAGGATGAGTTTAGATTGTGCGCGCTGAAGCCAGCTGAGGGAGGGCTGACTGGTGTGTGATACAGCTCTTGGCACTGACCAGGCAGAGCTAAAGCTTTGCCCTTAAGATTTGTGGCTAAAGGCACCGTGCACCATCAAGTGTCACGTCGTTTGGCCTAATTTTAAGGACAGCCCCTCTGACTCAGGTTGTATTATAATGCGTCCAATGGAATATAGTAAAAAAAAAATTCTATTTCAAGACAAAGCCTTGCTCCCTGTGTTATACTTCAGTTTAAGTTCAGTTGAAAGTCAGAGGTGTTTGTAGTGCTTTTTAGCAACACAGACTGTATATATACATTATAATGAGAACGTGTGATCATTTTTTAAATTACACAGGCTTGCAGCTGACAGAAAAATACATCTGAAAGTCTATGTTTTGAGCATCAGTTCTTTAACCCATGTTGGCTGGAATTGTACATTTGAAATGTATTGTACTCCATCACTGAGAAGAGTAGCTTGGATTCACAGCAGTTACAACAGATTCCAGTGGTTATGTTCTTCCCACCATACCTGTCATTATCTGTAGGATAGCTGGACCCAAATGTAGACACAAGCCGAGGCAGGAGGGTGCAGTCAAGATATTTAATTAGAAGTTAAATATTCAAGTTGAAGTCCAAAAACTGAAGACCAGTGCAAAAACCGAAAGCCAACTTTCCCAAACAGACAATTCGAGAGTCGAGACCCAATCACACACTACTATTATTTCTCAGTGATGATATGGTAACATATTACACTTAAGTAAGCAGGTTTTAATATAAACACTTTTTGGTGACACTTTGTTTTGGCTAATTTCTTGTTTCCCTGGTATGTCTCCTGGGTTTCAGTTTTACTTCCTGTCTGACTGTTTGCCCTTCCCTAATGTGTTCCACCTGGGCCTCATTATCCCTGCCTCCTTTGTGTATGTAAGTCTTGGTCCATCTCTTTGTCAGTTTGTCGTGTATGTTCAGTGTTTTATTCCTTCATGCAATCCCCAGCAGTTCCTGAGTTCCTGCTTTTTGCAACTTCTGCATGTCGCCACTACTTTTAAAACACAATTAATATTTTCCTCAGATGTTATGTATTATTTTTACCAACCTGCAAACCCATCTGCTGTTAAACAGAATGTTAACTTTTATGATTTCGCCTGCCTGATCCACACCTGCAGACACAAGTGAACCATCAACAATGTCTGCCAGAAAGGATCATCAGAATCCTAATGATTATTGGTGTCTGGCCCTCCTGTAAGGCAGCCCTGTTTGGAACTGCTGTAAAAGAAATTGCCTTTCGATGTGTTTGAGCAGCATATTCCTGTTTTCAGCATACCCTTTGAGGATTGAGAATTGTTTGTTTTCACTTGTGTGTCAATGAGCTACAGCAGCAGAAGCTGTGAATAGGTACAGAATATAGAGTGAATATAGGCAATTTACTGTCAACACTGATAATAATGTGATGTATTGTACAAGATAATAGCACATCATACCATTGCTGAAGCTTCATGGTATAAAGTGCTGTGAATGTAACAGAAACAAGGTTGTCTATTGACTATGGAAGTGTTTTTCTGAAATTGTCTCCATTTCCTGATGCCACCATACCAAGCATGTTGATATTGGACTGTAATGGGTCATAAATGACAAAACCGTTCAACATTACTAATTAAGTATCTTTTTGCATATTATTACATGACAATCTTTTATGGTCAAGAGATCATTTGTCATTACACACCAGGCTGTGTGCAGTTTGTAATTTATAAAAGATGATTTTTCTTTATGATCATTTGACTACTGTGACTTATGTCACAATATATGTATACTGTGTAACGCTACAGCACAAGAGATGATGCAGCGGTCCCTCTTAAGTTATTCAGAAAACAGCAGAGTCTCTGTGATGACAACAGATTAGTTGTAGGCAGAATCTCAACTTTCCAGAGCACAGTAAAAACTTTCCCTCCTGCTCTTTCCCCTTCATCGCATCTGTGCTTAGATTAAGTTTGATCCATCTGAAAGCTGAAGCACAATCGGCGGTTCATCCATGTGTGGAGAAGCACCGAAGCACGGCGCAGAGCTGTGGTAGGCTACATAACTTTGGGGGATTAAAACCACAGAACAATCAGAGACTCATTTCCACTGTGACTCGCTGCTACAAGACAGGACAAGGCAAAACCACTGAACAATATGTCGGAGACAAACCCAAACACGGGACACTGCTTCATCAGTTCATCCCTCTGAGGAGCAGCACCAGGCTCTGTGTGGTCTCATTCTCTATTCACTGCAGTTGCTTACAAATCAAGATTCATTTAATATTAAAAAATATGACATTTTAACAACTAGTACATCATGTACTATTCGGAAATTGCTTATCTAGTATAATACATTGCGTGTATGTGTCCCTGTCCTGTCCTTTATTGTGTTTGGGGAAGTTTAAATTAAGTGGGTCAGCCTTCACCCTAGAAACCTTTATATATTATATATTTATATCTTTATAACTTTAAATGTGAAACCATGTATGGTTTGGATTTACAAGTAAGATACACAGTCAATCTCATAGAAGATATATCCTTTCAAGGTTCAAGGTTCTTTATAGACATGTGCACAGAAAATTCCAGGAGAAGTCACTGGCAATGAAATTCTTGGGTCTCAGGCTCTTTCAGCATTGCGATATATAAGAAAGGAAGACTAAAAGAAAGGAAAGAGTAAAATGCAGAATAAACACAGTAGTGCAAATAAACATAAGTAGCAGATTGACTTTTATAGTGCAGATAAGATTTAAGGTGTATATAAAGTGTAATAAATAATAAAATTGACAGCTCAACTTGCTCTACACACCTCTACACACCAATACCATAACACACGTCTTCTGCCTGGATCCCAGTGAGAATGATGACTTAATGTCTGGGATATGTAGCCTGAGACCTTTGGTGCATAAACAGACATGTAGCCATCATATTTATATATAAGCCCACTTTAAGAGGTTTCTCATTTTAAAGTTGGCTGCCAACATTACAAAGTCATCTTTTTTCTTGGAGCTAAAGTTAGCTTTGTCACAGCTTATCTCCAGAGCAGGGGTGTCAAACTCATTTTATGTCAGGGGCCACATACTGCCAAATTTAATCTCAAGTGGGCCAGAACAGTAAAATCATGGCACAATGGCAAAATTGCAGACTTTTCTGTTTTTTTACACTTTGCAAAATCATCTCGCTGGCCGGATTAAACCCTGCTGCTCCAAGGGCAATAAGATTGACACCCCTGCTCCAGAGACTCTGTGGAGAGGCTCTTGGTTATTTGTTTGGCATCTGTTTCGGCTCATTTCCTCTTTTATTTTGGTAGTATTTTCCTATTGTGTTTTGTGTTACTTCATGTGGTTGATTGTCTGCCCTGTTCTGACGTGTTCCACCTGTATTTCATTATTTCTACCTCCCCTGCTGTGTGTGTATAGTCTTGGTCTCTCCCTCTGTCTTTGTGCTGGGTGGGAACAGATAGCTTTGAGGGGCATAGCACCAGTAAAGGTTAGGGGTCTTATGGAATGCTTGATTATAAGTTTAGCAGTGACTATTTTACTGTTGCACTGAGGGCAGGATTGATACATATCCTGCACAAACTCCTTGGTTAGGATGTCAATGCCTTTTTTAAAACGTCACCTGTTCTCCAGAAACAAAAAAGAGTTGCAAATCCTTTGACTCAGCATCCCTTTCTCTCTCACTCCCTCTCACTTCAGTTAAAAGTAACCAAGTGAACCAAGTGTTTTCTCTACATCCCTCTAAGCTCTTAGCAGTCAGAAATGTGACTGTCCCCATCAATCTTGTTCTCACAGTACAGAATTGTGGGAGAGTTCGAGGAATTCTGGGGGTTTTTCCACTTTACCCCACACAGATTACTCCTTACTTTTTTGATAGTTTCCATCTTCTTGCTATTTAGCTGCATCCTCTCCTCTTTATCTCCCTGCAGAAATCTCAGCATTTTCTATCCCTCCTTCCCTGCTGGCATTGAGAGCAGTAAATGCAATAACAGCCAACAATGAGGTCACAAGTTTCTATGATATGCAGGATGTAAGGTAGTAAATAAAAGCTAATCAGCTAATGTTGTTAATCTTAACTATGATAATGTTATTTGAAACAAATACTGTATTTCTATCAGTTAACACTCTACCCTGTTAAACACAATATATCAGCTTTGATCCTGGCTGTCAGGTGAATGACAGGTAGCAGAGTGTAATGTATTGCTGCAGTGATAGGAAAATACTCAAACTCAGAAATCCTCAATGCATAAATCCTGATAAAACCAAATTGATGCTCATGGTGATGGATGATCAAGCCAGGGCAATTTCCATAATCTGTCTTATTTTCATTCTGCACAACTGAAAGGCTATAAACACGTTCTCCTGCAAGTAGAAGACCCAATAACACTAACTATACTGTATCCCAATTGGTACTACCTGGGGATTGGTGTGTGTGTGTGTGTAACTAAACTGTTCTTATTAATGTAATGTGGTGTCTCTTAGGAGGCAGCTGTGGCCTGTGTGGCCTGTCCAGTTGGGCAGGAAAGGAGTTGACGGCTACATTTTTAATTGCCTGGAAAACAAACAAACCCCAAAACATTTCTAAAGTTCGGCTGTGTTTATTATGTTGTTGCTCCGTTTCATACAGGTGCTTAGCCTTTAATTTGATGTCTCCACTGCCTGGTGCTGTGTAACCCTGTGAACACACTGACCTGACTGACAGCAAGTAGATAAGAAACCCCATCACCAGACATAACAATGGTCATGAATGAATTTGCAAAACCCTTGATTACATTTATTGACAATGTTTTCTTTCCCTCAGACATTCCAAACATCTTATACAAGCACACATTTACTCGTCATGAGGAGTACTACAACCTGTGAACATAGTTTGGGGGGAGCCTTTACACATACATACAACATACAACTGTTTTTGGAGTTTGAGCCATAGTAGCAACAAAAAGTCTCAACTTCTACTGCTTGTTGTAGTAATTCTTGTAATTCTTCCAGCTTTGTGCTTTTAAAACAAATTTTCTGGTGTACTCCTTTAAAATGACTCTTTTTACCATTCTTGCACACAACAACTCTGACATGTTTAAGGTCAGGGAAAAATGATTACGGTTAGAAAATAAATCTGTAAGTCTGTGACGGGATGCAAACATTATTATATTATAAGGGTCAAATGTTTCTTCTGCTGCCATCCACTAACGTGATCTCCGTACCCTTACTTTCTGCCTCATTACATAAAGGGCACACTGCTTCCTGTGCTGGCACTAAAATTAATCACAGGGTGCAGAATCATCAAATATGAAAGCAATTCAAAGTTACAGGGCTGGCACAGTACAGGCTAATGCTAAGAGTAAAGGGTCTAACAACATCAGAGTTATACAAGTATGACTAACACATGGTCTCGCTCGTGTCACAGCAAAGTAAGACTTTTCTGAGTCACAGCAGGGAGCACAAACCTGGATGCAATAAAATGATGAAAGCATGATGACATTGCCCATGTCATTGCACTACACTAATTTATTTAGTTTCTCATAAAACTGAGCAAGGTTTGTGATGTTCTGATGCACAAATGTCTCTGCCTGCTGACACATAAACCTGTGTAATGCCATCACATAAGCATGGACTGAACATGCTTGAGATTTGGTTTGTCCCCATGGCGGACAGGCAAACCACCGTTAATGTGTTTGCTCTGTATCGCCTGCCAACATACACAACAGACACTGACCATCCAGTGTCTCCTCACTCCCAGGCTCATTTGGATGCAGCCAGCTGAATTGTCTTGGACCTAAAAGAAGCATTGTCGTTTACAGGAGTAGATGATTGGATGAGCTGAGCATATTGGCGCCCAAATCCCATTTTACCACAATCGGTTGTAGTGGATGGGTGCAGAGCTCTTCTCCTGATGTCATCGCCAGGAGCAGCTCTATCCTGAATGAGAGGAGAGTTGAGAAATCTGATTAACAGAGTCTCCACAGGTCTTTGGAGAGCACATAGAGGGCCAAAGGCAATTCTCACCAGGGGGACTTAGATTTATTACTGGTCGATTCATTTTTTCTCCCCACAGAAAATGGTTCAGGAGAGGGTGGACAAAAATGGCAAAAAGGGGATTGCTCTTCAATTCACTTTATGTGGAAAATGTGCTTCTTCTGTAGCAGGTGCTGAAGAAAAAGGAGACCTCAAATGAACAACTGAACATGCAGTTCTCCTGTTTCACATGATTCACTGAAACCCTCTGACTAAACACTTTTTCATGAAGATGAAATGGCAGATTGCTCCTATGTGCCTTGAGCAGTTACTTTCTTCTGCAATCTATTCATTAGGCCTGGGCATGTGAGGCTGTGATATTAGCAGAAGGAGGTGATAAGAGAGAGGTAACTGGTGGAAAAGAAATAGAACAGAAGAAAACAACATAAAATGTTAGGCAAGATTTAAAGATCATAGAATAACAGGTGCCTCGCCCCAGGGTTCCATGGGAAATATCGAAATAAACATGTAAACACTTCCTCTAACCCCCTATTTGGCATTAATAAGCAGTGTACAGACATTTTAAAGTGTTTCTCAATGTATTGTGTGTCAACAGTTATAACTAAAACCGTGTTGTATATGTTGATAAGTACCTTGGGGGGTGTAAACAGCATGTGTAACATTGCCCTCACTAATTGTTTAAAGCTTGTACATGTTTACATCTTGGCCAACTGGCAGCCAAGACTAACGATGGGTTGCTTTGATACTAAGGCAAACTTGAAGCGTAATAATTGCCAGGCAGGTTCTGGAATTATAAGGAGTATATGGTCTTTGGAGGTGATCATATTCTGAACGAGTAGGTAACATTCAGCCTAATAATATGTGTATCATGTCTGTGCAAATCTGACTTAGTTACAACTCTGACAAGAAGTGTTATTTTTGATGCAAATTCAGTAACTGGGCACAGTCACTTTTAAAGTACCTTATTTGCCTCCATGAGCTGCGTGTCAGAGCCAGTGCTTGTCACAGCATGTCCCCAGAGACCCTGCAAGAAACTGCTTTTGGATTTCTATTTGGACTCTTTTGGTTCATTTCCTGTTTCATTTTGGTAATGATTTCCTAGTGTGTCTTGTGTTATTTAACTTCTTGTGGTGGATTGTCTGCCCCACCCTCATGTGCTCCACCTGTGTATCATTAGCCCTACCTCCCTGGTGTGTATATATGGTCTTGGTCTTTCCCTCTGTCTTTGTCAGTTGGTCTGCTGTCATTGATTTGCTCAACTGTTGTTTCCCTCTCGCTGCCTTGTTGTTCTTGATGCTTTTCTTATGGTTTTATACTTCCCATCATGCATCAGGCACGCATCATGCATTTTGCAAGAAGTTTTGGATTGAACTGTTCCTTGTTTTGTAAGTTTGTGCTTTTGTTCCTTCCTTAATTTTTTGGACACTGTATTGTTAAACTCCACTGTATTGTACATCCCCACCTATCTGCTTTTGTCTGCATTTGGTTCCTCTTATTGGGGGTGGACTAAAACCAATACCAATATTGTCAACACCAGCATGTACCTGTCCATTTCGCCTCAGGTCCCCTCCCCCCTTAACCCCCTCATGGGGCATGTCTGACAGTGCCCTAAACACGAAGCTAAGACAGTCATTACCCTAACGCTAGTCTTGAAAAACAATGAAATTATTATTTTCTTTTCAGAAAGTGTGTTGTAAGTGATTTGACTTGGCTGGAAAGTAAAAAAAAAAATCACTTAGTACTCTATGAAAGCCAAACCAAACTGACATGTAATTTAGTCATGCACATAAACAAAAAAAAAATCTCAAGGGTATCAAAACTCCCCATGGAAGCTTAAGCAAGCCACTTGATAATTGGAGCACAGATGGTGTGCAACTGATCTACTTGTCCATCAACCCAATAAAGAGAATAGTTCTCTTCACAGAGAAAGAAATGTAGTCTGCACTCAACTTAATTTGGCAAGTCGTCTGGGAAAATCTAGTTTCCACAATTGTTTCCCACAAACAAAACTTTAATGGTAAAGCTCAACAAATTCTGTGCCAGTACACATTTTTCTTGACACAGACTGTGTTATGTGATGCTCGTCAAAACAGCCAGCCCTATTCTTTTCTGTGGCTGGTGGAGAGGCACCACTGTCATATTTTCTAGCTGTGACGGCGGTCAACACTCCAGGAAAACAGCGTTCTATTTTCAGACTTGTATCCTTGATTGGCACATCCCAGCTACTGTACCTAGATTCCTCTCTTCCCAGCTGATAGCATGTCGTCTTCTGTGGGCTTGTAGATGTCACAACAGACATGGAAAAACTTCTTGCTCAAGTAGAAAAACAACCAGATGCCTGTGAGCTTCAGGCCTGGCTGCATAAAGATAGTCCAGCTGAGCTTGTGTTGGTGAGGAAAATGAAATGAAATAATACACAAAAGACAGCATTTCAAATTTACTTAAAGCACCTATCCGGGCAGGGCAGTTGTCTTGCACAGTCATTTATGATAACTTTCTGAAACTGAACCTTAAAGAAATCTGAGACATTACCTCATCCCAACTTTTCAAGTAGTTGCATAGCAGCAGTCTCAGCAAGGCGAGGTAAAAAAAAAAAAAACCTTGTGTTTTAGTACATTACCGACTTTCTCTCTTCTCATATGCCTCTATTCTTTACTAACAGCAAATCAAAATACAATTCTCCGCTATTCAGAAATGTTGGTTTACAGGGAGGACAGCAGTCACCTAGAGAGAATTGTGTCATGGTACTCAGGGAGTCTGTGTTTGCTCAAGGACACCTCGGCAAGGGAGCGAGTGTATTGCAGTGAGCCCCTTGTATTTGTATTGTCTTAATTACCCTTCCTTTCAATTGCTGTGTCTTTTTGTGTTTGCTGAGCAGATTGAGGCCCACCTGTTTGTGAAAGGCACTCTATAAATACACTCACTGAGACTGGACTTGAATGATGGACTGTGCAAATAAACAGAGTGGAGCTGATGTCTGCAGACCCTTAACGATCAATCGGCAGTGGCCATTGGTTACCATGGAAACGCAATCCTCATTATAAAGCACTGGCAAAGGTTACAGAAGAGAAAATATAAGGAGAGGTGGAGAGAGGGACAGAAACAAATCAGTGGAGCAAGGTTAAAAAGAATGTGTGGCAGTCAGTGACATATGGTTTTAAACAATATCCAACCAAAAGAAACATCATACTAGTTTCATAATGAGGTATTTGGCTGCCCAAAACACCCACAGTGGGACAGCTTTTTAAACCATTTAAATTCTACATGTGTTTGGCGCTCTAAACAGTCTGCTTTAGCTTTGATGATGAATCACAAATCTCCACAATTGGGCTGAGAACTGCTTACACACATGGTCATGATTCTTCTCTGTTTCATACTCATTAAAACTTTCAGTTAATGCCAAGTGGATAAGAGCAGGGTCATTAAGGATGTGTCTGCATCCATCAGGAGGATTGTCCTCAAAAGTGTTCAACCAACTGAGACCTTGCTAATAAATGCTGACTATTTAAGGAAACACACATCTCAAAGAGCGACACAATGTTTTAAGCTGACACTAATGAAATGGCTTGAGGGGTGGGGATGTTGGTCTGATGGACTGATACTTGTTAGGCGGCGGTTCCGTCCATCATTTTGGACCTGCCTGACATGGTCCAGTCTGACAGCAAGTATCGTGAATATTTCAGTTTAGCTTGATTAACTGCACCAGCTCTTCCTGGAAAAACTCAGTGACAGTGTGATCAAGCAACCTGTCCTTTCATCTCCTGCAGGGGTGAGTGACCAGAACTGCCTTTACACAGCTTCACACTGACACAAAGCCAAATTCCTCCTGGCTTAAACTCTGTATGAATATAATTTGTCAGTCTAAAGGAGAACTAAGCTCCAGGCCAGTTTTCCACCAAGCAAAACAGGCCGAGCAGAAACAGAGTCATCGGAGCTGAATCAATGTAGGTGCAAATGGCACTGATAATAAAAACACTCCCTCATCTTTCCACCTGAGTTACTCTGTAACCACTGAGGCGAGTAATGCTGAAATCATTTAGGTTTTCTTTAAAGTGTGAGGCATGGAAAGCACATAGCAAGTAAAACACTGGTAGACAGAAGGCTTAATGTGGGTTTGTAAGAGTAAAGATGATGAAACCCGCAAATGTGTAGAGTCAACAAAGTAGTTTCTTGTGGCGATGAACAGCAGATTTCTGAGCTTCCTTGCTTAATTACCAGTGTGATTTTGTTTCATTATTTCATTTGTTTTGCTCCAAAGTGTATAAAAGGACGAGAAACACAAAAAACAAATTCATCACACTTCAGGACCAAGCTTTGGCGTTAAGAGTAAGCGGTCTGTGGTCTTTATTTTCACTGAATTTATCCTAATGAGTCTGCCAGATAGCAGCATTAACAGCAGACAAAATACACCTATTGTTTAAAGCGAGGTGGTAAAACACTGTAGCCTACAGCGATAATTGGGGTCTTCTGCGCTGCTCGCTGCTTCAGTTTGGCTCTGAGTTTCTAAGTCACCCCATAAATTACTGCAGTTAAGAAACACACGGTCTTAACTCAGAGAAGTTTGGAAAAGTGCTGCACGTCTCCGAAAACTGTGCTCATAGTGTGAGGACACAAAAATAACAGATGTACATGAAAACAGCTGCGTATGTCGTGTCTATTTGCACAACAGGGACAGTCTCAGCTGATTTCCTTACTGTCATTAAGCACTTCATGCAGTGGGTTCATTACACTGCGCACTCAAGCAAACAGCTGAGTTGTGTGAATTGAGTGAAAGTGAGTGTGCAGACTTGTGAGTGAACATGATGTGTGTGAGCCGTCTATCTCTGCAGGCATTAGCGACATGTTTTTGTATGTGTGTGTTTGCTCATGTGACATACTGCAGTCATACAGGATTAGACACATGGAGACTGAAGATGAGAAATTTAATTTATAAAATGATGTTTCTGTGTGTGTTTTGCATGAGTGCTCCTGTGGTAGTTGTAAATGGGCAGCAGGGGGGTCATTACACTGGAAAACATCTGCGTCACTGCTCCTCCTCTTTTTTTAAACTTAATTCCAATTAAAATAATTACTGTAGACACACACAGAGACATGCAAAGACACACTCTCATACAACAGGACGCACATTAGCTGCAGTTCTAATTAAAGTTGCGGAGAGATGGCAGCTATGAAAGAACTTCTTAATGTGGTCTTGGCACTTGCCATTCATTTCCTGTGCCAAATCAGTATCTTAAGCTGTGATATTAGCTGTGAGTTTTTTTAACATACATTTAATGGAGGACACAAAACACAATGAAATCACTGGTGCCTACTCACTTATTTATGAATGCTGTCATCTCTGCCTGTTGAAAGAATGCCAGTGACCAGATGATGCCCACTTTCTCCTGCAGCTTTTTTGTATGTTACACGAGATGCACCTTCAGCAGCAAAGCTTAGCACAGTTCAGACAAATGTATGGCCATTTTTGTAACTGTGACAATGATTTCCACCTTATTATAACCAAATGATGAGGATCATGTGATTTGACCTGAGGCTCCAAAGAGGCAGTTAAAAACAGATATGACAGAAGGCAAGCGCTAAGAAAAAACTAAACTCCATGTGCTGATAAAGATCATGTGTTATGATTCACAATTCCCAAAAACCACATGTGAGAAAAAAAACAAAAACGTGAGAATTGGACAAGGAGGATGGAGGTCAACAAACTTTTGTTGGTTTTCCCTCCTGTTTTCCCCAGGTGTTCTCAGTTCAAATCCTGCTATAGGATTACTTTATCAATATTTCCCAACTGAGTGTCAATTAAATTTCATCTTTAACCTGTCTTAAAAAGGAGTGAAGTAAACCTGACAGTTCTTGATGAATCAGTTCAAGTTTTCAGATCTGGAACATGCATACATTCAAATTCACAATGTTTTGCCAGTTCACATTCCCAGAACAACTTGGAAAACCAGCACAGGGAACTTGAATGATTAATGCCCTTAGCTTTCACCAGTGAAGGTCCAGCTGCTGCACATCTGCCAGGGTGAGAAACACTGTATTTGTTGTTTAATCCATTGAAAAACTGAAATGTGAAAACAGCAAGTTGTGGTTTTCCAGTGGGCTACGTCCTTATTTACTGATGCCTTTCTCTTTCTGCTCATCGTAGCTTAGACAAGAAAGACAAGGATGAGTCATCCTTCCATTATTCATCCGTCCATCCAGCCAGCCAACCATTCATGCACCCCCTCTGCCTTTCTCCTCCCTCCATATACATTTGTCTCCGTCCATCTCCCTCTCCTTCACCCCTCCCCAAGCTGCTGCTTTCCCCCAAAATCCAATTAGTCAGAGCTCAGTCCATACTCTGCAGGACTGCTGAGAAGAGAAAGGCAGATAGAGAAAGAGAGAAGGGTGGGAAACACTGCCGGGAAAGACCCTTAACCAGAGCTTTCTCAACCTTAGCTTGTCTCCTGTGGTTTGACCAGGAATAACAAAGGAAGGGAAGCAAGGGGGTGAAAAAAGGGAAGAAAGAAGGAGAGGTTACTGGCAGAATCTCTCAGCAAAAATCCCCTGGCTGTATATTTTCTGCTTTCTTTCTTCCTGGAAGATATGATACCAGAGATGGGTCATACAAAATTAATATTTTGAAACAGTGTTGAATTTTATAGATATTTCTAATGTTGAGCCCATTGGTATGTAATCTACAGCCTAGTGAAAAATAGCAGTAATCAAACTCCCTACAAATAGGAAGGTTAACACACTTAATATGTGATACAAGTTTTCACTGCCACATTTTCACCACAGGCTCATCACAACCCCTGAAACCTGCCAAACCCCAAATGATACATTAATCATGATAAATTTTCATCATATTAAAAAAGATTACCCTCATTAATTTTTATAGCTTGTGCTGAAGGAAAAAAAAATACATTTTAGCCACACACACTGGATCACAGATCCATTCTGTTGTGGTCTGCCTCCTGAGAGACCCTGTTGGCCCTTGTGTTTCCTGTTTTTTAATATTTATTTTCTAGCATGTCTATGTGTACCATCTATTCCCTAATCACCTCTGCCTCCCTGCTATAGTTAAATCTGTATTGTGTTTCTTGAGTTCCAGCATCATGGAAGTTTTGGGTTTACTTGGATCCCTGAGATAAGTGATTTTTGCTTTCCTCATTTTGCATCTGCCTGTTCCTTTCTTGCTATTAAACTCCATCATCGCACCTCTGTGCCAGGCTTTTTTCTGTATTTTGTGTTCAGTAACCTGCAACCTCAAAAAATCCTTATTATCATACAAGAAAACTGTTTTTTTCTCTCTTAGTGACAGCTGTGATAAACATAACATGGCAGCTACAGTTTATACCTAATAACCTGTTCAGGGTGTACCCCACCTTCACCCAATGTGATGGGATTGGCTCCAGCACCCTGCGTGGATTCTTAGATAGATGGGACGAAGTGGAAAACTAAATACAGCCACTTCAATGTTTAAGTAACTGAGCTTTAAATCCTGAAGATTCTGAATAAAGACCAAACTCTTAGAGAATGTCATTGAATTTCAATCAATCCTTTTGAAAAGCAGTTTCAATGAGAGCCTAAGAATGCACACCAAAATAATGTGAAAACTGAAACACACTTGGACTGCAAATAAGTAAATGTGCACCTGGGGTTGTGTTTACCCAGTTAGACTATACATCAACATGATTTTCTTTTTGATTTTGAACCCACCTCCTGGCAGGAGCTGAATCAACTAATCCATGTGTGTCACATAAAATGTCAACATTCATGTTTATGGCAAAAACACACAATTGCAGACAAAGAAAGTGAACTAAGGGAATTGTGCTTTGAGGGCAGTGAATGATGTAGCTGTTGATGAATAGATGAAGAAATCTCATGAAACCATGGACAATTTAAGCTTCATGAAAGCTTGGCACAGTGTCACTATAGCAGAAATCAGCTGTCAAATGATTGGTCAACTGCAGAGCGTTGTCAGTGTCAGTGGGATTCAAAGGCTCTGCTTCCTGCAGAAAAAAGGTCAGCCTGTCTCTTAGGATCCTTGTCAACTTCTGCCACCGCAGCACTGAGAGCATCCTCACTGTATCACAGCTGGGTCCTGGAAGTGCTCTTCTTTCTTCTGATTTACACAACTACAATGATTGTGTGTGTTGGGTTCTGAGTGATGACAAAACATGGGTGACCTGCACTCAATACTTGTTTCTGAACACATAAACAGACAAAAAAAGAGCAGTGAATCCACTGCTGTTTTTGTCCTGCTTCAACCTCACAGTTTGTTTATGCATTTTTAAAAAATACCTGTAGGAGCTATATTTTGAGGGCAGAGCTGCTAACACAAGTCATTCCATTATGTACTTGGCACTAATTACATGAAAAAAAAAAATCGATGGAGCAATGGATACGTGCGGTTGTCTTGTCTCTGCAATAGTCAGTACTATGCATCTTTTCGTATGCTCTGCAGTTTTTGAGGCTGCTGTGAACCCAAGCCTTAGTTTAATGATAATAATTTTGAACTCATATTGCCACAGTCCTTTAACTGATGATATCTGTACTTAGAAATGGTATGCATCATGTTTAAGACCTGATATTTAGTGTTTACCATCCTTGGCTTTAGTCATAACTCAGACAGGCTTCTCAGGCTTTCCCTGTCTGATATACTGAGGTACCTTTTGTGTTACATGTAATCATTGCTATGTGCATTTTAAAAAAATGTACAGTATGGTGTGATATATGTAGAAATTCATATAAGTTAAGTAGTTGTGATTTGGCTTCAGTGAAGACCATCCTCATGTATTTCCTGGAAGTTACTGTATTCAGTTACGTTACATTAAAAGGAATCAGTCAACATAAGCTGCCTTCATGAGATGTTGCACACCCGAGTAATTGTGAGGTCTCAGGGTAATCTAGATATATCCACAAAACAAATCAGTAAACCACCAGCACATAATGGTAATAGCAGCTTGATATTAAAAGAACCTGCCAGCTTGTTAATAGCTGTCATTTTTAATCAGACAACAGACAGTATAAGAGAATGAGAGCACTGGAACCGGGGTACAGAGTACCATGTCATTTCTATTTGCAAGTAATTGCTGATAATGCAGAGAGAGGCATTTTCCACATTGTTCAACCTTTCTTGAAAGCTCAAACACTGCTACAGCCCTTGGTTATTACCCATGTAAGTGCAGTACAATATGTACAGCAATCTGCTCATACAGAGAAAGACTTTCTGATTTTTTTCCATCTTTGGTGCAGAGCATTCATGGTTGCAGTGTATTTCTACTCCACTTCACCAGGGATTACTTGTCAGCGAAAGGATACTCCATATTTTCATCATCTTTGATTGTTGGTGCAGCAGGAATATCGAACCACAAATGCTCAATATTTCAGAAATTCACTCCTGACAACCTGACAGACCATGGCATGTTTAGAATGGTTGGGTTTTCATTTTCACAAAGCATGTATTGCAACTTGTTATACACTGTCATATTACTCTATATTTCTTTTTGATTTACATATTTCCTATGAAATACTGTTATTGTCAATTCACAAGGTTAAACATTTCAGAAAAGCTTTTATTTTATTTTATTCTATTTTCCCAGTGCAACAAACTGTAAAATATATTCATAAAGTTGCTTTGGTAAGCAGTTACCTATTTGTGTCATACTGGGTCATGTTTATATTCACCTGATGGATATAAATCGAATGGCCCCTCCTTTTTAGCTCTGTGTAGTTCTCCACCAAACCCTCAGAAAAATATGTGGTCTGTCAGATTGCAGTGTTGGGATCCAGGTGCAGAGGAGTGCCAGCAGACAGGTGAGTCATTGTGCTGCAGAACCAAAGTTATGACTCTTTTAAACCACACATTGTTCTTCCTTTTCAAAATATAGCACCAACGCCCACGATGGTCCAGTTGGAGATTTGAGTTTGTTATGTTAGTAGCCTTGAGCCACTGGCCTGAAGCAAAGGTGAGGAGTGGGCTACAGAGGTCGGGTAAGATCACTTCTTTCTAACTCCACACGCCCAGATTTTGTTTGAATTTTAAATTTGTAGCCTTCAGACTCTAGCAATGTCACTTACAAGCAGTCTATCTGACTACCTGCAGCCCCCCTTAGATTGAGCCAGAACATTTTAACATGCAGTAATATTCCCCAACACCTGTAAACAGACTTTGATGTGTGAAATCAGTGCAGGTTCCTTTTAATGTGACTTCAACAGGGTATGTTTTTTTCCTCATGGAAAGACATATTTTATGCTTTTATAAAATGAAATATGAAATGTATTTGCTAAAAAAAAAATCAAGCTAAACTTCACAGTGAGTAAACAGCACCATGTCCTGTCAGGACTTGGTTCTTAAAACACGGAGAATCTGATGTTTTTGCCTAACTTAATTTATTTATTTTGTAGTACATTTGTGCTCAAATTGTCACATGCATTATATTTGATGCTTTTCCATTTACCATATTTGTTTTCATTTGCTGCTGCTGCAACTCAAATTTGCCCACAAGGATCATGACAGTTTTATCTGAAGAAAAGCCTCACTATCAATAGTACTGAAATCGCTGCATGCCTCTTGCACAGTCAGTCTCTTAATTGGACAAAGGTTTGGATACACTGAAAGTTTCTTCCCTCTCTATCATGACAAAATGACATTAAATTTTTCTCATTCCAACCTGTCATATTGGGGGCAAACTATTAGCCGTTCTGTTATAAAAGATTAACACAATTGTTCTTAATCAGCACTGAGCAGACGTCTAACAACCTGATCAGAGGTGATGACAGCCAGCCAGCTAATGTGTTAAGTTGCTGATAACCAACTATGTGGCAAATTCTACAATTAACTCATCGTCGCCTCTGGGAAATACAGTTGTCTCTTATTTTCACAAGTTTAGAGAAAAAGTGATGCTGTAAAGCTCTCTGGCAGCACTCGAATCAGCTGTAAAACTCCTCCACCAGCTTAATACTGTAGTAAACTCGACGGATACAACAAAGATGTTTCTCCACTGTTGAGTAAATCCTGCTTTTTCTTGTTTGAAAGTACATTATGGGTCAGCGTACAAAGCTTTTGCATGTAAAATAATCCTGTCAAAATGTTTCTGCTTGTGCTGACTTCCTATGGGAGGCCTGACAGCAGAGGGAAAAGAAGGATGTGATGTATTGCACATGGAGAGTTGAGGCTCATTCAGTATGAAATGATTCTCTCTGAATGCACATGACGCTGTAATGATGCCTGCTAAAGTAAGAATATCATAATCTCTTAATTCCTGCTACTTTTTTGAGTATTCTTTATACAGGAAATGTTTCATGATCTTTGCTCATCCATAACTCATTGCACTTAATGTTGTCAGGATGTATTTTAAAAATTGCTGCATTTTAGATTTGTGCAGCAAGTGGAACTGATGAAGTTTTATTGTGCACAGATTAACGTAACCTGGATTACATTTGTCACTATTCAGTTAGTAGTTTTTTGTGTAAATCTTGGGGCTCAATCTTGTAATTTTATTAGGAAGATTCATATAAAATACTGTATATAATATGTTACAAGTAGATGCTCAATGCTCCCTGGGAAGCATGCAGAGAGACAGCATGTAGCCAATATGTTGCATCAATCCGGTAGTGAATGAAATACAGCGAAATGTTGCAAAAGGGAAACTTCCTAAAGTTCCAACTTCATGATGGCTATGTATTCCGTCTTTGTAGCACTTGAGTTTTTGATAAATGTTGCTTCAACTATAGGGTGACTTGGGTTTGGTTGAATTGTACACCCCATTTATACTGATGGTGGTAAAAATGTCAAAAAACCCCTCTCTTGTAAACTGGCTGTCACAAGTTCCCAGAACCCAAGGTGATATTTTCCAATGACACATCAGTCCAAAACTCAAATTGTCACTTTATAATGTCATGAAATGGGGAGTGATGTCATAGCAATACATATTAAGTGCTGAAGATGACAATTAACAGGGCAACTTTGTTGGTGGGTGTGTTTCTCTTTCTGTTTTCCATCATTGAATGCACCCTGGCTAACGCCATCCTCCCAGCCTGTGGTTTAGAGTCAGACCCTTCTACCAGGAGCTAGTTAATACTTGTTTCAGCAGTGTGAATGTAATTGTATACCTATCTTGTTGTACAGTCAGTGAGCTGGCAGGAAGAGTGAGAGATAACAGAGGAGAAGAAAGGGGGACAGATGCAGAGATGTGGACTTTTTAAAAGGCAAATAGACAGAAAAGCTGACAGTGTGCCAGTAGCCAGACAGAGTCATGATGGGCCGATTCTACTGTCTACTGATTGCAGCTTGCAGCTAGTCACCGAGAGCAATGAGAGAATAAGAGTAGATATAGAGCAGATATAGAGGGCAAAGTAAAGGAAAAGAACAAGAGAGGAAGTTCAGATTGTGGACAGGATGAGAAGAGAAGGGAAGGGAGAAGGGAGTATGATAGATGGTGATGAAAGGAGACACCCAGAGAGACAGACAGTAGCAATTATACAGATAAAAACATGGGGCCTCTCTGTCTGAGTCAGATCTTTGCCAGTTTGTTAACCTAACCACAGGATGAACACAGGAAGGAGACAGAAAGGCAACAAAAGTTTTATTCTGAATGTGGTGCTTCAGAGTTAAGACAAAAACATGTTTGTCTGTGTTGCAGCCCTATTTCACATTTCATCATATCATTTTTTCATATATATATATATTTGGTATAAATTTATTTTATTAATATTTAAATTTAGAATTGCAAGAACATTCCAATAGTTTGCACAAAAGACGGCAAGATTGGTTTCACACTTCATTTGAACACACCTTCAGTCCAACAATTGTTGTCTTTTTGGCTCTGTTTTCATCTCCACCTATGAATAAATAAATATCGGGCTCTTTAGCTTCTTTTTTTTTAACCTGTCCTTTCCAGCAGCCTAGGTATGCAGAGAGAGATCTGGATACCCTCACAGTGCCAGGCAGATTTGCTCAGCAAGAAGTTTAGTGCACCATGCTCCAGCTATTGCACATTTAAACTTTATTAATTATTATCTACCTTATTGGAAAGTTGGAATGAGTAATGGATCTGGACCGGACAGGGGGATAGAAAGGACAGAAAGAAATGTCTTTCTTTGGCTTCTGAATGCTCCACTATGGTCACAAGTTAGCTGCTTACTTCTCTAACATCTCCTTTTAAGTGTTGGGCAGCTGGTGTACAGTGAAGCTTTTTGTTGCTGCAGGCTGCAGATTTAAACAAGTTTGATAAAACTGGTATTTTTTATGCCAGAAAACCAAATTTATAAAATCTGAGTGGGTGATATTTCTCTGTTGGAACATTAGAACAAGTGACCACTTAGGCATGACATATGTAGCCTACATTGGTAATATGAAAATATTGATCTGTACAGCTATAAAGCACCTTTTGGTAAGAGAAGAGCACAGATGCCGATTTTAGGAGACTCTGATGATCTGATATTTTATCACTGTGTCAGCCCAAGTCGCTCCCTGAGTTTTTGATGTCTATAGAATTGCTGTTAAACTGCACAGTCTTATGTCCTCTGGCTGCCTTGCAGAGAGCCCATAGACCTTGCACAATCATTACTTCTCCTATTAAGGCTGAAAAATGCTAGATTAAATAAATATTGTGGAGCACTTTGCAGTGTCGAGGAAATTTGATCAAAAGTTTGAGTTTCCATCAGCGGGCCCCTTTCAGATTACAACTTGAAGAGGAAAACTTGAACGGATTCCCAGCAA
Source organism: Psettodes erumei (assembly GCA_016785225.1). Classification (NCBI taxonomy): domain Eukaryota; kingdom Metazoa; phylum Chordata; class Actinopteri; order Pleuronectiformes; family Psettodidae; genus Psettodes; species Psettodes erumei. The sequence continues at coordinate 110,529 of JAFBJZ010000113.1, read as the reverse complement.
GACACTTCAGTACATGTGACAGAATTGCCTACTTTGTGCACTTTTATGTGGCAGTAAGGAAAGATAGAAGAAGAGAAAGTCATGATTAGACAAGCAATTTTGGTGACAGAAGATGGAAAGATGGAAATTCCTTTTAAATTTGGATGTCAATGTCCTGTTGGAGGACACTCAACCACCAATTAGAGGTTCACCTCATATTCTTGTCTTGTCTCTTGTCTAGTGGGTTGAGTTCTTTTTTACTGCAATGGGTCTTGATCAATTTGTCCAGTACCATGGATCCCAGTGCACTCAACATCAGATCGGATATTTTTGGTAAGTCATCACTGGGGGAAAATATTGCATGAAATTAATAATCTTTGTTAGAAAAAAATATAAAATCAAATTTACTTCTCGGAATTTGATTTACAGATATGAAAATAGAATTTTCAATTATTTTCCCATTTTTTCAAGTTTTAAATGCAAGAATTCTCTTACTTTAAATTTGTCATTGGGGAATTTTCATTACATTCCTGCTCTTTTCTGCTGTAGCGGCTTGTTAAATGTATTACTTGGCTGCCATTGTTGATTTTTGTCTGTCAGCATCTTTTTGGTCTAATTGGGTCAGGTCCTTTCAGATCTGGTCTGGCTTGGGATCCCCTCAGATCTAAAACAAGATTCAGTCCATTCAGATCCATCAATCTGTGAAAGGCTGACTTTACCATTTAAACTACTCCATGATATTCACTTTTCTTCCCCCTACTTCCTCCTACTTTACTCTCTCTCTCGTTATCAAACTTTAAGTCTCTGATTCCTATTTCATTCTTTTCTCTCTATTCTTGCCTTGCATTCTTCCTTTTCCATTTTCTATCTCTTGCAATTCTTTTACCACTTTCCCTCATTTCTCTTCTCTCTCTCTCCTTTTCGCCCCTCTCAGCCTCCACACTGACTTTCAGTGAAAAGCCTCCTCTCTCCTTCAATCCAGCCATTTCTCCTTCTTTTCTTTTATCTTTCCTCCGTACCTTTCCTCTCTCTCCACCACTCAGTCTCCCCTTTTCTTTCTTCATCCCTTTCTTTCTTCCTCTGTCTTGGTGCATTTGTTGGAAGAAGATGAATTTCCGATCATACAGACAGGCTGAAAGTGATTTCCCACATTTGCCCTTTCTCCCCCTCGAGGGGCATTTGATCAAACGATACCATTCCAATCCAATAAGATGGCATCCTGAGCCAATGTGTGTGTGTGTGTGTGTGTGTAAAGCCGGCATTCTGCTGAGCTGTATTGGCTTTCACAGGGGCTTCGTCGATCTGCATGCAGCCAGACTTTCTAAGAGTGGGGGAGAACATAGGGCAAGACTGGGACGGAGAACGTGAGGGGAGAGGAAAGAATTGCAAAAAGAGAGAAAAGATAGTGAACCAAATTGAGGGAGAAAGCATCAAATCTTCCATTTGAATTAACAGAGAAAGCTGAGCATCGTAGGCTGTGTCCCCTTGCTGCTTCAGCTCACTTGCCTGAGCCTATTGAAATGGGGATGATCCACAGGCTTTGTTCAGTGCAGCAGTACACAAGCTCACAGGGATGCAAGGCGTTCTCTCCTCAGATCAAATACCTGTCGCTCCACCAGCCCCGCAGTTACACAAAGCAACCACAGGAGAGCAATAGTGTCAAATCCATGGGCATGAACAGCCACAGGAGCTTCTATGCTAATGCCACTGCAAGTTAAAAAAGAGCACAGCTAAATATAGAGCATGCACGCCCATTCTGCGGAAGGGTACTAATTAGTTTTTTGAAAGGTAATTAGCCTCAAATGCCAGACAAGAAAATCAGTACATGGACACTGATCCTTTAACTACTGCCCAAGTGCCCTGAAGCAAAGCACACTACAAACTGGCTAGAATGTGAATTTCAATGATCCAGTTCATAATGTACTACGAGTTTCTGTTGATATATGTTGATAGTTTGGCTATCAAACAGTTCAGTTATCACACTAAATAGGCCTTTATTCACAGCAGACATGTTGACTTGTCATAGTAGCACAAGCACAGATGTAAGTAGGGTCCATTCACTTTATGGCAAGCCATACCACTGAGCAAGCATGAATAACAGAGGAATGTTGGATTTAACATTGCTGAAGGGAATGCAGCTATCATGAATGTCATTCATTATGTCTCTGCTCTACAACATGCCAACCTCTTCCTCCTTTCATTTCCTGCATTTCATTTCCCATGGAGAAGCATGACTCCAACATGATTACAACAAAATCACGCTCATATCCATACCATGGAATAAACCTAAAGGACTAGTTCAATATTTTAAAAAAACAACATCTGCATTCTTCCAGAATGAAATTGAGTCGAAAATGAGTTGAGAAGAGAAATGCGAGTGTCATGTCTTTGTGTTAATGGTGCTGTATACCACCACAGGTGTGCCTCTCAGACAACAGTCAGGATGTGTTAAGCTTAGCTTAGCAAAAAGACTGGAAACAGGGGAAAAAGCGAGCTTAGTTGTCTTCAAAGTAAAAAAAAAAAAAAAGATGCTTAAACAGCTATTTGAACACAAACAGCAGATGGAAAAACAGCAGTTTGCAGTTGAAAGAACAATGTCACCACCAGGTACATTCAGTAGCTGTTGTGTAACTTTCTTCGACAGCAGACTTAAAATTGTTTTAGAGGGAGATACTTTGTCTAACTACTGTATTTCTTGGCAAGTAACAGTTGTATACAGTGACTTTCACATCGCCTCTATATCACAGTAAGGTTATCAGATTTGGTGCCATTAGGTCTACTAATACCCACACTGAAGTCATACAGTAAGTACTGGGCAGGTAGTCAGAAAATATTTCCATCATGTATCTCCTTCAATGAGATACAACATGTTCAGTAAGCTTTAGAGGCATCAGTTCCTGTCTTTATACGGAGCATGGCTAACCATTTCCTGAGTCCAGCTCCATCTTTTAAAGCACAGAGAGGTTAGAGGAAGATGACAAAGCATATGGCATAAATGTTGAATTATTCACATTTTCAGAAATAGAAGTGTTTTTCTAATCCAATAGCACCACACCCAAGGAGACACCACCCACCATATATTAACAAATAAAAAACCAATACAATAACATTAAAATAGGCATCTTCAAAGTCCATCTCAGAAATCAAATTAAATATTCACACTTGTGGTAGTTCTCTTGAACACAGAAGGCAAATACAGAGCAAGGAGGGACTAATTTGATAAAATATGGACATTTTAATTAGTTGTTAAATCTTCTGTCTTCTGGCCCTACGATATCTATTATATTCTAATTATCTCCCTAATGATTCTGTGTTCTTGTCTCTAATGATTCTGCATTGCATTAAGTGTTTTTGCTCTCTAACAGTGACCATGCTGTGCCATCACAGGGCAATGGCTTATTTCTAATTCTTTCCCCTGGCAGTGGAATTGCTGATGAGTGTATTTTTTTCTTGGCCTGCCCTACAGTCTGTATCTTTGGAACTTAGTCCAAATTGTAAATCAATGGGAAAACCCAGGCGACAGGTTTCATTTTCACTGCTGCTTGAGGTGATGAAGGGGAGGGAATACTGGTTGTGATGTGAACATGAAGAGGTGGTGACGATGAACACACATACACTCTCAGCAACTGACATGGATTCTCTCAATTTTTTTTTTTTATAGTTGTGACTCCTGTCAGCTGTTCAGGAGTCTGATGGCAGAGGGGAAGAAAGAGTTTTTGAATGTTGCTGTCCTGCGTTTCAGACTTCTGTACCTCCGGCCTGAGGGTAGAAGTGTGAACAGTCCGTGTTGTGGATGGGTGGGGTCTTTGAGCAGGGAGGCAGCTCTCCTGTGGACTCTGCGGTGGTCGATGCTCTGCAGAGAGGGCAGTGGTGTCCTGGTAATCTTCTCGGCAGTCTTTACCACTCCACCAGTGTTGCCGTGCCATGCTGCGATGCAACTGGTTATGGGGCTCTCAACCACGCAGCTGTAGAAGTTAGTCAGGTTATTTGGTTGGATATTTTGGATAGCAGGACATTGCTTTCTCTCAAATGTATTTTATCTTCTTTTTTGAGGTGGTTTGACATTTAGTTGGCGCTTCTGTCTACAATCTGTTCACAAGAAGGAGCAATTTAAGATTCAGTGCTTTGCTTGAAGACAGACTGTCGATGGATGATTTCAGTTCCTTAATATTTTCAGTGTGAGTTAATATGTAGGTGATAGGTGTTAATATAGGTGATTAATATTGTAACTATTACTGTACTGTACTACTGTAACTCACATATGAATAAAGGAATAAATCCCTTGCCATTAATTGCCTTTTTAGAAGAAGAAACGTTCAGAATTGTTGCCTACAATGTGTATTATCTATGCTGATAAGTCTTAAAAAATTCCCCCATCCCTGAAAGATACTGCCCATTGCACTGCTGTCCTGACTCCTGATGATAGCATAATGTATGTGATGTGATGATTTGTTTCTTTATATGCATGTACACACAGGCAAACAAAAACTCTACTGAATGTTATGCGTCCTTGAAAAACATACTTGAATGATTTCTTGTCGAGCATGAGGGCGGCATGCACAGGTTCACTGGCTCTTTGCTCTCCAGTTTAGTGCTTTCTTTAAGAACTAACCTTGCTTCACATTGAACTCCACATCCAATCACGCAGTCATACTGTTCATGCTGTGAATTTATTCTGTGCAGTATTCATTTTGACTTTTCATTCTCATCACTGATATTTATCTTGTACATTTGACTGCTGTGCAATATTTGAAGACTCACTTTTGCAATATTGCAGTACAATTTTAACTTTTCATCCCAAAGGTTTTCTATGGTTAAAGTTTCATTCAGCACATTTTAATTTTCTCAAATTATATATTTTTTTGTATTAGGACATTAATGTGTTTTTGTACTGATGCCTGCCTGTATCTATACAAATTAAAGCAAACAAGCAGCACTCCAGTTCCTATTCTATTCTATTCTGTAAGAATACAGTAGTACAACAAATACATAATAGAATGTTCTATCATATTGTATGCTTTGGTTTTAATGTAGGTTTGAAGACTCACTAGTTCTCAGCAGTGAGTTCCCTAGCGGTATCAGTGTCATGACAACCTTTTTTTTCTTTTTTCTAATATAAAGCCACACTAATTTTACTAACTTGACTATTCAAGCAGTTTAGTATTGCACGTCATAAAGATCAGGGAACTGTGAGCTAACACAACAAAGAAGATGAAGATGAATCAGAGCAGCTGTCACGTAGCATCATCAAGATTTTGCAGGGTCAAGCTACAAAAAGACAGAATCCTACAGTTCACAAAATGCAACTTCACAACATCTTTTATTAAAATGTTAAATGCATCACATTTCAAAAGTTTGAAATGTAGGTTTTGTGGCAAATATTTGAAATCTTGAACCTCCTTCAGCACTGTCAAATACATTAATACAACATAGTCACAGTCTGAAGACAGGAGTACTTGAAGGATCTGTGAGCTCCAACATCTGTTACGCAAAGTACTGAAATCACTGACAAACAGTTTCCACAGTATGGGCAAAGATACAAGCACTAGAAATTCTTTCAAATCTTTATACAAATTACAAAGGTTCAGGGTAAAAGTTTCATTACACATACATAATCAAATATAGCCTCTCACTGTACTTTGATGTGATTAACAGCAACATAGTCATACAGTCTAACCCTTATGTGAAGAAAACAATGCATCTGTAAATAACCCTCACTGCGATGAAAAAAGCTTCACTGTGTTCATTTGCTCACAAAGACAGAAACAAGTTCTGGAGGTAAAAGTGGTGAATTCTTTTCAAAAGCTGACACTGAAGATAAAGATGACATTGACTCCAGTGAAACCAGTTCAATCCTTACACTATCTTACATGTCCTTCTGTTTCTAAGTTGTCTTTTCTCTGTTCTCTGAGGATGGAGAGACCTGCAGCTCAACCCTCTCTGAGTGTGTTTGGCTGTTTTCATATGTGTCTTTGTGTGTGTGCGCATGTGGGTTCACTTTCGAGGATCTCTTTGTGTGAGTGAATGTATGTGTGTGCGTGCATGTTTGTGGTAGCTTCTTTGCCCCCACACAAGGTAAATTCCTATAGGTTAGAGCAATGAATCAAACATGGTCTAGTGTGAGTGTGTGTGTGTGTGTGTGTGTGCATAATTGCTGGTCCTCAACATTCATCCTGCTTCACTTACAGCTGACATATGCACTCCCTTGGCTTTTAAAGGTGGGCACTCTGTGTCACAGTATACACTGCTTCATTCTGTGTTTTTAATTTGGCTGTGTCTCTGTGCATGTCTGCTTGTGTCATTCATTTCTTAAGTGATTTTTTGCATTGGCTGCTTAAACCTGATAGTGTCAGTGTTTGAAGCCTTTAAGTGCATTTTCCCCCAGTTACAAGCATTGTTAGCGGTGTTAGCCCTGCAATAATCGCCCATCATTTCACTGAAATTAGTTTTTTTTTGTTTTTTTTTTACTTTCCTTACCTTTTCCACACAAACTGAAGGTTAAATTTGAATCCATACCCTCTTTTTAAAGGTAGGTGTTTAGTATTAGGTGTTTTGTAGAGTTTAGCCATGTAAGATTTCTGTTATTGTGATGAGCTATTTGATTAAATTTTTTGAAAATACTGAATAATTGAAAACGGTGGAACTATAACAAAGTGTCATCACAACATTTTGTAAGAATACCAGGGTTTAGTCCATGCAAGGCTTTAATCAAACATTACAATAAGCAACAATGGCTCAGTCCTTGCAATGAATTTGGATGGGTCATTGGAGTTTGTCCTTACTGCTACATGTATTTTGTGGACATTTATGGACCCTTTACATTGGAGGTTACTTTGGGATGATGGGATATCACAGCCTTTGCTGCAAGCCATCCAGTGCTTGTTTAACTGCCTTGATGATGGTAATTGTTTTGACAAAAGTTCAATTATGAGCTGGACTCCAAGCCAAGGCTGTCCATTGTTACCGATTTTGTCCGTGATTTTTATAGATAGTAACTCCATGTACAGCCAATGACTGGGGAGCATCCATTTTGGCCACCTTAGGCTTGCATGTCTTCTTTTTGCCAAGTTAGATCTGCCTATTTCATTGACCCATGTCCTCCAGCAGCAGCGCTGAGAGCCAACTGAGTACCAAATCACTGTCTATGCCATTTTGTAGTGGTGTCTGAATGTTTAGGGAAATTTTACAAAGTGTATAGTGAACTCGATGCAGCCCACAATACATTGTGAAAAGTAGTATTCAAATGCTGGTCAGTAAATGAGCAATATGTACCATCATGCACTGTGCTGGCAACGCTTAAAGAAAGAAAAATGACTGAGAGATGAGAGCAGAAACTGTAGCGATAGGCAAAATTAATAAAAACCTAATGAAAACAATAAGTTTCCCCAGGAGGGAGTATAATCTGACCATACGAGTCTTGACACAGAACAGTATATATGTATGTATTATGTATTATTTTATGTATTTAAAAAAATAAATGTTCAAGCCAACACCATCTTCATCTTTTCACTTATACTTGATGTCTGTCTAGTTTAGAAAGAGCCTTAACTCCTAACCTTTCTCTCTGTTGTGATTCCATTTCTTCTTATTCTCAACTATAGCATTTTAATTACAGTGAGTAGAAACAGAAAAGTTTATGTTGATAGCATTTTTACAGACCGGTTATAGTGGTGTCTGACAGGCTTCAGGCAAATCTGTGGCTTCTGGCGCTAAAGTAATGTGATGAAGTAGGCGTATCACACATGGAAGCACACAAGTTTATTTCAACATTTAAACAAAGGAATTCAAAGTGCTTTTATATAAAGTCATTAATACAAAGTCTTAAAGAAACATGGGGCTGTGATGCTCTGTTAAAAATGATGAGGTGATTCCCTGAGAGGTCCAGGGGATGAGGGGAATAACAAAATGAATACCCAGGGAAAAGAAACAAGGAACCTGAAAAGAAACAAGGAAACAATAAACAACTTTATTGTTAAATGAAAACAAAACTAAGGAACAACAACCTCCCAGCCACAGGGAGTGAAGAGTATTACACTATACAGCTAAAGCTAAAGCTAGGAAAATACCCGCCGCTCCAACACACACATGTGCAGCCTACACGCTGAGCAAGGAGGGTAGGAGGGGTGTTACCTGGAGGGACAGATCACAGGCAACCTTGGGAACTTCTCCGTTGGTCATTACAGGTTTCATTGATGAAATTAATTCGTTTGAACTTTGCCCCTGCAAAATGCTTCCCCATAAAAATAAAAATCCCCAAATTATTCTAAATGTGCATGTTGGTTGTGGCAGCTTAGTGGGCAGACATGCTGGTTTATCAAATGACCACCCATATATTTATGAATGCAGACTTGTATGTGTAGTGTACTGTGTTGCCTGCAGATATCAAGCTGTTGTGCAACAGCTAAATGGGAAATGCTGTCTGTAGCACTGTGACAAAGCTGATACAGATCTCTCCTGCAGGCGTCCTGCCTGACCCAGTCCTCCTCAAGCAGGTTGTCGCATATCACAGATTCTGTGCTCGCTTTGCTGTGAAGCCACTGGCTTCCTAAAAAACCTGACAGACAAGATGATACACACTGTAAAATATAGTGTATGGTATATTTCCAGACAGTTATTATGTTAATTAAACAGATGAATAAATGAATATCGTTAGGATGAAACATTATTACACCTGCCCTGCAGGAATATTCCAGAGCAAAGCACCCACACCAGCTCCAAGGCTCTTGCATTTATATTTGGTGCTCTCACATCTCTGAGTTCCTCTAACGCTGTTTCATTATCTTAGTTTTGTCATTATAAATACATAATAAATATTATAAAACACATAGCACAGAGAGAACTTAATTGTTTCTGTGTACGATCCTCTCCCTCCATTGCCATTGTCTGTGTATGTGTGTGTGTGTGTGTGTGTGTGTGTGTGTGTGTGTGTGTATGTATGTATGTATGTATGTGTGTATGTGTGTGGTTTTGGTATTACTGATGTTGTAGGGACCTAAATCTGTTTACACAGTAACATTATGGGGACTTTTCTCCCTTATGGAGGGAAAAAGCAAGTCTCCATAATGGTGCTGGCTGCTGCTGTTGCCCCAGATTGGTGAGTACACGCACTGAACCACACACACCCACACACAATAGATGACTACCCCTGTGGCACTCTCAAGTGCCTAAATACCGATGGTGCTTCGCCTCCAGGTGCCACTCAGCAAGGTCACTGGATAACACTCTCTCTCTAGCTCTCCCCTAAGATACACCAGTAATATCCCAAGAGCTTTGTGTGTGATACATAGGTGCTACATACGCTAAATCGCACATTGTTCATTCTCATATGCTTATGTGTTCAAACTGCACACTCAGTTTTGTCCTCTTTGTGAAACCTGCGTGTACTTGTGTACCTGGGTACCAGATGGTGTGCTTCAACACAGTCAGGTGGCAAACTGAACCATCCCTCCACATGGTTACCATGGGGACCCACACACCAGATACACTGCCACTGGCTTATTAAGGTCTGTGCCAGTGGCACTTCTAAATGAATGCAAAATATAAGGACATTTGTCTCAGCAATGACATTTAACAGGCACCAAGTTACAATGCACACCACATGACTGTACAATATGTTTCTGTTGCTATGCATGTGAGGATTCCACTGACATCATTCATTTATTCATTAGGAATCCTGCTAATACCTCCTCTACATGTGGAATTCACACTTGTAGCTCCAAGCTTGAAAGTTGTAATATGGAAGATTTTAGTCCTGGTTGATTCAGAGACATCTGTGGTTATAGTGGCAAGTGTAGTGCAAAGGCCTGGATGCACCAGGCTCAAAAATGGAATTTGAATTCATTCCAGTAGTATCGCCATGATGAGAGCTTCTGTTCAAGGAGGAAAATAAATCTACACAGATATTCTGCATAGAAATCAGATTAGGTGAACTTTGACCTGCAACTTCCCCGACCAATAGAAATCCGTCTTGACATTCCTTTCCTTTGAGAGGACAGAGAGCCGGATAGTCCAAAAGGGATGAAGCTATTGTAGCTAATTAGCTGTGTTGCACCATTCACTTTCCTTTACCCTCAGCATTTAACCTTTAACAAGTAATGTTTAAAAAAAGATTTTATGACCAGCAGACTTGTTAGCTTGTGAGGCTTTGTCTTCTCTTTTCAATCACCTTTTATAGAATTAGAGGCCAGGGGATGCAGGAATAGCTAATGAGGTGATGGTTAGCTTGCCAGCTACTGCAGTACACCATCTAGCCCTGCTAGCAGTCATGTCACCAATGTCACCTGTTTTGTTTTGTGGATGTTTCCTGTGCCTGCTTCACAATAAAAGCCACTCCATTTTCACTTAACATAAAGCAGCAATAGCAGGAACATATCAATGACATAAAATAATACTGGGTTACACACTGCATCATTGCAAATGGAATACAACGCTGGAAAGGCAAAATTTCCATCTACAAAAAAAGAATTAAATAGGGAGATAATTAATGAATAATGACATTTTTTTAAATGAATGAACTGCATTGAGCAGCAATTGCAGAAAACTGTGCACTATAAATATAAGAGTGGGGTTTGATGAATTTCATGAAAATCTTAGGGATTATAACTTTAAACCACTTTGATGTTTGGGTAATTGGCTCCCATTGTTTTTAAAGCCATGAAAATCTTCTTTACAGAGACAGACTCCTGCACTAATGAATATAATTTATCATTTTCCTTATCAAAACATCATCTAACACATTGATAACAGGTAATTGTTATGTTTATTGGTGTCACTGTTTGCATCATTAAATGCTTTTGTGGCTGTAAAGAAGGTAAATAAGGACACTGGGCAGAGTGGGGGGTAAAATCTCCTGGGGAAGTACAATCATTTGTTCTAAGCTCTGGTACAGTAAGTGATGTTAGTGGAAAGCACAATACAAGTGTTGTATACCAATATTTCTGTCAAGGCAGCAGTGTCTCTGCAAGCTTCTTTTTAATTGGTTTTGAGAACAATGGTTTGAAGCAGGCAATGTGTCACACCCAAACAGATCAACTCACATGGGTGGCCAATATCAGTCCATTGTAAGTGCAACCAACTACAAATCACAGTAGTTACGCTTCACTATAAACTCTTACCTTAATTTAAACACTAATTTGTCAGTCCTTAAGAAACCTAAGAAAGAGTCACATTTCATTCACTGACACAAACCATAAAACTGGTATAAGCCAAATAGAGGAGAAAGAGAAGAGACAAGACAGAATGCAGTGTCTTACTCGAGGAACAATTTGGTGCAATGTGTTGCTGTGATTCTTCTCTGTACTCTGCTATCTGCCACAGGATATGAATTACTTTCCTAACATCAGCCATGAAATGAGCTTTTCAGACTGATTATGAAAATCACAGCAGTGTTAATAAGGAAAACTGTATTCAGAAATATCACCTAATTATTTGGCAGTATGTATTTTCAATGTTGACAGCATGATGGGTTTTGCTTCACATCTTACAAAGGAAATAGAAGAAGAAAGTAACAATCATATTTTTCTTTAAGGCATTTAATTATAATAAAAGTTTTTGATCTTCTGGTAAAATAGATCGGGTTAGGCTTAGTGAGTTGTAAGTAATAATTATTGTATAGAAAATGTGTAACTGAGGAGAACATTACATTAATGCTTTTGCTTTGTTTCATCAAACATCCAGGGGATCATCAAGGTAATCCAGGACGTCATTATCAAGTTTGCCAAAAATGTTTATCTTGATATTTAGTTTTCCTCTTGAAGGTGCACAAATTGATTTTTTTTTTCAAGGAACAATGGGTCAAAAGATGACGTGTAAAATGTTAAACTCGTAATTCACAGTGAAAAAAAGCCAAAATAATCAAAAAATAGAACCCTGCCAAAATGGCCAGGCTCAAATACTGTCATTTTTTGGTCGTTACAAAAAAAAGACATCGTAGTAGAACCCAGCCAAAGGTGTCAAAAACCTCATGAAAAAAGTAGTAGTAAAGCAAGGTAGCATAGCATCATGAATAATTTCATGGTGCAGGAAGGCAAAAGAATGTCATGAAAGATGTAACAGTAGAATGGGGCATAAAAAAAATGAAAAGCACCATTATTTTTAGGTTTGAAGTTTTAATAACTAGCACCCTCTGGGTGTTGAATCAGTGACTTGTTGTTTCTGGAGCATGTGCTGTAACCGCTCAGCCATCTGATCAGCTTGCATTATCATCTATTTATAGTATAGCAATTACAGCAAGGCAACAAAAACCAAATGAAAATGTCAGGGTATGGTGAGGCATCAAATATCCAATGAAAACGGATGTAAAAACTTCATTATATTGAACAGACACATGAGGTTTTTTATTTTTACGACATATTATTCTATGATGTGCTTATGAACACTCTTCTTTGATTTATATATTATATATTTTGTCATTATTTTTAAATCAGCTGGGTCATATTACTATTTCTTTTTTGTAAGGGCTGAATACTGAAACCTTTATTTTTAAGACATTTATTATGAAATGTTTATGAAATACTGTTCTGTGACATTTGTTTTGCACCTTTAAGATGTATAATACTATAGTGTGATCACATACACTGTTCTTTGATGTTTTTCACATTTTTATGACACTACAATGTGGCATTTTTTCACATTCTTATGAAATAACTGACTATGACCTTGTGTTGCAATTGTAAGACATATTATACTATGAAGTTTTTAGAACACATTAAGACATTTTTATTATTTTGACATTTTTCTTATACTATGCCTTTTTTCATAACATTTTGCACACATGCGCGCGCACACACATATTGAACAGAGTATATTGAGTCTTTGCTACGTATCCTGCAAGTGATACTTCAATATGAAATTTAATGTTTGTTTTTGTGGGTAACAAAATCTTGTATACATCTGTTATCTGTTTAAACATTGTAGTAAGGTCTGTAGTCTGTAGTTGAGGTGTTTTTTGAAATAGTCAGTCAGGTTATTTTCCATTACCACCTGAGATGCAGTGGTGAAATGTTCAAGAAGCTGTAGACTCAGGGAATCTGTATGACACTTTGATGGAACAGTATGTGCTTAAATCTTATATTTCCAACTCCCCTCACAGAGACAAAAATAAAGAAAGTTTCTGTCAAAATCAACAGAAAGCTAGATCATGCAGAAAAGGTTATCTTTCTGCTCTATTCTCTCTTTCTGCAAACATCCCCGATACAGACACCCATCAATATATCTACCCACCAGCCCCGACACACTGGGAGTTCAAGGCAAGTTCTTCAATTCAAATAAGAGCAAATTATAAAATGCAATCTGATGAGATGAGATTTTTCTGCCTGGGGTCTTTGCAATGGCTCTGAGGTGAGCTGTGCAGTGAGGACCAAGCTCTGGGAACAAGCTGCATGCTGGGGCCCTGCAACATCTCCTCTATCACCACCTGGGTCTCTTTCTAATTAATAATGTGTGTACTCTGGGAATGAACAGAGGGAGACAAGGAGGGGGCAGCGAATTAATAGCTTGTGTACTTAGGGACTGAAAGAAAGGATGGAAGATGGGAGAAAAAGAAAGGCAGGTCTGACAGAATGTCCACCTATTTTTCAACATATCTGACATCAGTCATGTAAACATGTGTGTACAATTATGTGTTGACATTCAATGTTATTTTCTTTGCATCTATTTTTATTCCTTTTCTTTTTGTTTGCGTATAAGATGGCTGAGTAGTTAATGACAGAATAATGACCTTTTTCACTTTCAACTTTTGAAAGAACACTTGGACGGAAGTGCAACACAAATGCTCACAGAAAAACATTCACCCATCTGACTGTAGACAGTCAAATACAGAGCTTAGAAAACAAGTGAATCTGTCCTAACTGTAGGTTGTTCATTTCTTTTATTAAGAAACACATAGGCAAAAACAAATCAAATGGTATTTTCATATTAAGAGCACAGATCCATTTAAATCAATTTGGGCCAGAGCACTTGGGTTATGGAGGCAAAGCATGAACCTAAAGAGGCAAAAAAATCACATTTGGACCAAAACAGAGAGATGGATGAGAATGGATTGCTGTTGCATACCAGAACATGTCAACAACTCAATATTCCTGCGGGATGGTAAATTCTCTAAAAGATTGTCTGTATCAATCAGGCAAGATAGATTTGGGCAAAGTGCAATTTGGCTGTAGTCGCTGTTGAATTTCCTGGAGGAGTCACGGCCCTAACTCAGCCAAAATCCATACATATTGTAACTTCATCATTTTGATGGCAAAATATGCCCTCACCTGTGACAAGCGATTTCAGTGTTTCGATTGAGTGATTGTAAGAAAATGTACCGTGGACCCAAATTAAACCAATGACATTGGTATTTTTTTGAAAAACAGATTAAAATATTGTGAGGATATTTTCTGCCCATCCCACTTCATTAAATAAGAGGTAGAGGGTGGGAAGTAAGTAAATCGAGAAATAATGATACATTTTTATTATTGTTATTTCATCTCTACCAGAGCCACTGGGAAAACATGTATCTGTGCCATGCTCAGCGTGTAGGCTGTGCATGTGTGTGTCGGAGCGGTGACCGCTGTCATTGGGGTAGCTTTAGCATGTAAAATTCTGAGATAAACTGTTATTTAGCAACCTTTCACAGAAAAGAACAGTCAGTACTTATGGAGCAGTGATTCATTTACTGGTTATTACCATTTAAGCTTAAGTTTACAACCTTATTCAAGTTGCGTGCATTGGTCAACTCTAGAAATCAATCAGTTTACAGACAGAGAGATAGTCAAACATGGAGGTAGAGTGCCAAGTCAGATTTAAGTGAAAAAACACTGTCCACTGTAGTCCAAATAGGTCTAACTATGACCAGGGGCCTAATTTATACATTAGTATGTACACACAAAATGGTTGCATATGCAGGTTTTCAGGAACACACCAAACTTGATGTGAGAATGTGTGGACTCTGGACCTGCCATTATAATTTGGGATGTAGGCAAGCTCTTACATGGATAATGTTTAACATGAGAAAGTCAAATGAAGAAAAAAGCCCCGAACAGATACAGGTCCCTGTCCCTTATTTGACTGTGATGTTGTGTCACTTCACATAGGTCTGAAAATTTAATGAAAGTAATTTCCCACAGATGACATGCCTTTTCTACTGTACACTCTTCTCTGTTTATGTGATATGGAGATGGTAACGCATGCCAACGACTGTACAGTTGCTGACGCACACAGGCGCACAGATCTCGCCTGGAAATGAAAACAAACAGCGTCAGGTGTGTAAATGCACCCAAAATAATTAAGTGATCCCATGGATGATGAGTAATCTTGTCAACAGGGTGTGGGTAACTTGGTGTGACCAATAACAGGATGCATAAAGATGCTGGCCCCCTACTTACTGGTTCAAGATGATGACTGAATTATGAGCCAATTCAGATTGCCATTAATAACTGTGCGTTGAACTAGGCCCGGTTTGGTCCCGTACTGTTTCAAGTCTTCAGGCTCTGGTTCCTTGCAACAGGTGCTTTTCAAAGGGAGTGGGCTGACCGGTCAGGTATCTCCCAGTCATCCCTGAGCTGTGCCATGCCAGCTGTATAGTATGACATAATCTGTATGTTACCTAGGTACATAAAATTTTCCTACACTGTGGCTGAGTAGGCAAACATGAAAGTGCAGTTTGATTTCCAAATGAATTTGGAGCAAGCAGCTGCACTGAAATTGAAATAACAGCACCATCGGCGAATGAATTTGCTTAAATTGTATGTCAACAGCAAGTATTTCACTCCATCACCATACCATGCACCATCAACATGAGAGTGATCTGTGATGTGCAAATGTGTCTGATGTATTTGTGGCACAGCGACCTGGGGCAACTCACCCTTCATTCATTCTGTGGAATATTAGTGTGTTGTAGTGAAACAAACTTAAAGCTGAGGCTGTGCAGGATGAATGGCTTCTTGGTATGATGTCAATTGTATGATTCTAATGGTGCGTTTGTATTGTCATTTGATTATGTGGGTAATATGAATGCTTAGGTTGTATTTTATTTCATTGTGCAGGACTCTGAGACTGCTGCATTGACAGCCATTGTCATGCTGTGCCAATCCATTGTTTTGCATCTGTTGCAGAAACCAGAGGACAAACCACCACATTACATATGTTTTTCTGGCTTCTGCCTCAGTGATCAGCAACTGGATCTCAGAGTCAGTGAAGTTGTTCTGCTTAATGTCTTTTGCAGTTGGATTTACCATTGTTATTTGGAAAATAAGGGTCAATTGAAGTGTTTTTATACTCATTTGCATCGTCATTTATGGGCGGAACCATGGTGGGGTTAAGTGGCATTTGTGCTCAATTTCACCTTGACTGGGGTGTATGAAGGAAAGACATGCAGGACCTGGCGTACGCACAGTTTTATACATGTCGATATTTTTGTGCATGCTCGATTTTTGTGCGTACGGCATTTTGTAGTATGAAAGCTGCACAATCTTATGTATGAGGCCGCTGCTGGTTTCACCCTGGGTTTATTCCACAATTCACAGTTTAGTACTCTCATACAAGGAGCAGAGTGGCGCAGCGGAAGCGTGCTGGGCCCATAACCCAGAGGTCGATGGATCAAAACCATCCTCTGCTAAATGTGAATATTTTTAAACTGAAGCCCACAGATATTGCCTTTTCAAAGTACACACACAGTATGCATACTGTGAGAATGAGGTATTACTCGCAGCCCCTCCAAGTATCTTGGTTCAGATACATAGAAAAGACTTTTAAATTGCAAAATGTAAGCTACAATACTAATCAAACATGCATGACTGCCATCACAGCAGGAAACTGCAAAAATATGTCTTAAACAGAATGCACAGTCCTGTTTAGCAGAGTGATACAGCGGAGACATGCTGGGTCCATAACCCAGAGGTGGATGGATCAAAACCATCCTTTGTTTATGGTCAAACTTACCAACTTGCAGACCTTACAAGCTTTCAGAAACAGAATCACTTAACTGATACATCTCCTTTAGTAATTCTTTTTATTCTCCTTCCATATACACACTATAACAAAAGATAGTTGGCCCAGACAGGACATCACATTTGATCATCTTTGCCAGAATGACATACACTTAAATGGGGTCAAGACTTTCTCATGTGATACTCCTGAACAAATGATGAACTGCTTTACTGCAACTGTAACAGTTCATGTAATGCATGTAAATGCACAACTCACTGACAGGCAACACGGATACAAGTCCGTTGAATGACAGTTCAAGGTTCAGCACATGGGTGGTCAATCAGACAGGGCAGACCAATTCAAAGGACCGACAACAGTCAGTATACAGGTAAGCAGTGAAATCAGGCAAACAAATCCAAGGGGCAAGGCAGAGGCAAAAACACAGGCAGAGATCAATGACTTGTGGGAAAACACGAAAATGCTGAAATGCTTGTTCAGAGTCAAAGACAATCTGGCAAGGAAGTGTGATGGAAGTGAATGGACAGGAGTATATTTATACAAGGTGAATTGATTGGCTGATGAGATGCAGGTGCGGTGATGAATGGCACGAAACTAAGATAAACTTAAAAAGCATATTTCTAAATAAAACAAAAAACAGAACATAAATACACAACAGATCATCACAGGAGCCACGCAAACATTGGTCACCTTATTAGTCTTCCTCTCCTTGCGGTGGTTTTCAAAAAATACTACTGGCTGCTTTATTAATTAGTTCATTTATTTATTTACATGTTCTTCAATTAAAATACATGTAGAGCTACAGTATTACAACAGTAACACCCCAGCCATGTTGGTTTGGTGGTTCAGATTTGAAATGAGGAGGACAAACTCTGATCTGGGACGGTCTGAGCTGCTTTGTGAGTAGCGCCAAAAGTCGACAATGTAAGTCCTCTCCGTATGAGCCTGTTGTAGCCAAGGATCACGACCATACTTTCTTCTGTTGTCCCTGCTCTCATCCTCCCAGTGAGAATAAACATAAAATACTACAACTGAGTGGGCTGCCAACTTTCCTGTTAGATGACAAATGTTGGTACTTGGTATCCTCCATGTCCCAGTAAGGCTGGGCCAGAAGAATAAATTTGTGTTGAATCACTGAATCATGTTGCAATATAAGTCAATATATAACTTGAAAGAAAAAAAAAACTTGGGCAAATTTCATAATCCTTCCAATAATTAATATAATGAAAAATGTCACTCTGCTATCCCTCACCTCTTTGTGGGTCTGGAATATCACTTCAGCTTGTTATAGAATATTTTTGACATTCATTTTAGAAATACAAATGGTGATTCCACCATACACCAATAATAGGCACGTCCAAATAACATGCAGGGATCTCTGTGTACAGCACACCATCAAAGTTTCATTTGCTCAGCTCAGATGACTTTAATCAGAGCAGGCTTTAGATTCACAGGCACAGATCTGAGCATGCAGAAATCCTTTTATGTTATTGCTTTCAGTTCTCTAAGTCTGTTAGTTTGCAGTCCTACTTCACTAATGCCCGCACACTTCAGTTTTTCACCCTTTGACTGAGACCACATCAAACTCGGCAAATACATATTCTGCAAGTTTTATACACATCACATAAAGTAAGTACTCTGCTGACATTGTTGGCCAATTACATCTCTAAGCTTCCAGGAATGAGTCTACAGATTACTGATTCGCACTATATAGATTAAACAAGTGACTCTATTATCTCTCTCCGTCCAAATCACGAGAACTTGTAATCCATAATGCAATATGTGACTGTGTGTGTCTTTCTATATATGAAATCAAACCCATATCCCTACTTGCTCCATTAAGCCCATGATTAGCCTCTGTGACAGGCAGGAGCGAGCTTAGTGCTAACCCTGTTCGGCTTGATCAAAGGCACACACACACACGCACGCACAAGTGCATGTGCATGTATGAATATAAATGCATATTAATTAATGATGCTTGGATACTTATGGGACACACCTTTACAGATATTCTCACATCACATTTGGACATATAATACGCTTGAGCTTTGGGAGTGTGTGTTGCATCATAACTGTTTCTTTTCATGCCCCTTGTGTGTGTGTCTGCATAAGACTAAGGCCTGTAATAATGTTTGACTTTTCTAACAAGTGATTTTTCCTTTAGTCTGTCACCTCTAAAAAAAGCGAAAAGATTTTTTTAAAAATCTTGATTCCCCCCCCCTTCATCAAAGAGCAAGGGATTAGGTGGAAGGTAAAAATAGCCCACATGAAGAGAGACGGATAAGACTTTTTAGCTGTGGGCTGATAGCAAAAATCTGGCCTCTTCTACCCTCACATTTATCCCCCCCTTCATCCTACACTCATTTCTTTTTAAGCTTTAAGCATTTCATTGGTATGCTGCACCAACCTTCTAGGTTCAATTTGTGTTTTCTTACTGTATTTGGAATCAGCAGTATAATCCACAGAATCAGTCAAATTCAGCAACATAATCATATTATTCTGCTACAGCTGCCAATGAGTGCATTGGCAATACAGTACAAGTAAATAGAGGTGTCAAAACCTGTCCTCCTTCATCCATTTCAGCCTGAGGAGTCAGTGGATGTGATAACTAAGATGAAAAGAGATAATACTCTCCTAAAAGAAACAAACCAGATTTTTTTGCCCCCACCTGGCCAAAAAACACAGTATTGTTTTTTACCAGCTACACTGTGAAAGTGTAAAGTTATAGGATGTAAAAAGAAACATAGATCTTTTCAACTTAAAAACAAAAACTCACGTTCAAGCACACACAGGTGAACACAGCGAAAGACTGACAAGCACCATCTTCACATTGATCAGTAAAGTGAAGAAGCAGCTTCCATCTTCATTAGCTGCTGAAGTCTAAGTCAGCGTGAAGGTGAGAGTGATGAGATTTTGTTTTTGTGTGTGTGTGCGCATGTCTGGCCCTCTGTGTATTTTCAGTCTGCAGAGTCTCCATCTCTCAGTTGTCATCTGCATCTCATTCTTCGGGAATCCTTTAAGAGGCTTTCACGCCAGTCACTCTTTGACAGAGCATCTGTGTGTCAATCTCTCTCTGCCAGTTTCTTCACCTCTGGAAACAAACAAATCTGCACAGTCATGGAGAGGAACTTTTCTTCACAGGAGCACACCACCCACGCTCTCTTCAGTATGCTGGACAACATCCAAAGTTGAGCCCTCAGAATCTCAGGTGAAGATGTCCAAACAAATGCTTTCCCTTCTACAGTCTCCAAGACTGATGAAATTGTTCTTGCAAGACAGAGACAAGACAGGTCACCACCTACAAATCTGCCATTTGCTAGACACTTGCTATCCAAAGCCCGGCACACAAGCTCCGAATGAATGTTTACCTGCGGTGTTTGTGTGAGTGAAGAAGTGAAAGGCTGCAAAGTGTCAGTGGCAGCCAGTTGTTATAATGAGGCCACATAGACAGCAAACATAGAGAACACAGTTGTTGTTTGTCTGTGTTTCTGTGACATTTTGCAGGTGGACTCTGCTGCCAGAAAACCTGTGTCTGGTCAAGTGGTGAGAAGATTACTTTGCAGGCAGAGGTAGTTATATCAAAAATAAATCAGAATTACTAAAATAAATAAATTAATACCTGTATGTCCCCTCTCTTCCTGCCTGGTAAGCAATCATGCCTTTCAGGATCCATTTCCCCAAGTTAGTAATGCAGGCTTTCTGTTAGAAATTAGGGTCAGGCAATTTGTAGAACCAATCGAAGAATATCCACATGCTGCTTTATGTAATATTTTTATTTTAGCAAAGGTCAATGAGTCTCTTTTTCCTGGATTTGACATCTATAAACTGCTTTCCCCCAATCCTGCGTGTAACCAAAATTACAGTACTACTACAGCCACAGCAGCTCCATCCAGTCTTGTATCAAGCCTGTCATATCGCTACTGCTCTTACTGCAACTCATAACAGACCTGCACCATGTGCAATCAAATGGGCTCAAGATTACCATGATTTACAGTTTGATTTATTTTCAAATGTAGTCATAATCATATTTAGCTTCACAGGAAGATAATTAGAAATGGAATTTGAAAAGGAACTCGAAGTTTCAGTTTGGTATCAGAATGGTTTTGAATATTTTGAGTGCTGGTGCAAACAGGCAGACCAATATTTATACATTGTCATTAAGTTTCCTGAAGAGTGAAAAAGTGAGGAAAGAGATAGAAAAGCAATGTATGAGTAACCTGCCCAAACTTTACAAAATAACATTTACATGCATCAGTAATCAACCAATGCAAATAAAACCTTAGTGAACCTTAACATCTAAGTTACTTGTGTTAATGAACTGGAATCATGATGAGTCAACATTTTACACTGTCACAGTGGCAGTTGTACCTGCTGCATCCAGGCCATGCAGTGCAATGTGGTACCACTGTGTTGGATTCATCTGCAGTGTGTGAGGCTAAATTGTGTATGTGTCTGTCTGTGTGTGTGTATATATGTGGTTGAGCCTCAGGGGACTTTGATTTCATAAGAGAATTCTTCATGATGTTGGTTATGGTTTTAAACTTTATGACCCCACAGAGGACAAACAAACACAATAATATCACTCCCTCATTCACACATACGCACGCACGCACACGCACAGTCTCTCACACACACTGACACATACACGCACACACACAAACGTTCATAAACACGCACACGGACATGTGCTGTGGTATCTGTATATTTATGACGCAAACAGGACATTACGTTGACTAGTCTGTGGGGACATCAGCCCAGATAAATGCGTCCCTTAAATGGATTCATCATTGAGTCAAAGTGTAATTTCAGTCAAAGCTCTTGGCTCAAAATATCAATTAGTAACCTTTGTTAGAAAACACTCATGAGAGAAACTAAGAGTCTAAACTTCAAATTGAAATTTTGAAATTGAAATACAAATGACTTGTTTCAAGAATTTACTTGAGTATTTTTTTTTCATTTCCAGGATATTGCTGACAAATGACAAACCTTATTCTAACAGTCCAGATAATACTCAACAAAAGTAAGTCTAAATTTGTTCAGAAGAATGAGTGAAAGCAAAAGGATATAATTAATGTATAAATATCAAAGAAAAATTAGACAGATATATTTTCAAAATAAAAGTTGTCACTTGTCACTATGTGTCTTTGAGAGGAATGAATGTTCATGTAACCTGCAAAACTACAGTCTGTTTTGTCAAGTGAGTTACAACTACACCGTCCTTAATTACCACATTTACCGATCAATGTCCCAACTGTCAGCAGACAAGAAACACTGAGTGATTCTTCAAAACCTCAAATTATGTTTAGTGAAAATGTGTTTTTTGTAGTTTTTAAATTGTTTTAAGGGTTATGGTTAGGATTATTTTTCCAGTTTTACAGTTTTTTACAGTCTGCAGATGGTGGACAGTGTAGGATTAAGATCATTGAAATATGTCATGACAAAGAAATTATAGTGAAGGCTATATAACTAAAACACAAGCAATAGTCTCGTCAGTGTACCTCTGTATAGTTTCCTGCCTGTAAGCCTGTTTATTTTCAACATGATGACATGAAAGTATCTTCACTGACACTGCCTGCCTTTGAGTCTGTGTCTCCCAGCCTGTACCATGGCAAGATCAAATTATAAAGTTTGCTGATCACCTTACTTCCAGCATTGCTCCACTGAAATTCACCCTGAGCTGAAGTGTACTCAGCCAAAGTGACTGGCAAAACACCTGCCTGTGTGTGCAGCACTTTTAACCCCATGCAATGGAATACAGAGCTAAAACAAAAGACAATGAGTCACTGATCATTTTTTGGAATATGTATGCATGTACTGTATCTTCAAGAAGCTGCAACACGATTATAAAACAGGTGCTATTGACCTGAAAAATAGATGGAGAAAAATAAAATTTCAAAATCCAATGCTGGCTGTAAGGTGTCAGATTTAGAGTGATATCCCTGCAACAATGTTGTTATTACTGAGTAAAGACCCTATGTAAAAAAACAAACTTTCCATTTAAGACTCACTGTGCACTGTAAATACCACCAAAAAGAAAGGTATATACTCAGGTTGGATTTAAATGAATGAAGGGCTGTCTAACCAGGATTTCAGTGAAGGTCAAATAGAGTTTCAGGTTATGGCTACGCTAAAGAGAAAAGTTGCCTTTGTTTTTTTTTTTTTTTTTTTTTTTACAACAGTTTGATTCTTTTGACCTCCATTGCCAAAAGGCTTGGATTAGTGAGGCACTGGTGCTTTATCAAACAGGATTTTCCATCAGCGGTGGACAGATGAAGCCTGATAATGAGTCATACAGGAGAAGCTTGGGTAGAAGAGCAGCAGATTTCCTTATCCTCCTTGTCATTTTGTATTTCTCATTCTTTCTGCCATCTCTTTTATTTGCTCTGCCTTTTGCTCTCTCTGTCTCATACCATTTTCACACTCTGTTTTCCTTATTGAGTGGTATTGCTACCATCACCTTACTTCACCTTTTCACCTCCCTGTGCAGTGGTAAGAATTCCTTTTTAAATTTCCCGAAGTATATTAGAGTTACAAATATAAAGCTTTACGATTTATAAATATCAGACTGAAATAAGTCATCATCTCCTTGACTGCCAACAAATCTAGTCTAGGGTCTAGGCATTCACATATTTACTTTTCCAGTCAGCTACTTTAATCGTGGCCAAATACCTACCAAACTAAAGACATTCCCAACAGCCTCAGCTGCACTTTGTGCTTACTACTAACATGCTAAATTAATATGGTGGACATGGCAAACATTACCTGCTCAACGTCATTATGTTAGCATAATGAGGGTTGCACTGAGTTCTAAGCACATTCACATGAACTTCTAAGACATAAATACAACTTGGATTTTGAGACCTAAGAGCTCTGATACATCTAACTCAATACTTCTGTCATCAATCATTCACTTAAAGAACTGTTCAGCTTTATGGGAAATTATTATTCACTTTATTTCCAAAATCTTGCATTAAGTGTGTAACTGGCATCACAGTATTTTAGCCTCTGGCCCCATGCTTAGAATTGGGCTGTAAATGGGGGGAGACAGCAAGCCAACCCGTCAAAAGTAAAGTAAAATCAAAAGCTTAAAGTATTTTAAGGTTTGTCAGAGTGAGGCTGGCTGCTTCCCCTAACAACACCCCTGCTTCAGCTCAGTGCTAAATACAGAGGCACGAGACAACACTAAGCTGTGAAAAGCCAAAAGGTGGGCGCTAGACAACCTTGCAGGCAAAAAGGGTGAAAAATATAACGCCAGATAATTGCAGTTAAGTGTTAACATGTCTCCATACTGTTACTCAACATTGCATGCTGAAGTGTTAGTGATGAGTACTCATGGCACTTAATGGACAAGTTGAGCAAAACAATCTTTCAAGAACTTTGTGTTTAGTTTAATGCATCCTCTCTTCCTCTCTAACACCGGAGGAAAGCTGAACTCCTAAATGGAAAAAAAGTTCTATTGTTATTTATTTTTGAGAAGCAATATAATGGACAGCAGCTGTCTGACAGAGATTCATTCTTTCTTTCAGGTTTTGGTTGCTGCTGTTCCTCCCTATGTCTGCAACCAAGAGATTTTTCACTCCAATGTGAGCTACATGTCGTTTGAAAGAAACAAAGCATTCTGTGGTGGAGTTATTGGAGACCTCTACATCAAATCAAATTGTCATCCTGTGATGTGAGCTTACTATATAGACATGTTAGTATGGATAAAATTTCAAAGAGCAAAGCCTATTTGGCAAAAATGGACATCATGTTTCAGGATGAAATAATTCCTGTTCTGTTACAATGTGGAAAGAACATCCAGGATTTGTGAAATTGACTGTGTGTCTTATGATTAATTAAAGCTAATTTTGCAAGTTATTAAAGTTTAGTTTCTGTTTATGTGTTTCCTCATGTAATATGAATTAGGCTTTGGATGTTTAAACTGTGGCATTTGTGGTTGTGACAGGTAGCTTCCTCTTGTGTTTCGCAGTCTGATGCACCAGATGGATTAATGTTAAGGGACCTATAGTTTATGGTTGTTTTTTTTTTAAGTTGCACAAATTAATATTTTTATATTAGGTCTCCTATCCTATATCCCATATGCTGTGTTCAGCCTTGGTAGTGCTTTCTCGTTGTTTATGTATTCACTTTTTTCTTTGTAAGAATCTTTAAGTTTTCCTAAAAGAAGTTACATAACATACATTCAAATCTTCCTCTTGTTGGGCAAAAACAGATAGAGAGGAGGAGACATTCTTCCTGTAATCTATATATCAGACTTAGTCTCAGGTAGAAACAAAGGTAGTGAGCCACAGTTCAGGTAGAAGAGTGGAGTTCATTGATCCACATCTTTTAACCTATGCACACTCATCAGTCACTCCCCTGGGTTTGTCCGCTTGGACAACACCACATTTTCACAGTAAAAGCCAAAGCTGCTGAATTCCGGCAGTGGCATTGCTTGGGGGCCAAGAGCGGCCCCCGAGCAATTCAGGGGGGAACGTCACCACATTGCTTTCTGGTCCAGAGAGAGAGTGTCTGTGCAGGCAGGGCTGATTAGTGATTGCTGGCAGCACTGCAACAGTGGATGTTTGTTACCTTGCCCAGAGACCGCCCACCTGCCCTCAACTGGCTCGAGACAGCAAGCACTGTCTCCACCCAGCTCTCTGTCATTTCAGCTGCTCCATCTGGACTACTGCTGAATGCATAAATGCCCACTTTCAAAAACTAATTTTGCTTTGATATTCACCTTGCAGTATATCTATAACCCTGTTTGTGATCCATTTAGATTATATCAATTAAATTCTTTTTAGGAAGTGTTCCACTTCTCTTTTGAGATATACAACAGTGTTACCAGTTTCTCTGTTGCTCTGGGTTAGTGTTGCATGTAATTATACATCACAAATGATTTCTCTTTTAATTGATGTCTTTTGCTTCCAGTTTTCCTGTGGAGCTTCGGCTGTTTTTTATATAGTCATCTATCAGTGTCATCATTAATAATTTCTGGAGTAATGGATAAATATGAGCACTGGTTCAGAACTGAGGCAGATGAACTAGGAATGCCAGAGACTATACTGGAAAGCAAGGCTTTTGGAGCTTTTTATGATCTGCAGCATTACTGTTTCCATCCAGTCTCACAGCCGTCAACCTTTTGTTTCCTTCTACAGTACTGTTTACTATTAATCATTAGATTAGGTCATTAGAAAGTGAATGTTTGATCCAGCAGATGCTAAATGCCAAGTGATACATAAATTGGACATGGCACATGGAAAACTGAAAAAAAAAATGCTTGGGAACACACTGACCTTGTTAGAAAACTCAGATTGTAGAAGAACTCATTCTTTCTGCTACAAAGGGCACACAGTCCATGGTTCAGCCATGTACAGACACAGAAATACACATTACTACACACATGGCTTACATAAGGAGAGCAATGGGAAGGCTCTGCACATACAACTTCAACAGACACTGATAAATGAATGTAAAGAGACATTAACTAACAACATCAAGTGATTTCAGTATGTTTGAATGGCACCTCTTAAAGATTATTATCCTGGTAAATGAGCAGTTTTGAAAGCAAAACCGGTACCTACATCTCAATGACAACTGAGCAAAATCCATCTGCTGATGAGGACTGTTCAGAAGCACTTGACCTTGACTTGGGATAGTTTTATTAAACCGCTACTTCCTAAATCAAGGATGAATGTTTTTTTTATGCCCATGTGAATCACCTCTGTAAAACTTTTCTTATGCACGTCGTTATGGGGATCCCAGAAGTAGTTTTGTCCAGTTTTGTACAGGAAAGAAAAAGACAGCAAGAAAGGGAGAAACACAATGGGGTAATGATCTGGGATCAAACAGAAATCAAGCCAGTCCTCTTATCTCCTGTCTTCCGGTCCAGCTGAGGATCAGAAACCAGAGGACGGCAGGATGTGAAAGTAAAGGACTAAGAGCAGAGGATATAGCAGCAGGTTACTGACTGAATGAGAGCATTCAAGATTGTAAGAGAATATAAGAGTCTTAGAATGAGGAAGGGGAGACATACAGAGGCAGAGATAAAGAGACACTGGGCATGAGCGGTGGAGGAGTAGTAGAGAGTGTGCTCGCTCGTTTTCTTATCTCTTGCCTACAAATCCACTTTCAAACCAGAGACTAGAGAGAAGGAGAGAGCATGAGAGGGACCCAAACAGGGATGGAGCAGTAAGTAGCAGGCTGAAGCTCTTATCGCCTGCTTTCAGTTGAGTTTGAGCGCCAACAGACAGCATTGTAAAGCTGTCATCACTATAGCGTAAATAGAAAAACCTGATCCCATCATGCCACAGAAAAGCATGGGAAAGAATAGAGACCTTTCCTTCTCCTCACTCCGTCTTCTCTCTGTTTTCTTTCTTTTGCTTGAGCTCACTCCATCAAATTAAATTAGATTGTATTACATCCTTCCCTAATGACGTTACATCCTAATTTCATATCCTGCAGCTCACTGGACTGCATGTGTGTATGACTATTCCAATATAATGTGTGTTTAAAGGATATCTTCTGCTGCTCACCTCAGCAAAGCATACGCGTACTTCTTATTTCTGTGTGTAGGGAAGAAAAGAAAGGCAATTGTATTATAAGTAAGAGTTTAGTTTGGAATTACATTTTCATGGCAAGATAAACTACTGAATCTAATCCCATCATAGCAACTGCAAGCTGACCTGCATTGAATGGGTATCACTGTGGACCGCATATCTTTAGACGGTTATTATTCATTTGTGTGCAGGCCTGGGTGTGTGTGAAAATGTGTTCTTCTTGTGATAGCTCTTTTCAGTCTTTCCTTTTCCTTTTTTCCTTTTGTACACCATTGAATTAGATTTCCAGTCCTGAGCAAGAGTAGTAGTTTGAAGTAGAGTTAGAAATAAAGGCCATCAGGCCTTCGCTGCAACTTTCTACACTGTTCTGTTTTTAAAATGATTCGGAATCATCTTTAAAATGAGTCCTTGCCTACTCAGCTGAGGACCACGTTTACATGCACATTAGTGTTTCCAATGCGACAAAGATTTGAGCATCTCAGTTACAGGATGTGTTTATTAAAACATCATATCCTGGTTCCAGAGACCTGGCTTATTAGCTTATTCTTTATCACTTTGGAGAAACCTGAGTATTCCAGCTTGGGTATTGAAAAACACCTAATTCAAGTTTCTAATTATGCTCTTTTTTATTATATGTAAATGGCATTTTTAAAAGGAAAAATATTGATTCAACGGTAATACCAAGTCAAATCAGTTTTCGTTTGATCACGGGCACTTATAGAACAGGTTTACACTGTACTCTTTACAATATAATTTACAGAGCCCTAACATTCCTCCATGAGCAAGCACTTGGCAACAGTGACAAAAAATTTTGTTTGGCTTGCGGCGTTGGTGCAGATCATCTGCTGATCACAACATTAAATTAAAAACTAATCTGTTGATTTTACTGTCTCAGTTTATAGCACCATGGCCTAAAAGAAGTTAATGTGTTGTACTGTGCTGCACTAAAATACCGCATTATATTTAGTGTCAATAAATAATGTCTTAGTCAAACAGAAAAGCAACACTCCAGGTATAGTTGCTGCAGAGGAATGGTCCTGAAACTAACACAGCCTCTCACAGTTCTCTCTTTGCATTTGTTGATTTTGACTTTTTTAAAAATTGATGAGTCATGACTGAAAAATAAAAAAAACATGTTCCCAGTGGTGTCCATGGTAACAGTACAGTATTGTATTTTGCCCAGAAGCAGCAACTTTACTTTTTAATCTCAAATCATGTGTTAAAACCTTTAGAAACTTGCTAATTAAGGATTGTGATAACAGTTGGAAGATTTGCACCAAAAACTGTCCACCTTCTAATAAGTGCCACATTTCTACATAAATTTCATACACACCTCCATAATTCTGAAATGAAATGAAAAGCACCCTTTGTGCTTATCTTATCCCATCCACATGTTTTCTAAAGTGCAAACAGGAACAGCAAGTAACCCTATGTATGACCCATAGTGTTGCATGAAATGTAAAGATCTACTGGCCAACAAAACTGGGGCCATGTTAATTGTGCTCACTTTCCCCATGGCACCATGCCAATTATTGCTGCAGTGCAGGACTTTTACATATAGATGAACATCTGTTACATTCAACCACTTGTCAAATGAGTTCACACAATGCTGATTGAGCATAACTCTGTATAAGAGTCTTAAATCTGGCATCTTTGGTGACATTCCTGCACTAGAGAGCCAGTAGCAATGCATTTAAGCAATGATTGTTCTTTTAGAGCTACAGTGGGCAGCAACTGTATCTCTCCCTATGGGCTATTCTGCTGAAACAGTATTCTTGTCTCTGATGGCAGTCCTTCTTCTCAGTCTTTTTGGGATATCCTGATAGTTTTGCCATGTGCACCACCACGGCCGTGTCCGGGTCCTTACAGCAGCGGGACCTGGTATATTCCTGATTGAAAGAATTCAGAAAAATTAACCTTTGTTGGTGTTATGCATCAACACGATTCTTATTGTTCTGGATCACTCATTTTACAATGATTTTGTATCGGAAAAAAATGCTTTTTTTGGCCGGAGTTTAAAAAAAAAGATGAGTACTGAAGTTGTTGTAATCCATTTTGGCCCCAAAATCACTCCACACCCAAGCACCACTCCTGGGGGCTTTTCTAAAACCCTTTTGACTTGGTCACACCAGAGAGACACAGCAAAATCATATGCATTACTTGCGCACTTGTAAGTTTTTTTATTCTAGGTGTTGTGATACTCACAGAGCCAACTGGTGAACTCACAAGCAGGTTGATTGCTAACAGATGATCACAGCAGTTCTTCAAGATTTTTTCTATTTCCCCCCTCTGCTTTGCTATTTACTCCCCTGGCATTGTGTGCTCCGCATACTATTTTATTCAGTAAATGGTTATTGAAAGGGGAAAAGAAGCACTTTTCAAAGTTAATAAAGTTTATTCAGTTTATTCATGAATCTTTCAATGAAAACTTAGTAGTGCTACACAACTAAAAAGCTACTTATGCTTTCTGATACTCCACCTCTCTGTTTCTTCAAAGGTGAACACTGTCAAAACCGGATGCTAATGGTCATCAATGCTTTGGAATGAACAGATTTTCAAATTTAGCAGTTTTAAATCCTGATTTGATCAGGCTATAAGATTTGATGCTAACTTATTTGTTTTTCTGTTTCTGTCTTACAATGTTCTTTCCCTCCTTCCAAGTGTGCCTCTTGCACTCTCCTTTCCTTCTTTCTTTTCTTTTTTACTTCATTCATTCCCCACTTTTTCTGACATCATTGATTGTGTTTGGCTGGTTCCTATTCAGTTGCCACACATTTATTGATCCAGTGCACTAGTGGGCTAATCCCCCCACAAACACTGTTTCTCGCCATCTCATTCACACACACACACACACACACACACAGTACACAATACACCAGTTGTAACGTAGGCACAGGACTGCACTGTGGAACTGCCAGTAGAGACATAATGGTCTATGGTAGGTAGTGTGTGTGTGTTATCTCTACGATTCTCTCCTTTCAACCCACCCAGTTTCTTTCTTTCCTCCGTCTCCTCCTCCTCCTCCTCCCCTGCACCCCTTAGAAACAAGATAAGTGTTTTGGAAACTCTTTTTTTGTTGCAGGCCATTGTCTGTTGTCTCCTGTGAGAAACTTCATATCCACTGTGATAGATGTGGCCAGACCACTGAAAGATATATTAGTTAATTAACTTAATGGCATGTGTGACTATATAGGCTGAGTTAGCGTAAGTTTGTGTGGGCGCATGTGTACAGTATGACTACAGTTAATGTGCTTGTACATGTATATGTGTACTGTGTGTGCATGTGTGTTTTGTCTTATGAAGTGAGCAACATAAAGAAAGAAGCTCATTACCTCAAACCCAGGGAGGCAAATTGGAACCAATGGCCTGATCATTCCTCAACTTACAATTAATGATGCTGAGCGCTTCCTACTGGAACACTTATCCCTGCACTTTTTCATCACAGATCTGATTTCACCACATAATTGAACAGGAAGCATATTGTACAGTTGGCACTGGTGGTCTTGAGGTCAGAGAAATGGGCATGTGAATGGAAAGCTTGAATCTTTGCACCAGCTGGTGAAAATATGGGCTGGGGAGGAAAATTAACAAAAGGCAGACATAGCATATGGGGCATCTGCCAGGTGTGAATTTGTGGTGGTGTTGTGCAGGGCATGACTGGAAAACAGCATGGAGCCAAGCCAAATTTCACCACTTAATTATTGAATATATAAATATAAAATTCAATAAATAGTTCTGAAAGAAATCCACAGGAAAGGTTATATACTGTACTTCATTTGGGACAATTACTGAGTTTCTGACGTCAGAAACCTTGAGAAGCTAAGCCCTGAAAATAACAGAAGAAACCATCACAGGAGCCCTCGGATTTTAAAATGAGGTTGTTTATATTTAGCTCAATAAGGGTAAGCAAACATACATGATTTAGGCGATATATACAGAGGAAAGACATATGCATGATAATTTAAGAGTAGTTCATCCACTAAGAATTTCACTACTATGACATTGTTTGACTCACAATTGAGTTTTAAATAGTCAAAATTGATGCAATAGAACCAAAAATATTGCACTGTGGTGGCACACTTCCTTTTCAAAACCTGCATTGCACTGCACCTACATTACCAACAATGCATCTTGATAGCTGACACTCCAGCCTGATAGGTCTATGAGATCTATGAAGCTCACTTCTTTCTAACTCTGCACCCTCTTATTCTTTTCATGTTCAACCTTTTAGTCTTCAGATCCAACTGACACTGAATCAAGTGACATCACCCAACAACAGCTACCAGTTTGCCTTCAACACTTTTTCACATGGTTAACACAGTAAGAGCCTATTTCATTGAAACCATTACCTAACCAAATCCTTTTGTTGCCCAAACTTAATTAAACTGTGGCTGAAAAATGAAGCCCAAAGGCATTTCTGTAAGTAAGGCTTGAAAGCCATTGCAGTATGTCTCAGAGCATATGGGGGAACATGGTGTGTCCATGATTTAATGCAGCAACATATACACTCCATGTAGTGTATATACACAATGTGCACACTGACGGCAAAGAGGAAAAGTGAGGTAAGAAGGAAGAGTGAAGTAAAAAGACTGATATAAGAAACAAACAGCAGGAGACTCTGCAAAAAATAGAAATCAACCTTCATAAGTTACAGAATCTCATTTAGAACATTGAAATTTGCTATTTATAAAAGCAACAGAAGGTCTCTGCCAGTGGATTGAGATAACTCCATTTGTTTCCAATAAAGCTGACCTTGTTTTCTACAAACAAGCAAATAAAGAGGCACCTGAAGCAATGACATTCTTGCATTAGGACCTAGTGACACGAAGCGACAAAATATGCAAATGCCATTGGTTTAGGACCAAAAAAAGAACAATGAAAGATTTACAGACTCAGCATACCTTCTTACTTCTTCCTGCAAATTTGTTTTTTCATCTGTTTCCTTGTCCCACAATCTTTGCTGACATATAACACTTATAACACTATAAGACACAGAAAATATGGCACAGAATTTTTTTTTTGGAAAGAACCATTTTTAATGTTCTACTGCTGAGTGACATGCGGATAAATTTGCATATGCACTTTGAATGTGGAGTAATGAATCATGTATTCATATTAATGCACTGTGGTGAATTAAAAGACTTGAAAGGAAGTCGTGTTCTCTGTGTGCGTGGGCTCTAAGGAAGGTGAGTGCGAGGTGTGTGGGAGGAGAGGCTGGCTGTCGGTAACCGAGGATTTGACTCCAGTGTCCAGCACGAGCAACCAGAGAGAGATAGAGAGAAAGAGCGGAGGTGTGTACAGGGGAGTGGGTGGAGGGAAAGGCCTTGAGAGGGACTGGAAGATGAATGCGGGGGATGAGATAAGCAGAAGGGAGACAAGGAGGAAAAAGAGTGGAGCTGCGTCTCAGCTGTCTTTTCACATGAAGGATATGGGGAGTCCTCTCTGCTTATTGTCTATAAAATCACACACAAAGCTATTAACAAAGGCCTGGGTGGTAACATCACTCATGGGGGATCACAGATCTGTGGCTAAAATGAAAGCTCTCGAATGCACTGTAATAAAGTCAATTTCTGTGGGAAGTTCCTTTTTTTTTTTCTTATTTTCATTGTTTTGTCCTTGTGTTACCCAAGGGGGTACTAGAGACTAAACCTCATTTATTACATTCAAAGTATTCATATCCCTTGAACTTTTCCACATTTTGTCACGTTACAACCACAAACATAAATGTTTTATCAGAATTTCACGTGAAAGACCAACACATAGTGGCACACAATTGTGAAGTACAAAGAAAACTATACATGATTTAATTTTTTTATTTACAAGTAAAAAAACTGAAAAGTGCAGTGTGCAAAAGTATTCAACCTCCTTTTCTCTGAGTGCAACCAATTTCCTTCAGAAGTTGCCTGATGTTTGCTGAATGATTGAATGGTGACCCAATGACTAAATGGAGTCCACCTGTGTGTAATATAATTAGGTAAAGTAAAAATACAGATGTTCTGTGATGGTCTCAGAGATTTTTTAAGAGAATGTTGGAGAGAAAACAGCATTGTTCTATCACTGGGTCTTCATGTCTACACAGAGAAGCCATTTACCCACACTCCACTCAAGGTAGTGTGAAATCTACAAATGTATGGTCACATCCATTTTGTTGGATTTAATGTGTTTTACAGGAAAGCTCAGATCTCCATACAGGTGCTGGCCAGTAAATTAGAATATCATCAAAAAGTTGAATTATTTCAGTAATTCCATTCAAAACGTGAAACTTGTATACTGTATACTTTCCTTCCACACATAGTGATATATTTCAAGTGTTTATTAATTTTCATTTTTATTATTACAACTGACAGCTAATGAAAACACCAAATTCAGTATCTCAGAAAATTAGAATATTCTGAAAAGGCTCAATATAGAAGACACCTGGTGCCACACTAATCAGCTGATTAACTCAAAACACCTGCAAAGGCCTTTAAAAGGTCCCTCAGTCTTGTTCTGAAGGCTCCACAATCATAGGGAAGACTTCTGACTTAACAGTTGTCCAAAAGACGACCATTGACACC
The DNA here is from genome assembly GCA_016785225.1 of Psettodes erumei. NCBI lineage: Eukaryota > Metazoa > Chordata > Actinopteri > Pleuronectiformes > Psettodidae > Psettodes > Psettodes erumei. The sequence goes on along the minus strand of JAFBJZ010000113.1, from coordinate 76,526 downwards.
TTGTACAAGGAGGGCAAGACACAAAAGGTGATTGCTAAAGAAGCTGGCTGTTCGCAGAGCTCTGTGTCCAAGCACATTAACAGACAGGCGAAGGGACGGAAAAATGTGGTAGAAAAAAGTGTACAAGCTCTAGGGATAACCGCACCCTGCAGAGAATTGTGATGACAAACCCATTCAAAAATGTGGGGGAGATCCACAAAGAGTGGACTGCAGCTGGAGTCAGCGCTTCAAGAACCACCACAAAGAGAAGCATGAAAGACATGGGATTCAGCTGTCGCATTCCGTGTGTCAAGCCACTCTTGAACAAGAAACAGCGTAAGAAGCGTCTCGCCTGGGCCAAGGACAAAAAGGACTGGACTGCTGCTGAGTGGTCCAAAGTTATGTTTTCTGATGAAAGCAAATTTTGCATTTCCTTTGGAAATCAAGGACCCAGAGTCTGGAGGAAGAGCGGAGAAGCACAGAATCCACGTTGCATGAGGTCCAGTGTAAAGTTTCCACCGTCAGTGATGGTGTGGGGTGCCATGTCATCTGCCGGTGTTGGCCCACTCTGTTTCCTGAGGTCCAAGGTCAATGCAGCCGTCTACCAGGAAGTTTTAGAGCACTTCATGCTTCCTGCTGCTGACCAACTTTATGGAGATGCAGATTTCACTTTCAACAGGACTTGGCACCTGCACACAGTGCCAAAACCACCAGTACCTGGTTCAAGGACCATGGTATCCCTGTCCTTGATTGGCCAGCAAACTCGCCTGACCTTAACCCCATAGAAAATCTATGGGGTATTGTGAAGCAGAAGATGCAATACGCTAGACCCAACAATGCAGAGGAGCTGAAGACGACTATCAGAGCGACCTGGGCTCTCATAAGACCTGAGCAGTGCCACAGACTGATCGAGTCCATGCCACGCCGCATTAATGCAGTGATTGAGGCAAAAGGAGCCCCGACTAAGTATTGAGTGCTATACATGTGCATTCTTTTCATGTTAATTCTTTTCAGTTGGCCAACATTTAAAAAAAAAAACATTTCTTTTCATTGGCCTTTTCAATATTCTATTTTTTTGAGATACCAAATTTGGAGTTTTCATTAGTTGTCACTTATAAATATCAAAATTAAAAGAAATAAACATTGGAAATACATCGGTCTGTGTGCATTGCATGAATATAATGTACAAGTTTCACTTTTTGAATGGAATTACTGAGATAAATCAAGTTTTTGATGGTATTCTAATTTACTGGCCAGCACCTGTATGCCTTTTTATAAGGGGTTTAAATTTACAATGTTTCTCCATGTTACTACAGGGGAGTATTTGGTGAGTGAGAAAGGCAGTTCTAAATAGTTGCTGAATACTGAACTCTTTCATCAAATAATTGTGTGGCTTTTCAATAAGAGTGTGTGTTGCAGTGTATTCAACTTAAAGGATCATTTGTTCAAATTCATATACACTAAATTTAGTTTGGCTAGTGTCCTTTACTTCCTTGCTTGTGTCTTCTATACAGTGCACTGTCATCTGCATACAAATTTACGAGGGAGTTAAAAACATTCAGCCCTGTGTTATAGACTGTAAAGAAAAAAGGACCCAAAACGGATATTTGGAGATCTATGTCACTTAGAGCACAGCGCTGCTATACTTGTGAGCGGCTAACAATTTGGTGCGGTGACCTGAATCAATGATGGCTAACAATTTGTGACCATAATAAATTATGCTGTTTCTCAACTGTAGGTTTCTCCAGTCTGTTCATGGGCTTCTAACAAAAGAATTGGGCCTGTTGAATGAAAACAGCTAACATCTCCTTTTTCTTATTAACCATGAGTCCTGTTACAGTAAACATCTGGGTAAATCTCAACATATGCAACAGTGTTTCTAAAAGCAGGTGAAGAATATAGAGAACCACTGTGTCCCCCACCCAGGATACAGATAATTTCTAAATAGCTTCATTTATGAATTCCAGTGATATGTGTTTTCCAAGTTTTAACAAAAATGAGACTCAATACAAATATCCAAATTATGGCTTTATTCTATTTAGGTATGCTAGTCAGCCACTACAGCGAGCCAACATGCACAACACAGGACTTTGGAACAGGTACACCCAAATGGAATGCAGCCAATATTAATCCCTTAATAACACCCAAGTTTAAGAACTCACAATGTCTGTTGTGAGAAAGGATTATGGAGGTTGTAATAATAACAATTGAGTTAGTGTTTCACTGTCTGATGTTGATGTTCAGTGATTTGCTGCTTGTGTACACATTTCAAAGGGGTAGTTCACTTACATTACAAAATTTATATTTTCCACACGCCCCTGGTAATATCCATGCGCAAAGATCACATCTACCTTTTAAATGAGTGTTTATCTGTTGAGAGCCACCTACTGCCAACCCAGTACAATAGTTACTGAACTCTTTCCCCCTGCTCTCTGTCCTCCTCTGCATAAAGGAAAAAACACTGTGTGTAAAGATTACCATAGAGGGTGTGTGGGAATGAATGGGCAATTATACCAAGGAAATATATTAAGTAATTGAACTGTAAGATCAATTGTTACGGTGCTTTGAAAAAACAGCAGCAACTGTAATGATCTTGATGTTGAGCCAAAATGGATTTTAGGGTCTGGGAACATTGATAAGGCACTGATCTCTCTTTTTTTAACTTCCCTGCTTATCTATTTCCTTTCACTTCTCTCTGAGCTTCCTGCATTTTCTTTACATTCAGTCTGCTCAAGTCCATCTGTCTTTCTGGCTTCACAGGAAAGAGCTGTGGGTTTCAAGTCTCTTTTGTGGGTTTTTAGCTTATGCTTTGTAGTGCTTGGCTGGGGGTAGTTGTCATTTACTGGATGAGTGTTAAAGCGTTGCATTGTGACAAGAAAATACTTAAAACCTGTGGTGTTGTAGCCGCCTTCTCACCTGTCAATCTTGCTTCTCAAGCAAGCAAGCTCAACAACAGCTACCAGATTTGGCAAAGTACCTTCCTTTTTGGCTTATAAGTCAAGCAGGGTTGTGAGCCTGGTTTATCAGTTAGTAATAAAATGAAGAGTTAATTCAGAGTTACGTCTGCAGCATTTTGGATCTAAAATTGTTCTTTCTTGTATTCCACTAATGGAAGACAGCCATTGTTAGTCATTTTATCACAGTAGTGTTTAAGATCTCAAATTGTTGTATATGGGATGCACTAGTCAGTTGATTCAGATTAATCTGGTATTGTTGTGCTAGTTGAAGGAGCCTAACTGGAAAAATGTGTTAATAGTTATGGAGCTTGCTGGCTTTAGAGAGGCAGGGGGGAATGTGAGATGAGATGTTGGAAACTGTGCTACTGACATGACATGTTATAATGACTTTTTCATTCATGTAACACTCAACAGTTTGAGATTTCGATAGTTCTTCTCCTCGTGTAACTTTTTCCTTCCTTCTTTGCTTCCTCTTTCGTACCGTCTTAGCCCCCCTGCCTGTCACACTGTTATTCATTGCTGCACTAAAGGGGCCCCATTGTTAGACTTACTCTGTTCTTCTGTCTGAAAGTTTGGTCTTGTGTTTAATCACTTTCTCTATGGTTTGCATCCCCGTTTCTTAGGAGAGAAGGTACAGAGCAATTTCCCTCTTGGCCAAGCAAAACTCGCTATCAGCACAAGGCTACGTATGGCCAGGGGAAGTTATTGATCTTACAACTTTGTTCCAAACCTCAGTAACAGCTAGCATATTGACCTTATGTATCATCAAAGAGAACAAAGGTGAAACATTACATGTACCTGTCCTTGTTTTTTGTCATCCCACCTCCTATATTTTCTTTCTCATCATTCATGTACATAAACTGCTTTCTCATGGAGTCAGCTGGACGTGTATGCAAACGACAACCCATTTGTGAGCCCCTTTCAGGTGACAATGTACTGCTATCTGTATGGTTTGGCTGTGGACACAAAACGGTACATTTGAAAGCACAGGAGCACAGTGGATTGCAAGAAAGGAAGACTCAGAGGAACAGTACTAAATAAAGAGACGCATCCTTGCAGATTATGATATGAGCATAAACACTGTGAGTAAGACTGCATAAACATACTGTTGCAGCATGCAGTTCATACATTTCACCTTCAAATGACATCTTCTTCAGGACTTAACTTTTACTCCTGCCTCAATACTTTTACTACTACTTTTAAGCTTTAGACAAAGAAAAAGAAAATATCAAAACAAATCACACGTTTAAATACCAAGTAAGATCATGTCATGGTTTCTATACTAACCACATGGTTATGTATCATAATTGTTAAAAGAAAACAAAGTTGAATCTGTAATCTAGTAAATTTATAGCATATGGCTGTAAAATTCGAGTAATGGGCCTTTAAAATATTTATTTGAAAACAAAGCCACTGGTATTCCTCTTGTAGATGTAATACAAGAAAGCTGTAACTTCTTGTTTTTGTAGAAATTGGCAGATACAGTGCACATTGTGTTTTACATGCTACATCCAGTATGTACTTTCTGACTGATTGGACTTGCATCATCCCTCATCCCACTCCTGATTTTTTTCTTCTGTTCTCCCTCTGCCAGTTCTCACTTCCTTCTCCCACTCCCTCCAGTCTCCCACCATAATCCAGCCTGTCGTGTGTAGCCACTGATGCTTTCACTAATGAATAGTGCTGTCTTTGACACTCACAGCAGCATGGCTATGGGAAAGAACAATGTGGATTCTGCCAACTTCTCAGCCAAGTTCAAATCTCCCACTGTCAAACTTTGGAGTGCTGCTCTAAAGCTGGATTTCAAGGGAGACAGTGGACATAGCCCCCTAATGCTCAGGTACAGCCACAGGAACTGAAAGAGATTATGTGGATTTAATTTAAATTTCCTTTGCTTAATTCAAATGCCCGGGCTTGTGTACAGGCCAAGCAAGCATGAGAATCTTAGAAAGTGCAAACAGGAGTTTGATGGATTTTTTTGCACTTTTCACTCACCTCACACTTTTGCCTTGCATTCATTGCTTTGTGTTGAAGGGAAACATTTAAAAGATTTCTACAACAAGATATTTTATAGCTCTCTGTGGTAATGGAACATACTGCATTTTGCATATAAGTTACTTGCCATAGAAGAGAGTTGCCAGTGTTGCACTGCAAATGAGAGGCACACCTCTCTCTGCATTTTCTCTGTCCAGAGAGTGGCAGAGAGACGATGCAGCTCATTGACTCATCACAGCAACTTATACAGTCGTAAATCAACTGCAGATGTGCAGGCTACGTGCTGTGTATAAGAAAAAAATAATAAAGATAATAACTTTATAATTTGATAATGGTAATTTTACAAGTAAACATAGTTAAAATCACAGCACAACTGTTGTCTTTAAATTATGTGTATGAGGATTTGGACACTAAGCAGAGATGTATAGTTAAGAGTAGTCTGTATGTCCATTGACTGCAGATTTTGAAAGCAATCTGATCAGAAATTCACAATAAGTTGTATCTGTATGTGTCCCATGCTGCCACAGTTGTGTCACTGTTGTTGTGAATAGTATTTGAAACCTACTTAATTTCCCCATTTCCCTAAATTGATAAACTCATAAAACATAAATTTAGAAAAAACTGAAATTGAAACATTTGAACTGGATCATTGTGATTGCATCATGTTAAACTCCATGTTGGCCCCCCATTAAAGATTGCTTCCCTTTTATGACTTACTCCATTGCATTCTACAAGAAAAACAATTTCTCTCTGTCATTTGAGTGACTCTGGCTGTGATCCTCAAACGCATTGTCACAAGAGAGACTTTCAGATTCTCTTTGCTCCTATCTGGGTTTCCCCTCTCTTTTTTGTATCTCTGAGTCTTCACTTTAATCTGTTTCTTTGTCTTTTCATCTTTCTTCCATCTCTCCTCTGTCTTGTTTCCCCTACTTGCCAAGTCTTTCACTCCAACATCCTTGGCGCCTCAGCAAGAAAGACGTTGCCATCGGGAGAAAAGTGGAGTTACTGGTGCTCTTTTGAAGCTCCACACATCTTACAGCACAAGGGCACTGCTATGATCAGAGAGGAAGATCGAGAGAGGGAGGAAGATGAATGGAAAATGAGAGAGATGGGAGGAAGAAGATTGACATGAGGAAGGAGCGGGGAAACGGAGAAAAGACAACATCGCTTACAAACAGATATGAAGAGAGGAGCAGTAAAAGATGGAAAAGAGAAAAGAGAAGTGAAGTTCTGTGTATGGCAGGAAAATGAGTGACAAAACAGTGACTGGGGGAAAACGAGTGAGAAACTAAGCACCTGTGCAAAGAGGGAGATCATAGGGTTTGAGACTGAGTATGAGAGAAAAGACCCTGAGGAGGATGGATCTACCTCCTCCACCTCCTTATCGCCTGTTCCCAGGGTTAGGAGGAGCTTAACAAAAGACCTGGTGACTCTACACAACATTTGCAACTCCATGCAGAAGTGGGAAACACTGGAGAGGAAAGTGAAGAGCAAATGTGAAGGGAAGAGAGGAGAGAAGCAAAAAAAGAGACAATAGAAGAAAAGAGAAAGAAGAGGCAAGACAGGGCATGGGTGAATGAAACTGTATGGGGTAAGAAAGACGGGTCAGTGAGAAGAGAAAGAGAAGAAGGAGGAAACAGGAAATTGTATAAGAAGGAGATGATATAAAGGGATAAGAAGAGAAAAAAACAAAAAAGATGAAACTTTGGGCTGTAAACCACATTTAATCCCCTAATCAGTGTAGAATGATCTGAATAATTGTTATTTGGGGTTGCATAACTGGTTGTGCTTCTACATTTGTTTACATTTTGATAAAAAATAATAATGTATCACACATTTGTCATGCTGCAGACAGGCAACATGTCTTGACCTCAGCACTTCCATTCTGCACAAGAAAACCCTCAATAAACAAACTTTCAAACAAGTTGTTGTTGAGATTAGAACTAGATGAACACCACTGCCTGCTCTGAAAATCGATGTTGGAGAGCGCAGGTGTGCCTCTTCCTGGCCAGTCCTTCATCTCAGGAAATCAAAATGTGTCTCTCCACTCCTCTGTTTAATCTACACCTCCCTGCTGTCTGTTATGAATTAGAAAGCACACACAATGACAACATCCACCAAGGCTTAAACATTTCCTCCAAGTTTAATTTTTACCCAAATGTCTCCTATGATGTACATTTCTCAGGTGATCATTAAAAATGTCCCATCTATAACATTGGTGGAAACAAATGCTGCTGGAATGTAGTAAATTACTTTATTATTAATATTATATTCATATTATTTTCTTGAAAGCATCGAGTTAGTGTTCTCAGATTTTTCTCAGTTCAAATCTTTGTGCATTTATGGAGAAATGCTGGAAAAACAGCAATGAAATCATAACCACCTGGAGATAATTGTCATCAATGTGATTAACCAGTCTATTTAATACGTCCATTTACATTATACACACTACCTTCTTGTTTTATTAAGTGGTTGAATGAATTTAGGTATTAGTAAATTAAGAGTAAAAAAGTAATGCTTCACAGTGTTTTTCCAAGTTTGTACCCAAGGGCTCTTATACATCATTCAAACCCCCAACCCACTGATAATTGAGTCTCTTTAAAAGTAAGAAGAAACACTTTGAGTAATGAATCAGTGCTGGTGTTTCTGAAACCATCTTGCCTCACAAATGTTTTCTTCAGGGCAAAATGTCTGATTTAATTCGGGAACCATTAACAAACACTACCAACAACGACCTGTTTACACCAGAACCAATGGCTTACTGTCACTTGCAGCATCTGGCATCCCCTTTTTAATTAACCACAGTACATGCTGGCAGGGATGGAAAATGGTCACTGCAGGAGGGAAATGTGACATGAAATAAAACCAGGGGACAGAGAAGAGCAGCCTGTTAGCCTGAGGGATGAACAGGAGAGGAATTTTCACTTTGACACACAATGAATACACAGAGACAGCAGCTGGGCAAGTGTTGTAGTTATAATTAAAGGATGGTTATCATTCAGAACGGCTGCTGCTGGAAGATGTGTACACATCTCGATTACAGGATGGAAAGTTTGAAAAGGAAAGGAAGGAGGTGATCTCCAGATCTAATCTGTGTGTGATTTGCATACTCATCCTCCACAAATCCCAACCGCAATCTTCCACAGTACAAACAAGCACATTTTCATTTCTAATATTCGTGACTAATAAAATTGGTTATCTTAACATTTCCTTTGGCTCCACGCAGTCACGGGTACATTGTAAACTGTGTACTCCATAACATGAAATAAACAGCTTCTTTTTTAAAAACAGGTGTGTAAAGGTGTGTCAAGGTCACCTAACAATAAAACGTAAGTACGGGTTGTAAGTGACTATTTGCTTAGACGACCTATGGGCAGCCAGCACACCTTGAGTTGGTACCTACTCAGCACTTATATAACACTTTCACATCATATTGCTTGCAGCTGCTTGCAGAGTGTATTACCAAAATAACAAACAAAAAAATATTTTGTCATAGTGTTAACATGTTTTTTGTGGTCATGTGGTATGGAACTTTACAATAAATGTATAATGTATAACTATTATACACAAGCAAGATATAAAAAAAAGACCGTTCCTGATTACAGCTCCTTTCTCCAGGGTGTTAGTGTGAGCCTCTGTCTCAAGGACATGCAGATTCCTGGAACAACATAAGCAATGAAGCCTCAGCTCAGGACAGAGACAGACAGATGTGAGAACGAAGGACACTGGGCCAGGATTAGTGTAAATATGATTTTTTTTATAGCATAGGGTCAATATGAGCATGGTCAATACCAGCATCATTGACTAAAGAACAGTTACCAGGAAAAAGTTGTCAGATTACTCTCCTCTGGAGGTGAGTAACATATGACTATTAGGAATGAATCAGGAATTTGATATCAGGACCAACCATCACTAATGAAGTTCAAACACCCTGGGGATCGGCCCCCTACAGTTGTGTTCTACTGCATGTTGTGAGTTTGTGACAGCCAGTTTGTCTTGTACTCTGATTAAGTGCAAATAAACCTGTGTCTGAGACAAATGCCTTTGTTATCTCCTCATCTCGAAGAAGAATTCCTGCGGAAGTCATCACTTCAGGGAGTTTCTGTGGCTCCTCACCATCTTAGTCCATTTTTGTGCTAGATTATTTTTTTTCTGATTTATAGTAAGGTTAAGACTAAAAGTTAAGCGGAAAAAGCAAGCGGTAAAAGATCCACCACAATGTATGGACCAAACTTTGCAGCAGTCGTTCTGTTTTCCTTTCCTGCTACATCCAATATGGGTTTATAAAATGTTTTAGCTTCCCAGGTCAGACATTTGTTATATGGATGCATCCTCAGTGGTTTCTGAAGGGATTTGTTATTCACGTGCTCCACTTTTGCTTTTAAATGATTTGATGCATGAAGGGCACGGACACTAATTCCCCATCCCTGACAGTAATCTAATATCAACAGACCTCTTCGTCATGTTTGTATTCATGCCCAGTAACAGTGAGTCAACATTGCCACAAGATCAAATGTTAATAACATTATTTTGCACATTTAAGCGTGAGATACCACCAAAGTGCTGACACCTTCTTTAGCGCTGCCTGTGTCTGCACTTTAGCCTAAAGCTTAGTCACATCAACCGTCATATACTGATCTAGATTCAATCCAACAAAAGAACAAGATTAAAGTTCTAGATTCTATTATATCCCGTTATTCACTAGCACTTGCAGACTCTGGATGACAGCCATAGGGCCATTACGTCTGTGACACTCGTGTGAAAAGTGTTATGAGATGAGATTAAATCTGAGGACAGGGCAGAGGGTTTTGTGGGACTGTGAATGAATGTAATTCAGTTTGGAGAAGGTTACATGAGGGCCTCCTCGAATGAATGAGGCTACAGTGGTAAGTGGAGGCTTTGCTCTCACTGGAGTGGGGAGGTGAAAGGTTAGAGCTTTGAGGAGCCCAAAGGGAGCGGAGCTGAGATGACCATGGATCATTAGGGGGACCAAGAGGGGTTGTGGGACTGCACTATGACCTGTTTAGGGGGGCACAGACCTTGAATCAAAAGCTCAGACAGCAAATTCAAGGGGAGAAGAAAATAAGATTTTAGGGGACATAGTTTCAGCAGGGGGCAACAGAAAACTGTTTGTGAGTGAGGTTTCAAACATAAGACTGGGACAGGAGGTCAGAGAGGGAGCAGATGGCCCATCACTTTATTAATTTACTTTTTTGTATCTGTTGTTTCTCAGTGAGTGGAAAATGCTGTCCTCTCCTTCCCTTCCTCTTGTCAGCAGCAGTCAGCCACTGGACCGTACAGTCAGGCCTGATCTGCTTTCTATCATTCTGCATTTCTCTCTGTATTTCACTTTCAAGGAGGGTTGACCTGTGTTGACCTATTCTTGCTTAGTTTCCTCATTTTCTCTTTCACATACTTCTCTTTCCTTCTTTTTTTCTTTCTTTCTGCATAATCTAAAAGTGTGTCCAATGACTTTTTTTATTTTTATTTTTATTCTTTGGCTTTCTCACACATTCTGGTGAAGGCTTGGCCCTCCTTTTCTGTTTTCCTGCCATTTTTCTGAGTTTCTCTCCCTGTCCTCACCTCTTTCATTATTCCTTTCTCATGCTTTCTGTTTCTTGGCCTCCGATCCAGGTTTTCTTTCAGCATAAGGGGGTTTTAAATAACTGTGATAGTGGAGGTTGGCAGGTTGCCACAGGAGATTGTATCTGTCACCTAAACACCAATCAAAGCCATGACTTTAATTCCTCTTTCTTCTTAAAGAGATGCTGAGGATTTAAAGTTACCTCTGTAGTGTTGAGGATGTGGGAAAAGAGGATATATAAGATACCGTACTTTGCGGTGATTGGCTAGAATGGCCGATGAGTTAAAAATGCTTTCAGACCTACTCCCTTCTGCAGACAGTGACCAGAAGAGATCATTTGAAATTAGTTTAATAAGGCATCCGTGATTTTTCCAACAAAACATGTCAAATTTGTGTCACTTTTGCAGGGACAGAACCATGAGGGATTTTAATACAGTTAGACAGTTAAAATTCCATCTATCCATACAGTCACATTGTCACACTGTCAGGGCTTCTTGGGACACTTGAATAAAACAGAAACATTGTGAGTCTTATTGAGGACACTTACTCTACTTCTCATTCTCATGGGTTGATGGCGGTGGCATGCCTGCTTCAGTTTGGCAGTCAGCGGAGTGCAGATGACCCACAGCGCGGGTGTCTCATCTCTGTGTGTACCAAGCTCTTGTACATGTGGGTGGTGTTTGTACTGGCTCTGACAGGCTGAAAGGTAAAGCTGCAAAACATCACTGCCACAAGTACCACACATATTAATGTTCACAGGAACACATGGGCAACCATGGAGATGGCACTATACTATAAAAAAATCAACTAAATTTAAATATAGCCTTATATTACTGTGACAACATGGGGAACCAGCAGCAGCTTAGAAGATGCCAATTCAGCTCATAAAGCATAAACATCCCTCTGCAAATGAACACCCACAGGCACTCCAAGGGAATGGGAGTGGTTAAACTGACAGCATTAAAAATTAAACAGCCAAGTTTAATTTTTCTATTGTATGTCTCCATACTCTCAATTCACACAGAGGGGAGAAATAAAATACCTTTTCCTCCAGGCTGGAGCTCCAGAGAACAAATGCCACCCCCCCCCCTACTGTGAATGAAGTGAGCCCATTTTCCACAGTTTCCGCCTCACATTGAGTTTCAGTGAATATGTATATATTGGTAGAAAGCAGCAACTGTTTCATAGTTAGCTATGTCACCCAATTGAAAAAGCAGAATTTTGTCTTTGTTTTTGCTCGAGTAAGATTAGAAGATCAGCATAATTTTTTCAGAACCTGTGTAGCCTCCTCAGACAGGAGGAACAACAAAGAAATGCCTTGAAACAATTGAGCTCAGGCCCAGAGGTCACAGACGTCAGGGGCCAGAGCCTTCGTATTAAGTGAAAGCCTTAGAGTTCAGTTAAAAAGACACACAGTGTTCACAGACACAAAAAAACAACAAAACAACCACAAAGAGACACAAAACAACAAAAAAGTTATCATAAAGAGATGTAAAACAACAACAAACAACTATTAAGAGATGCACGACAACAGCAAAACAACCACAAAGATGCAGAAAAACAAAAACTATCACAAAGAGATGCAAAACAACAACAAAATGAAACCAAACAGCTAGTTAGGTGGAGGGTCACTTTCCATTGCCTTCTACCTGAACACCTCTACAGGTACACAATATAAAGACAGAGGACAACTGGAGCTTGACAGCACATGCAAAAACTAAAGACCTCTACAGGTGACAACTCACACTATTTACGCCTGTCATGCTTTCATTTCTTTGGCTGACAGTTAGTTTGGGCATACGTCACAGCAGAGCAGGAGGGTTAGGGTCAGACTTACATCAGTACATACCACTGTACACTTGTGTTGAACTTACAAAAATACCACTTGCAAATACTTTTATGTTGGGCCAGCACGAAACACAATGGCTCAGCGTCAGTGCTACATGTAGTGATCTACAGGGGGAATCACAGCTGCGGCTCACTATGCCCTTTGGTTTAACTGAATAAAGATTCAGTGGCAACATTCAAATAAAAAGTGTTGTAAAGATAGAGGTCAAAGACACAATCTCAAAGAATACATCTGTGTCCTGATGAATAAATATAACCAGCTTATTTGACAGAAGCAAACGTTTTAAATGTCAGGATTTACTTTTACATCAGAACTGATTCTAGTGTTACTTGTGGGATTTACTGGTGCTAAAATTAAAAAAAAACCCCAAAAACAACAATAACCCTGCAGGCTGGTGGTTATTATACGCTGCTCCATCATAGACACTATATAACCCCAACCTCCATATTCTGTTTCTGTGTATTCTGCTGTATCTGTCTCTGATGTATGTATGCTGCCCTGTGGATATTTTACATATGCCCCATGTCACCTGCACACATATGTTTGTGTGAAGTACACAAAGATGCAAAAGTATGGAATAATGTTTTCTTTGATGTACAAAATCTGCAGTTCGAACTGAACTCTAGGTATGAATCTCATGTTAAATTGTAAGGCTGCTGCGTGTGTGATGCAGACAGAGGGGTGGTGTGGTAGCACAGATCAGCAGGCCAAACATACAGTGTTTTCTGTGCCTCCCCTGTGCAAGAGGGACACTTAGTTTACAGCAGCGTCATCGTCCTGCTGCGTGCTGCATGTAGCAGGACCGGCGCTGATGTCCGCTGTGTATCTGAATCACTCACAGCAGTCTGCCTCCCGACACAGCTGAACATCCCCTCTCACGGCCCAGTGACAACAACAGCTCATTTGGACAGAAGATCACAGCACCAGAGGCAGTGGGAAAGCTGCTGCCTCTGCCTTTCATTTCAGAATCCCCTAGCAAAAATGATAACTCCATGACACAAATTTAGAAAACTGCAAGGGGAAACATTCAACTCTTTCTATCTCTTTTATTACAAAGTATACGCACGTTTTTTATAAATGTGAGCAAGTTTTCACACTAATTAAACACCAATGCTAAGCAAAGGAAATCATGTCCTGGCTCCTGTTCTGTACTCGAACCTGCCAAAACACATTCTTTCAGTCACTTAGGTGAATCAGTGAAAATAACACAACACTACTGCACAGCTATGATCACTTTTGAAGTCAATATGGGGAAAAAAACTGTTAGCCAACAGCTGCTTATTTACACATCTAGCCATTACAGAGCAACTGGGAGTTGTTTTGAAGTTAAATCCAACATTACTTTTCCATTTACCTCTGTTTTAGGTAAGCTGCTATACGCTCCCCTACATCCCGCTTGTTGTTATAGTCATCAGTCCAACCAAAAGTTAAAGTTGCAGCTGTAAAACCAATACAGTGAGCTGAAAACACTGCAGAACCAGGTGAGTGATCCCCTTCACATTATGCAGTGTATACACTGTATAATGGGTCATATAAATATACTGTATGTATATACTGTTTAATGTGAAAGGGACAACCCGAATACACACACACACACACACACACACACACACACACACACACACTGTAACAAATTGCTGTAAAAATACTGGGTATTTTGAACAGTAGTGTACCGTTCTGCATTAATACAGTTGAATACTGCAAATTCCGACGTCTCGGAGGAACGAAATATTTACGGCAAGCTTCTGTAAAATAATTACGGTACAAAGCAGTATTTTTAAGCAAGCCACCGTAATCTTACGGTATAATATAGTATTTATCTTCTAAACTGGACGGAGGAGTTGTCGAGGCATCACCTGTTGCTTTCCCTCGCCGTTCTCTTGTCAACTGCGCAGCGCGCCGTCACCAATCCTTTGCCCGTGGCTCTCCTAAGAAGGTCAATATAATCTCGCAAAAGTCAGAATAATGCTATGATGTGGCTTTGTGTTGGATTAACATTTTATTGACTGTTTTTCTACTGAAAAGATTGAGTCAAAATTATGTGCCGCAAAGTAGCATACAAGCATCACTCATTTAGCAAGTAGGCTATGTGGACATAAGTTTAACGTTAGCTTTCTGTTGAAGAACATTACTTATGTTAGCGTTAGAATCCTCCTCGAAGAAGCGCACCAACCTACCAGTGATCTTAGAGTAGAATGGGGGCTCTAAGGGAACTAGGGCACTGGTGGACTCTGGAGCAGAGGAGAGCTTCCTGGACTTCAGGGCGGTTAAGCACTGGGGCATTCCCTGGGTGGTGCTTTCTCAACCACGAGTGGCGGTCTCTCTTGATGGCTGGAAGATCGGTCAAATCACCCATACTACGGCTCCCCTAAAGATGCTGGTCTCCGGTAACCACCAAGAATTAATCAATTCCCCCCATTCGCCTGTCATCCTTGGCCACCCGTGGATGACCATCCAAAACCCAGTCATAGACTGGGAAAGGCACGAAATCATGGGCTGGAGCCCCGCCTGCTCGCAGACATGCCTGTTCCAGTCACACAGACGGAGCCAATTCCTAACCTGGCGAAGGTTCCCCCCGAGTATCTAGACTTAAGAGAAGTCTTCAGTAAGGTGTGTGCCACTTGCCTGCCACCCCATTGCCCATATGATTGCCCCATTGATCTGAAGCCAGGGACGATGCCCCCTCGAGGTAGGCTGTTCTCCCTGTCGCATCCCGAGACTGAAGCTATGGAGAAATACCTTTAGCGAGTCCCTGGCTGCAGGTATCATCTGCCCATCCTCGTCACCAGATGGGGCGGGTTTCTTTTTTGTTAGCAAGAAGGATGGTTCCCCTCGTCCATGTATTGATTACCGTGGTCTCATGATGTTACTATTAAGAACCATTATCCCCTTCCGCTCATGTCCACTGCAATTGAGCTTCTCCAGGGAGCCACCATTTTTACCAAGTTGGACTTGCGAAATGCTTACCACCTCATACGCATAAGAGAGGGAGATGAGTGGAAGACAGCCTTTAACACTCCCACAGGTCACTGGGAGTACCTGGTGATGCCCTTCAGTCTGACTAATGCCCCAGCAGTCTTCCAGGGAATGGTCAATGATGTGCTAAGAGACATGATTAACAAGTTTGTCTTCGTCTATCTTGATGACATTTTGATTTTCTCCCGCTCCCCAGAGCAACACACGGAGCATCTGCAGCAGGTGCTTAAACGGTTGCTGGAGAATCGTTTGTTCGTCAAGGCCGAGAAGTGCGAATTCTCATGCACCAGCACCACCTTTTTGGGGTTCAAGATTTCAGCGGGAAGCATTGGCATGGACCCCTCCAAGGTTGAGGCTGTCACGGAGTGGCCCCGGCCAGAAGACCGAAAGTCATTGCAGCGCCTCCTGGGATTTGCCAGTTTCTATCACAGATTCATTAGAAACTAAAGCACAGTTGCCGCTCCTCTCACCGCCCTGACCTCCACTAAGACCAAGTATTCCTGGGGCAAGGAAGCCGAAACTGCATTCAATCGCTTAAAGGAACTATTTACTACTGCGCCTATACTCAATCACCCAGACCTGGAGGCACAGTTCATCATTGAGGTTGATGCTTCTAGCATTAGGGTGGGGGCCGTCCTGTCCCAGAAGTCGTCACAGGATCGAAAGGTGCACCCCTGTGCATTCTTTTCCCATCGCCTTACCCCATCAGAGTAGAATTACGACATAGGCAATTGCGAGCTCCTGGCAGTCAAGCTGGCCTTAGAGGAATGGAGGCAATGGCTGGAGGGTGCCCGGGTCCCTTTTCTGGTTTGGACAGATCACAAGAACCTGGAATATTTACGGATGGCCAAACGGTTAAATCCTCGCCAGGTCAGGTGGGCCATGTTTTTTGCCTGATTTGACTTTCATCGGGCATATCACCCAGGTACCAAGAATGTCAAACCCGATGCACTGTCCAGAAGGTTTGATCCACCGGGGAAGGATCCAGTTCCTGACACTATCCTTCTATTCAACATCTTCATTAATGCTGTTGATCTTGAGATTGAGGATTGTGTGAGGCATGCCCAGGAGGGTTCCACAGCACCAAGTGAATGCCCTAGCGGATGCCTCTACGTACCTGCCAATGCACAGCCTCAGGTCCTTGAGTGGGGACACGCCTCCAACCTCTCCTGCCACCCGGGGAGAAGTCACACATAACTTCATCCTGCGCAAGTTCTGGTGGCCAGAACTAAAAAGATGTTCAAGACTACGTCTCAGCCTGCTCGGTCTGCGCCCAAGCCAAGGTAACTCACCAACTGCCACAAGGTCTCCTTCAACCACTACCCACTCCCAGTTGTCCCTGGTCACATATAGCATTAGATTTCATAACAGGTTTACCCACTTCCAACCACTACAATACCATTCTTACCATCGTTGACGTTTCTCTAAGGCCGGACATTACATTCCCCTCACCAAGTTACCTTCTGCCCAGGAAACAGCCACACTACTCATTCAATACGTAGTCAGATTACATGGCATCCCCCTCTGACATTGTCTCAGACTGTGGTCCCCAATTCTCCGCTAGCTTTTGGAAAGCCTTTTGCACTCTCTTAGGTACATCTGTGAGTTTATCCTCTGGTTTTCACCCCCAATCTAATGGCCAGACCGAGCGGGCTAACCAATCTCTTGAGACTCTCCTTAGGTGCATGTGTGCCAAGAACCCAGCTTCCTGGAGCCAGCAGTTGCCATGGGCCGAGTAAGCCATAAACAGCCACACCTCCTCCTCATCCAAATTATCCCCCTTCGAGTGCTGTTTGGGGTACCAGCCTCCTCTGTTCCCAAGTCAGGAGAAAGAGGTTGGGGTTCCGTCTGCTGGGGCCTTGATCCGCAGATGCAGAAGGACCTGGAGCATTACACGCTCCAATCTTCTGAGAGTGGCTGCCCGGATGAAGGAACGGGCGGACAGGAGGCGTACTCCGGCTCCAGTTTACCACGTGGGGCAACGTGTGTGCCTGGCTGCAAAGGACATTCCTTTGAAGGGGGGCATGTGTAAGTTGGCTCCTCCTTACATTGGTCCGTTTGCCTTCATCAAAGTTATCAGCCCCTTCACAGTCAGACTTAGACTTCCTGCCCCTGAGCCCCCTCCCGCCCCCCGCATCATTGAGAATGGGGAGACTTACACGGTCCGGAGCATCCTGGACTGTCGTCGCCGGGGCCTTCAGTACCTTATTGACTGGGAGGGCTACGGTCCCAAGGAGAGAAGCTGGACACCTGCCAAATTCATTCGGGACAAAGACTTGATAAGGAACTTTCACAGGACTCATCCTAAGCCACCTGTTAAAACACCAAGAGGTGTTTCTTAAGGGAGGGGGTACTGTTATGATCCGTGTCCTTTTGGGTTTCTGTCTGGTGTTTTGTTATGATCCATGTCCTTTCGGGTTTCTGTCTGTCTTCTCCTGGTGTTATCTGTTAGGCTCCCCCTGGTGTTCTTCCCCCGCTTTTGGGTAATCACCTGATTAATTCCTCGCACCTGTGTCTCGCTTTGCTCATCACTCCCCGTGTATTTAAACCCTGCTTCACACTTCCCTGTTGTCGAATCGTGACCATTTCATGCCCAAGCCGAGATCCCTGTACGCTTCGCCTGATCTGTTTTTCGAGACCCAGTTTTGCCTGACCACCGCCTCTTGCTCTAGCCCCTTGGATTTGTTTGCTGTTTCCTGGTTTTTCTGACTCGGACTGTTTTGACTACGCCTCTGGTTTTGCTGCTCTGGTTCTGACCCTGTTTACGGACTTGTGATACGGATTATTGATTTGGCGGATTTTGGATTGTCGCTAATAAAGATCATTGTCAGCACACACTGTCTTGCGACTGGTTCCTGTACTGATCATCACAGTACGATTCGACCATCATGGAACCAGCAGGCAGTGCGCAGCTACAAGCGGCAGTGGATAGGCAGGACGCCGTGTTGGAGGCGCAACAGCGAGAACTCCTGGCCCTCTCTCGCAACATTCTGCGGGCGCTGACCCACAGCATGGCTGACTTGGCTGCCACCGCCAGAGGCGACCAGCTCACCCCCCCCTCTTCATCCATCGGCTCCCCTGCTCCCAGCTCCGCCTCCCTTTGATTTACACACACCTAACCACGCCTTCCACCACCAGAGAAATACGACGGTGAGCCTGGGTCCTGCCGGGCCTTCCTAACCCAGTGTAAGCTTATCTTCAGCTTACAACCAGCCACTTTTTCACCCGAGCAATCCCGGTCGCCACATCATCACCCAGCTTACCGGGAGGGCCAAACAGTGGGCTACAGCGGCCTGGGAGGCGGACTTACCATGCGTCCCAGAACTCTACTCGGCTGGCCGAGGAGATGAAGAGAGTTTTTGATCGGTCCAAGCATGGCCAGGAGGCAGGAAGAGGGCTGCTTCAGCTACGCCAGGGACGCAGGTCAGTTTCGACTACTCCATCGAAGTTCCAGACGCTTGCCACCGACAGCGGCTGGGGAGAACGGGCCCTGTATGATGCGCTCCTCCACGGTCTCGCTGAAGGCATCAAGGACGAGTTACTGACCCGCCACCTCCCTGATGATTTGAATCGGGTTATAGAACTGGCTATCCGTGTAGGTTCACGCCTAGAGGAACACGGGCGCCAGGCCCGCCTGAGCCCACACCGTCCAGCCATCCCCTGCTCCCCTGCTTCACCAAGGTTGCCTTCGGGGCACCACACCCCCACACACCCGCCCCCCGAGGCAGAGCCCATGCAGATAATCGAGCACGCCTTTCTAAAGAGGAACGAGAAAGACGGATCAGAGAACAAGCGTGTCTATACTGTGGAGGGGTTGGACACTTCAAGATCAGGTGCCCAGTAAAAGGCAACGCCCACGAGTGAGGAGAGGAGCGCCTGTGGGCGCAATGTCATTGGAATCCTCCTCAAGAAGCGCACCAGCCTACCAGTGACCTTAGAGTGGAATGGGGCTCTAAGGAAACTAGGGCACTAGTGGACTCAGGAGCAGAGGAAAGTTTCCTGGACTTGAGGGCGGCTAAGCGCTGGGGCATTCCCTGGGTGGTGCTTTCAACCTCGAGTGGCGGTCTCTCTGATGGCCGGAGGATCGGCCGCATCACCCATGCTACAGCTCCCCTAAAGATGCTAGTCTCAGGTAACCACCAGGAACTCATCAGTTTCCTGCTCATCAACTCCCCCTGCTCACCTGTCATCCTTGGCCACCCATGGATGACCACCCATAACCCAGTCATAGACTGGGAAAGGCATGAAATCATGGGCTGGAGCCCTGCCTGCTCCCAGACATGTCTTCGCCAAGCCCACACACCAGTTCCAGTCGCACAGACGGAGCCAATTCCCAACCTGGAGGAGGTCCCCCGAGTATCTGGACTTAAAAGAAGTCTTCAGTAAGGCGCTGCCCACTTGCCTGCCACCCCATCGCCTGTATGATTGCCCCCCATTGACCTGAAGCCAGGGGCGACGCCCCGAGGCAGGCTGTTCTCCTGTCCCTTCCCGAGACTGAAGCTATGGAGAAATACCTTAGCGAGTCCCTGGCTGCAGGTATCATCCGCCCATCCTCATCGCCAGCTGGGGCGGATTTTTTTCAGAACAAGAAGGACGGTTCCCCTGGCCCTTGTATTGACTACCATGGTCTCAATGATATCACTGTCAAGAACCGCTATCCCTTCCGCCATGTCCACTGCATTCGAGCTTCTCCAGGAGCCACCATTTTTACCAAGTTGGACTTACGAAAATGCCTACCACCTAATACGCATAAGAGAGGGAGATGAGTGGAAGACAGCCTTTAACACTCCCACAGGTCACTGGGAGTACTCTGGTGATGCCCTTCGCCTAACTAATGCCCCGCAGTCTTCCAGGGATGGTGAATGATGTGTTAAGAGACATGATTAACAAGTTTGTCTTCGCTCTACCTGGATGACATTTTGATTTTCTCCCTGCTCCCCAGAACAACACACAGAGCATGTGCGGCAGGTTCTAAACGATTGCTGGAGAATCGATTGTTCGTCAAGGCCGAGAAGTGTGAGTTTTCATGCACCAGCACCACCTTTTTGGGGTTCAAGATTTCAGCGGGAAGCATTGGCATGGATCCTTCCAAGGTCGAGGCGGTCACTGAATGGCCCCGCCAGAAGACCGTAAGTCATTGCAGCGCTTCCTGGATTTGCCAATTTCTATCGGAGATTCATCAGAGACTACAGCACAGTTGCCGCCTCCTCTCACCGCCCTGACTTCCACTAAGGCCAAGTATTCCTGGGACAGGGAAGCCGAGACTGCATTCCAACACTTGAAGAAATTATTTACCACTGCGCCTATCCTTGTTCACCCCCCGACCCGGAGGCACAGTTCATCGTGGAGGTCGATGCTTCTGGCATTGGGGTGGGGGCCCTCCTGTCCCAGAGATCATCACAGGATGGAAAGGTGCACCCCTGTGCGCTCTTTTCCCATCGCCTAACCCCTTCAGAACAGAACTACGACATAGGCAATCGCGAGCTCTTGGCAGTCAAGCTGGCCTTAGACGAATGGAGGCAATGGCTGGAGGGGGCCCGGTCCCTTTCCTGGTGTGGACAGATCACAAGAATCTGAATACTTACGGACGGCCAAGCGGTTAAATCTCGCCAGGCCAGGTGGGCCATGTTTTTTCCAGATTCGACTTCCATCTGGCATATCGCCTGGTTCCAAGAATGTCAAACCTGATGCTCTGTCCAGAAGATTTGATCCACCGGGAGGGATCCAGCTCCTGACACTATCCTCCCAGCCAACATTTTCATTAATGCGGTGGACCTCGAGATTGAGGAGTGTGTGAGGCGTGCCCAGGAGGGTTCTGCGGCGCCAAGTGAATGTCCTAATGGATGCCTTTACGCACTCCGCCAGTGCACGACCTCAGGTCCTTGAGTGGGGACACGCCCAACCTCTCCTGCCACCCGGGAGAAGCCGCACATATGACTTCATCCTGCATGCAAGTTCTGGTGGCCAGATTTAAGAAGAGACATTCAGGACTACGTGCCTCAGCCTGCTCGGTCTGCGCCCAAGCCAAGGTAGATCACCAACCGCCACAAGGTCTCCTGCAACCACTACCCACTCCCAGTCGTCCCTGGTCACATATAGCACTAGATTTCATAACAGGTTTACCCACTTCCAACCACCACACTACCATTCTTTCCATCGCTGACCGGTTCTCTAAGGCCGCACACTTTGTTCCCTCATCAAGTTACCTTCTGCCCAGGAAACAGCCACACTACTCATTCAACACGTAGTCAGATTACATGGCATCCCTCTGACATCGCCTCAGACCGCGGGTCCCCAATTCTCTGCTAGCTTTTGGAAAGCCTTTTGCACTCTCCTAGGTACATCTGTAAGTTTATCCTCCGGTTTTCACCCCCAATCCAATGGCCAGACCGAGCGGGCTAATCAATCTCTTGAGACTGTCCTTAGGTGCATGTGTGCCAAGAACCCAGCTTCCTGAGCCAGCAGTTGCCGTGGGGCCGAGTACGCCATCAACAGTCACACCTCCGCCTCATCCAAGTTATCCCCTTCGAGTGCTGTTTAGTACCAACCTCCTCTGTTCCCAAGTCAAGAGAAGGAGGTGGGGTTCCGCCTGCTGAGGCCTTCATCCGCAGATGCAGAAGGACCTGGAGCATTACACGCCCAATCTTTTGAAAGCGGCTGCTCGGATGAAGGAACGGGCGGACAGGAGGCGCCTCCGCTCCAGTTTATCTCGTGGGGGCAACGTGTGTGGCTGGCTGCCAAGGACATCCCACTGAAGGGGGGCATGCGTAAGTTGGCTCCTCGCCACATTGGTCCATTCACCATTATCAAGGTTATCAGCCCCTCTGCAGTCAGACTTCGCTTCCCACTACCATGAGTAAGATACACCCCACATTCCATGTTTCACGATAAACCGGTGGTCACTCACCCCTTGTGTTCCGCCCCTGAGCCCCCTCCCGCCCCCAGCATCATCGAGAATGGAGAGACATACAAGGTCCGAGCATCCTGGACTGTCGCCGCCGGGCCGGGCCTTCAGTACCTTATTGACTGGGAGGGCTACGGTCCCGAGGAGAGAAGCTGGACACCGCCAGGTTCATTCTCGACAAGGACATGATAAGGACTTCCACAGGACTCATCCCAAACCACCTGTTAAAACGCCGAGAGGCGCTTTCTTAAGGAGGGGGTACTGTTATGATCCATGTCCTTTCGGGTTTCTGTCTGTCTTCTCCTGGTGTTATCTGTTAGGCTCCCCTGGTGTTCTTCCCCCGCTTTTGGGTAATCACCTGATTAATTCCTCGCACCTGTGTCTCGCTTGCTCATCACTCCCCGTGTATTTAAACCCTGCTTCACACTTCCCTGTTGTCGAATCGTGACCATTTCATGCCCAAGCCGAGATCCCTGTACGCTTCGCCTGATCTGTTTTTCAGAGACCCAGTTTTGCCTGACCACCGCCTCTTGCTCTAGCCCCTTGGATTTGTTTGCTGTTTCCTGGTTTTTCTGACTCGGACTGTTTTGACTACGCCTCTGGTTTTGCTGCTCTGGTTCTGACCCTGTTTACGGACTTGTGATACGGATTATTGGATTTATGGATTTTGGATTGTCGCTAATAAAGATCATTGTCAGCACACACTGTCTTGCGACTGGTTCCTGTACTGATCATCACAGAAAGTATGACGTCAACCCCACACGCGGCCTTGTCTTATCATCTGCCAAAACATCGTTACGCAGTACCCCGTTAGTTTTGCTGACATGAAAGCAGGAGGTGTCATTGTTGCTGGTGGTTTTACCTCACTCCTTTCTCAAGTGAAAATGCAAATTGAGAACATCAACTGGGCAGGGATATTGAAACGACACTGAACATCAAGACGGTCTGGACAACTGCAGAGGCCAAGTGATTCTTACGGATGCACACAGTTTCAGCCTGACCCTCCACCTGAAGAAACCAATGAGACAGTGGAGCAGAAGTGGCAACAGTTGGCAAATATCTACAGGCAGGAAGAAATTAAAGGTAGTGACAGGGCAGAAGTGATACACCTCATGAAAATAACATTCTGTCTTCAGTGTGCCCAAATCAATCAGACTCCAGCACCTTCCATTGAAGATTTAAGAATCCAGTGGCCCTACCTTTTTACCCCGAGGGGTATCTACTGTCACTTTGAGTTACTAACTGACATCAGTGTTTTGCATGCCTTGGAGCTATCCATTGAAG
Organism: Psettodes erumei; assembly: GCA_016785225.1. NCBI lineage: Eukaryota > Metazoa > Chordata > Actinopteri > Pleuronectiformes > Psettodidae > Psettodes > Psettodes erumei. The sequence goes on along the minus strand of JAFBJZ010000113.1, from coordinate 52,998 downwards.
AATGTAGACAAGGAATAGAGAATTATTTAAGGACAAAACTGAAGAACAAAGATGTACAGTCTCAAGATGGGGAATTGACTCTTCGCATCATTCAGATGCCAAAATAGCATTATTTCTTGTGTCTACTATGACTGTACATGCAATTCCTTTCTTAATTTGGATACTGTTGTTCATGTTCCACAGATGTCTTCCGCTGCAGCTGATGTTGAGCACGCCCTTGACCCTCCCAACCAGTCCATGACTGATTCTACTGGGTAAGTTTCACAAAAGCATGACATGGAGTATAGAACAGACGTCTCCATCTGTCTAATTTCTCTTTTTGAATATATCTCCTAAAGTCAAGTTTTATCATGGTCTGTCATGAATGTAGTTCTCTCATCATTCTTTTTGTTATCTCAAGTTGTGGAAACTAATGATTTGCAACAGGATAACTTATGATACTTGACATAAATACAGTAGAAAATGCGTTGATAGGTGTTGCACACTTAAATGAAGACTTAGTGTAACTTTTCATGTTCTACATACATTGAACACATTTGTGTGTGTGTGTGTGTGTGTGTGTGTGTGTGTGTATTGACCTAAAACACCAGTTAAACAACAAAAAATAGCTTTCAACCAATGCTACACAAACATATCAAGTTGCACAAAATATTAATGTTAAAAAAATAAAACAAAATATATAAAGGGGTGGCTTTTTCTGTGAACTTCTTATCCTCATATATAGGGCCCTTATACCCATATTTGTTTTTCAAAATATTTTTCTGCATCAGTTGCTGGTGATGGAGTCACATTGGACCATTGGATGATCAGCATCGAAAGCCAGGTCATCTGTGAAAGCCTCCAAAAAACCTTCATCACGGGGCTTGCTGCAGTTTTTGCAACCTTCTATGTGTTCAACCTGCAATACCAAGAAGAAGCTGCAAGGACACTGGAGTTTGTTCAAAGGTAAATTTTCTGTCAGAAATATTGTTTGCGTGTATTTTCCCTCTTCCCAGCTCTCTTCAGGAATATTTAGTTGTCATTTATTTATAAGCCATGCCTGTATATTAACTTTACAATTACAGTTCATATATCTCTTATCTCTAATCTTTAGGCACCTCATTGGTATTAATCCCGAGAGGGGAAGAAAGACCAGCCAGGGGAAGGTGGTATCAAAGAAGACGGGGAAGCTTGTCCACAAAAAGGCAGCAATGGTGAATCCCCATGTGGCCACTCTCCTAAAAAATTTGATAGACTTTGAGTGGGGCTTTATTTAGCCAGTTTAATTCAGTTCGGCTGTCTCAGATGTCCAGGTTCATTTTCGGACTCGCCATTGCTGAGAACTTACGATATGTTTAATTGTTGTTGTTATGAAATGTGTGCAATTGAAATTGTTCAGCTTTAATAAAAGCCTAATGTGTAAGGCCATCTCTTGTCTGAGCCATTTCTGTGGTAGCTGTTTTCATTTATTATTATTATTATTATTATTATTATTATTTCAGGGGTTTTCATTTTTAAATGTAAAACATTTAGGTCATTGGTTTATATCACAGTGAAGATCACATTCTGCAGTATTTAACATAGTTTCACAATAATAAGTTAATAGAGTAGTTACAGCAGGAAGCGTTGTAACTACTGTTACCATCGGAGGTACCCCACGCAACGTTGCTTTAGAGACCACGCTATCTTCGCCTTGCTGGACGAGTTAAGATTCTGGCCTCATCCACGCTCATCCCGAGCCACCTTGGATCCACCCGAGGACGCTGCCACTAAGCTCCTCATTGCCTGCAGAAGGAAGAACAAATTCTTCATTTAAGTCGACTCCGCTGTTTTCCCCGTGTCACCGCCGAGGACCAGCCGCCGTTCCGCCCACCAGCGCGCACTCGACGGCACTTTCGGGATTCGAGCCGAGCCAAATCCCGCACAGGAATAAGGAGACGCCATTCGCACTCTCCAAACCAAATAAGAGGTAAACGTTATGTCTGGGCAGAGTTAGGGTTTTATTGTTATGTGCACATACTTTGCGTGATCTTTTCTCTGACATCTCTGAACAGTTTATCCAGAAACTTTCTGATATTTCCATTGAAACTAATGCCAATATTGCTGAAAGCTACATATTTCTTATTTTCGGACCATGGCTGGGAATAAAAGCTTTACAGATATAGTAACAGTAAACAAGGGGGGGGGGGGCTTAGCAAAGGGTCAATACAGTTGTTAAAAAGTGAAGGTGAAATTTGGGAACTGTCATTGCACTAACCTGATGTCAATCTTGTATTCTGGTTATCCATTGGTTCCTTTGGTACTAAATCATAGATAAACATAAAAAAATGCATTGAGTCAGAAGCCCCTGTCCTCTTGCCCCCACCTGCTCCTTTCTGCTCACGCAGACTGCTACTTCTCCTCCACTTGCAGGTGTCGCTAGTGAGCCATTGTGTTGTGTGAAGTACTGGAGACAAATGGACTGAATATTTCTTGAAACATTGTTAAGGCAACTGTCTTTTGCATTGCCGGTGACAATTTAGGGTCACATAACATTGGTGGATTCACAGAAAATTTCAGTACACCAACATTTCTGCTGATATTGTCATGTAATTAAAAGCGAGCTAGACAATTTGGAACACCATGCTCCAATCCGTAGAGTACAAGAGTACAATGACACTGTTCAAGAACTGCAAAATGGTGATAGAAGTGTAGTCAGAGGTGTGAAATGTAATTCTGTCTTTAATTCACTGACATTTTTTCATGTTTGCCAGCCGGGACTCCCACCCTGTATTGGCCATGAACTCTTTGAGGGTGTTGTGGCATCTGACCTTGTCATTTACCTGAACCATTTTGTCAAGCTGCCCTGGGGCAGACCGAGGGAAGCGTGGCTGCCATTTCGCGCCAAATGGCCCCTCCGACCACCTTCAAACATTCATACGCATTCATACAAAATACACATAGAGTACTCACATGTTAATCTTTTCATTACATCACTGTTCCACAGTTCCCTGTATGTCCAAATACTCTTTCACAAGCAAGCTCTGTCTACATAGTTGTGTAACCTTTTTGCAAATGTATGAAAACATTACATTACAGTACAGTCCACAGTTACTAAAGTTGTTGGTTTTTTTCACTTGACAGGCGCCTCTTCAAGATAAATCCAGACAAGGGATCAAAAGTGGAGTGGAACGCCACCAAAAAACAACTTGCAGTCAGTACAAAGGTTCTCACACTGATCACCAAAATTGCAGACTACGAGTGGAGGGAATAAGAAGTGTTTACAAGTTATGGCTACTTATCCAAGTTACAGACTGTTATGGATTAATATTCAGTGAGGTTTCATGTAAGCTATTTGTTATGTAGCTTTGTTATCAGTGGTTGTGGATGTATGGTTACTTGACCAGGTTGTGGATGACTTGGACAGAGCATGGATTCATTTCCAGTGAGGTTGATGAAGTTTGTCATCAGTGTTTTGGATGTACAGTGAGTTGACCAAGTTATGGATTTTTTTTTTTACTTTTTTTCCTTTCATTTCCAATTCAGTTGAATTTTAATTTTTTTGTTTCAGAGCCAGTCATTTTAATTTCTTTTGATTTTTAAATATTGCTGTAATAATGGTTACCTGTTACAGTGGAATAAAAATACAGAGAATGGGAAACTGTAGCTGTTCTTGTTCAGCTTTGTCTCATTCAAACAACAGTTCATTTAAGCCCCTTTTCCCACTGGCCAAAAAACGGATTAAACCATTTAAAATAAAAATAATTCCGTGTTATTGGGTGAGAAAATGTTTTAAGTTGAAAGTCCAGGAAATCAATGTAAAATTAAATTTACAATAAGCAATACATTGTTGCAATTGTACACCCAATATGTAGTTGTCTTTTTGACATGTTTTGAAAGATTAATAACATTATTGTGTTGTATACGGTTATATTACATCTAATATAAAGTAATATACAGCCTTTTTACATAAAATAATGCCATTAAAACCAACTAATACCAGCACATTTCTGTAAATTTATATTATATTTATATTTATTCATATTACAATGTTAATTTACCATCTTTATGGGTAATTTCATTGTTTTAAAAAGTAAAATGTAATCAAATGTTAAAAACAACATAAAATAACTAAATATACATTTGATGTGATCTAAAATTAACAGTAAATTGTTGCAATTTTAAAACCCAATATCTAGTTTTTTGAGATGTTTTGAAAGATGAATCACATTATTTTGTGTGTCATATACTGTTATATAACATCAAACACATTATTATACAACCTCTTTCCATAAAATAATGTCATTAAAACCAACTAATAACAGCACATTTCTGTAAATTTAAGCATTATTATTCATAATACAATGTTTACTTACCATATTTTAAGGTAATTTAATTGTTTTAAAATGTTAAAATGTTTCTAATTAAATGTTAAAAACAACCTGAAAATAAGGCAAAATCTTGTTAAAATTACAACTACAAACTGTATTTTAATTATGGGAAAAAAAACTGTATTCTTAGAAGAAAGTAATATTTTTGTGGCGCCCAAGCTGCTGTAAAATTTGTGTTTTTTCAAGATTTTTTTTTTTTTTTCAGTGTACTTCTGACCACAACGTCGTCAGCTGCAGCTCTGGCTGCCTGGCAACCTCAGTACACTGACTGGACTCAAGGAAGCAACCATGACCGCCTGAGTTACAGCTCATTTAAAACTACAAATTTTAATTTTCTGAATCTGTATTAATTCAACAATTCAGTTAATTAGTGGGCTTCAGAAGTGTTGGAAGGCAGAATTGTTTACCTTCCTACCAGACCGATCTTGCTGTTTCCTTATGTGTCCAGTCTTTGTGCTAAGCTAGGCTAATCACCTGCTGATAGAAAGCTGGCATGTAACAGAGATTATATAGATGGATGAAGCAGTGTTAATGGGCTCCTCTTCCACATGGTTCCCACAAAGGACCAATATTAGTCCTCATAATTACTGTACACACACACAAACACATACAAACACACACAGCCCAACTCCCCTGTCACGTCCCCTACCTGCCCAAGGCCAATTAAGCTGGCACTCTTTTTTGGCCTTAACTAAACTAACAACCACGTTTTGCCCGCACACACACACACACACACACACACACACACACACACTCATGCAAACATACTCTCTCTTTCCCTCTGTGTCTTTCTGACAGGGACAGATGGACGTATGTGAGGCTGATAAAGAAAGGTAGAGTCACTTGCTCCCCTGAAAGAGCTCAATGAAGATTAATCGGACCACTTAACTAAACACACACACACACACACACTTTGATTAATAGTAAAGCTCTTGAGAACTCTTCAGAGAGTGTGTATGTGCCAGAGGTGTGCAGAACACAGCAAACTTAAACTACCTTCGACTAGAACATTATTGCGTGTCGTCATCAAACTGCTCTCAGTCGCCTGTGTATGTGTGTTCTGAATTACAGCATATTTGGGGACACATTCTGAATTTGAACCAATTGATGAGGAACAGCTTGTCAAAGCGGGAACCTAATGGGTGTCTTCTGTTGGGTTTCAGTTTTCATGTATAAACATGTTCTTCTAATACATTATCCATGATATTTGTAATGACTAAAGCATGTTTACACCTTTTATGGGCGTGTTCCTGACACTTACAACATATAATTATCATGGTGTTAGCTTAACACCGTAAAAGTGACAGGCCAAGATTATTTCTTTAACAACTGACAGTGCTTTATATCTTTCATTCTTCCCAATTAGCTGATGACATTGCCCACAAAAATCTAACACTTCCTTGGTTTAAAAGTATTCGCTATTCTTTCCAATCATACTTTAATTGGGAAAATGCAGGTTTCTAGCATGTAGGGTTGCCAGTGTGACAGCATCCAGGGAAAAAATGTTAAGCATTTGTCAAAATAATATTATGTAAGTGATGTGACCTTGTCTGAAGCAATAGCATGTAATCAGTACATTTGTACCACAACAGCTGCAAAAGCAGACTTGGTTTGGTTGGTTGTTTATAACATTGATAGTGATAGCATGCCCTTAGGTGTGTTTTCAGAGATTTAATTTAGGATTCTAAAGCATGGCAGACCAGGGCCGGCATTCTGAAGTTGTCTCCTGAATAATGTCAACATTTTATAGATTTATGTTATGCCTGTCAGTTTCAATCATTTGGTTAGTTTCAGAGAAAACATGTTTTTCCCATCAGAATTTCCACAACTGTCAGTTTTCTCAAGAGTATAATCTTGGGATAGAATCTGCTACTCTATGAGTGAGGAGTTGCAATAAACTTGTCAACATTTCACCTTACATTCTTACTCCTGCAACTACCTGAGACATTTCATCCTAACAAAGATGCTGATCTTCTGTCACAGTGATTCACTGGGACAGTCCATTTAAACCAGAGAAGTTTTGTCTGTGGAGAAAATGAAAAAGGACTTTCAGGGAGGTCTAACATGATGAAGCATTTTCTGGAAGGTACAAACATAGCCTTTATGTTGTTCTTGTTGAAGTCATAATGACCCAGCTAAATGTAGCTCCTCTAATTCAAATACAGACAAGGATGCATAAGGACAGCCCTTAAGGAAAGTTCATCGATGTCAGATAAACTAATTTCAATATATGAGACAGAATGTCTCACTCCCCCTCTCCATTTCAGCAAGTAACTATAAACTCGGCAGTACAAAAAGACAAATTGCGTTTCCACTCCTGGGTAGAGGTTCAAATGTTGAGTTAAAATGTTTCTTGAAAATAAGTATAACCATGCTGCTCCACAAGTACCATATTTTCCGGACTATAGAGCGCACTTAAATATAAGCTGCACCCACTAAAATTTTAAAGAAATATATATTTTGTCACATATAAACCGCACCGGACTATAAGCCGCCGATATCCAGGCTGAAAAATAACATATTTACAAAGAAAGATTTTGTACCATAACTGTTTATTCATATACCTGAACTGATTGTTTCCGAACAGTGCCTGTAGTAAAAGTGCTGATCAAGCAAAACAGAAAAGTCATTGATGGTTTTATTCATCTTCCTCCTGTGCACTAAAACCAAGTTGCTTTATTTTTCTTCCTCCTGTGTACTGAAACCACTGAACACCAAACCACTGTCAATTTTTCTTCCTGTGCACTGTTAAAGCGCAACTGCGCAACTATTAAAGTCACTTCATTCTCCTGTACACTGAAACCACAAGTCACTATTCATCTTCCTCCTGAGCATTGAAACTCCTGAACACCAAACCACTGTAACTTCATTTCTCCTGTGCACTGAAGCCACAAGTCACTTATTCATCTTCATGTCGGAGTTGAACAGCCTCAGATAATCTTCGTCACATACCTTTTCAGTCTCTGTGTTGGTGTTGCTCCAGTCACTCTCATCTCGAGGCAAAGCTATTTCTGAAGTTGTGCTGCTCTCCTCAGTCTCTCTGTCATTGTCGCTCTCCATGTCACTTTCATCTCTAGGAAAAGTTGCTTCTGAAGCTGCGCTGCTGTCTTCATGCAGCAGTCTGGCCTTTTGGAACCCGTTGGTGATGGTGGATTCTTTCACACTCCTCCATGCTGTTACGATCTACTGACAGACGTCAGAAAAAGATGCTCTTCGCATGCGGCCAGTTTTTGTGAAAGATTTCTCACCGTTGGTCATTCAAGCCTCCCACCCACCCCGGAGAGCCGCTTTAAATGCTCGATTCACACTGATGTCCAGTGGCTGCAAATACTTTGTTGTACATCCAGGAATCACAGTTGGAATTGAGTTTGTTTTCTTAATAGCTGCTTTCACATCTGTGATGTGGGCTCTCATACTGTCCAAAACATGCAGTGCTTTTTTCTGGTGAAAAAATCCTCCCAGGTGCTTACGTAGCACTCTGTTAACCATTCCTTCATTAGGCTTTCCAACATCCACCCTTTTTTGTTAACTTTAACGACTATGTCCTTCGGAAGTTATTCTTTTGGCATAGTTATCCGCTTAAAAATCACCATTGGTGGACCATTTGTCCAGATGTGGTGCAGCCCAGAACACATGTGAAATGCGTCCTCTCATGTCCACTTGTTTTCACCATAATGGATGATGCACCTGACTTGTTAACAGTCCTGGTTAGAGGTAGGTCAAACGTGAAAAGGTACTTCATTCATATTTATGATGTTGTCTGGTCTGATGGAGTTCTCTGCTGTCTTTGTTTCAATGAATTTGTGGAACTTTGCAATTTTTTCCTCATAGTCAGAAGGGAGTTGCTGACAGAGAGTTGTCTGCATCCTGATGGACAGGCTTTTTCGTTTCATAAATTTGAAACACCATGACAGTCCACCTTGGAAATTTTCAATATTCATTTCCCGGGTGATTGTTTTGGCTTTCAGCTGGATCTGCACAGTGGATACACCTCAGCCGCCTGCTCTCTGTGTGTTCACCCAGTCCTCAAGAACATCTTCAAGTTCAGGCCACCTGCTTTTATGTCCTCTGAAAGCCTTTCTTGTCTTTTGGAATTGAATCAATTCTTCCCGCTGCTGCCTCCAACGTCTCACCATAGATTCACTAACGCCAAGTTTACGTGCAACCACTCTATTTCCTTCATGGATAGCCAGATCGATGGCCTTCAACTTAAAAGCTGCATCATAGGAATTTCTTCGTGTGTTTTCCATTATGAGGGGGTGAGGGTTTAAAAATATTACCGTATTTTGCTGTTGTGCGTCTTGGGCTGCATGTGCTAAAAATAAAAACTTGCGCTTTCTTCTTTGCACTGACTTCCGCTGCCTGTCTCGTTTTTGCACTTCCTGCTAGAGCGCCCCCCGAGCAAATAGAAAGTATTTGAGGGAAAATTGCTGTAGATGTCCAGTTGTCAGGGAAGTTCAGAGAAGCAGAGTAAAATGATACGTGGAGCTGTGTGAACCCACTGTTGTCATTGTGTCCACAGAATCTCATTATGAACATTTGACATCCATAACCCAGTACTCAGTTACAGCCAGCAGCTTGATGTGAACAAAAGCACAGATGTCCCTGTGCTTGTTTTGGTGCAGCCAAGTGCCGGTGCTTCATCACTGTACCCAAAATGGATGAGGTGCTGCAAATGGAGGAGACATACCTATAGTGGTCCTTTTGCATTGTAATAAGGATCTAATCATGTCTCAAACTTTCTGAAAGTTGAAGGACTTTGGTAACTGTCAGCCCCTGATACAGGCCTGTACAGGCTGTGCATTAATACTAGAATCACATTAAAATTACATGATTTTATGTGCATGTAAAGTTTTGTACTCTGTAAGTTATTCTTATCAAACATACATTAAAAGACTACGACGATATTAATTCCAGTCACAGAGACAGACTGTCTCTGCTGTGCTCAGACTGGGTCTGAAGAGGACACCTCTTTGAATTACATTGTGCCCTTCTACTTGTCTCGAAATTCCCTCTCGTTCATTTCAGCACCTCAGCATTTCATGTAAATGTCAAAGTGAGAATGTGTAATATAAGAAACTCATTTATTCTAATTTAATATCAACATGAAGTCTGTTTGCTGACCAATGAAAAACTGGGAGAAAAGGGGAAAAATATTTTTAAAAAGATCAGTTTTCACTTTTGTGTTCATGCTCATTCCAGTTGAATAATACTTACCACATGACATGTCTCCAGCAGATACACTGTCCAAATATGAAATGTGATCTGGCTAATGTTTTAACATAAGTCATTTAAAAATTTTTTTGGAAAAAGCTGACAGCCCAAATTCACAGCTTTACAAACATGTACAGATTCAGGTGTGATCTACAACATTAACAAATACAAACTACCAAAATAAATAAGAATGAAACAGCTTTAACTTAAAACAGGTTCATGAAAGCTGTGCTTGTATGCAGGGCAGTTGCATGCACGTTGTATGCACGGGCCTCTCTACCCCATTCATTGCCAATTTTTTTTTTTTACAACAGTGTATTATGATATTTTCTTATTAACAATCAAGCACTGATATGCAAAAATAACAACAACAATAATAATAATAATACTAAAAAACTCAAAGTGTCCTGGCTCAAGATAGTCCACAAGGTGGAGCCCAAGGTAGATATGTAGCATTTAACTTAAATGTGCAGGTAAAATCAACAGCACATGATACACTTTGTTATAAAATAAATATCAAAAACAACAATAAAGCTTATCTTATCTCAGTTTAGGCTTGAACTGACTTGTTTGTTCACAGTTTAACTAGCTTGCATGGTGCAATATCTCTGTCAGACTTCAAAGACCTCATCAGTGAATTTTCCAACAAAAAGGCTCAGCGTTGGGCTTTCTGATCAGACTAACTGTCGGCTTCGCTGACTTTCAGTTGAAAGTCTAGCAAGGCTATTTAGCCTCTCTTGGGTTGTTGTGGATCTGAGATAGTTTTTAACTAGTTTCAGTGTGCTAAATGCCCTTTCTCCACCTCCCACAGTCACAGGTAAAGTGCAGAAGATTCGGATGGCAACACATACTTCACCAAAAATGCTCTGGAGCTGAAGTTTATAGATGGAATTCAGCAGTTCAAGTGGGGAATGGCAGTTTGAAAATGTGGCAGTATAGACAGACCTCAAATGTTGCACTTCACTTTCAAAATTAGCACTAAGAACCTGTTTGTATTTGCTTGTTAATGGATGGCAAACGTTACATCTCATGGGAAAACTGATGAAGAATACACAAAATCCAAATGGGCTTACTCAGTAGGCTACCATAGCTCTGCCATTGTTTGTGGAGGGCAAGCTCTTTTGAATAATATCACCTTTGTCAGGCAAAACATTTTTAAACCATCCAAAAGTCAGTGTAAACTGTCCAAAATTCTAAATTGTCTTTTTATTTATATAATTATTGTCAGCTATTATGGTGTATTTTATTTTATATTGCTGTGAAAACAACAACAAAAATCTTTTGTATCGTTTTTGTATTTTCAAACGTCCCACCAATAGCTAACACATTTTTACAAGACCACACACACATCATGATAACGTTTGTTGACCTTCGCCTAATGCTCATAATTACTGAGTAGAACTTGAATGTTTCATAATATAATACAATTCAATGTAGCCTCATAACTGAGCGGGTGCTTGGTGCTTACTGGAACATGAAGTATGCACCCTTGGAAGTTTTATGCTCACCATTCTTAGAAAAAAAATTGATGTCCTGGGCCCCTGCTCTGTTGCTCCTAGCCCTGGTCCCCTCACAAGCCTTTTCTTGTGTCCAGATTTGTGTTTTTTCGGGGCCATCATCTTCATCTCCCTCACTCCCTGCTGAAGTTCACTCACGCTCAATTCGAACTGCGGTGTGGACCAAACCATTTTTTAAGAAGGGGCCAAGGGGGTTATTGAAATTATTAAAATGAAAATATTGCATGACTTTGTGGCTTTATTTTAGCTTGGATTCATTACTATGAATATATATATTAGTTAAGCCGATGCATAATAATTTAGTCATAGGCTGTGTGTGGGCCCTGATAGGCTGTGGGCCCTATACAACGTTGCTGTTAACTTGTTTAATACCTCCGCGCGACAATTTGAGAAGAAAACAGAGCTATGTTCAGTCGATTATCCCATACAAACTGGTTGCTGTTCTCACATTACGTTACTAGACATAAAAAACTCATGCAAAGATATTTAATTAAGGATGGCACGGCATGACCGCTAGCATATTCCAGTGAATCACTGACAACATTAGCATGAGGCCTCACTTGGTTTTACTCAACATCACCAACAAATAAAAAGCTAAACCTTTGAAACCCTTGATTATAAACTCTCCACTTCTAACTCTGGCTCATATTTGACAGGTTTTATATTACCTTTATTGTGCCCACAGCACCCTAAACCCACAGGCCAAAATCCACAGCCAGGGAGAAAATGGCGGAGCCGGCAGGTCTTCAGCAACCGTTCTCTGTTCTGGAGCCCGCCCCCTCCAGGCCATCTGGTAAAACATAACTTTTTTATTTCTTCTTCAAATGAAGGAGACATGTAGCTTTTAAATTCCTCAGTATTGAAATACTTTTTAAAGATTTAATCATGTTTTAGGGTTAAACATAAATCAATTATGCAGCATATACAAAATGCATATGTGACAAGTAGTACGTGACAGACATGACTAATTCATCCTCATTTAAGGATCAGTCATCTGAATCCATTTAGTTTCATCCTTACGCTTATTACAGTCATTTTTGAACGTGAATGTGTATTAATATTGATTATTGTTCAGAATTTGTAAGAAGCAAGAATGCAGATAAGTAATACCGATCCTTGTCTGTAAGGGTTAACTGTGCGCTGATCTGTTGGTAATGCCTCCGGGATTCAGTAGGGGGGGATCGCACGCCTCTTCCTCACTTAATATAGACGAGTGAAGGCGAGAGACACGTGCATTGCTCGCTTCATTCTTCTACCATTACTGTTCCCCCTATTTAACATAATTATTGTATACAAAGCACTGTAAACTTGTTAACACGTGTTAATAATATGTTTCGCTGTTTAACTGTGGTTCAATATGTAGAAGGAGAGAAGGTTTTTATTAAGTTTATAAGCATGTTGTTGTTGAAGTTATGGCTAACTCAGACGGTGTTTAAGCTAGCAGCTAGAGACATGGTCCCGCTGTAGAGTCGTACTGTTGACTGTTCCATTTTTGCCATTTAAGTGACTTATTAATACATTCAGAGTTATGCTGTAACGTGTGTGTTTGTTATCATTGTAAGAGTTTAGTTAATGTGAGTGCAACATAAATTAAGAACTTAATACAGATGACTGAAGGCGAGAGACATGGGCATTGCTCACTTCATTCTTCTACCGTTACTATTCCCCCTGTTTAAGGGCACAACACATACATGTAAATTGAACAACCCCCCTTCTTCCATTTTTTCAGTGTAATCCAGTCATCTGATCTTGGGGTAGACATTACCTACTATGGCAATTTTCATCACGTGATTTTCAAGGCTAGTGTCGAACGCTTAATTGTCCTTGAAAAGCACAAAAAAGGGAATTCTTGTCTTCCAATTTTTACAACTGACCTTCAGTTTGTGTGTAGGTCTTGATATTTTTTTTACTCTTTTCACGTTTCATAAAAAACTGAACCAGTTAAACCACAGTCATTTGTTTGTCTTTTCCTTTATGTTGCTATCAACACTTACCATGCTGCTGTGAAGTATCTGAATATACTTAAAGGTAAATTCTTGTGTAATGTTAACCCAGGGTCTAACATACCAAGATCAAAAAAAGCCATTTCAATTGTGTTGCTCTTTATGAAAAAAGGGTAGTGGGGCTGTCAGGATAAAGTATACAAATGAGTATAAGCTATATGACTAACTGCCCATATAGAGCCAATTTCAAAAGAGGCAAAATCTACTACTACAGATTCTCTGTAGTAGTAGATCCCCCCCATTATCTTCCACAACACTAAACACTGTTCCTTTGACTTTTCTACCTCATGCTGGGACATACAAACCTCAGCTCGCAAGATCCTTTAGCAGTGGGTCCAGCACAGTAACCAAATATTTTCATTTCGTCAGCCTTGCAGAGAATTGCTAAAAAGGTGGAGTGCAAGAACACCAGCTAGCACCTTGAGGTACCCAGAGGATTACAAATCTCAAAGTCATCCACATAGAGAATGATAGCAATGGTAGGATGTTCTGCAGGAAACAACTCATTTGTTAAAATAATTGCCATCAGACAATGCCCAGTCACTGTTGTTGTTGTTGTTGTTGTTTCAGCTTCACCATCATGGAAGATAAAATCCCAGATCTCTTTCTGGGTCGAAGCCACACCAAACTGCTTCTTAAAAATGCCCTTCTCTTGTAAGCAGAAGAAAGTGGACCACTACAACTCAGAGTAAAGATAAAGGGGTTTGCATAACAAAGCTCTGTCACCATGTCTGACACCACAGCCTCCTGTTTGATACATTAAATGTGCTCTCCAGTTTTAGAAAAAACAATGCTACTTTTTTCAAGGAGGTTTGATAGATCTCTGACATCATCATCACCATCATCAGTAATAGAAAATGCCACATCTTGAACACCCACATCACTGTGGTCCTCTGCATTTGAAGAAGATGCATACCTCTTCAGCACATCATCTTTAAAGTCTTGTAGTGAGTGTGGAGTTTGCTTTCTTCTTTTACGGGAGGCAAATGTGCCATGAATATTAGTGCTAAAATTGCATATCACAATATCAATAATCTCGTCAATGCAATATCACAATCTCGTCGACCAAGGTGCTCAAAGAACTCTCTCTCTCTGTTGATATGGCACTAATGCTACAACACTGGCAAGTGAAGGAGAGAGTTTCTGACCTGACACTTTGCTGAGCTTCATGAGAGTGCTTTCTTGACAGATGTGATCTAAGGCTACCCCATGTTTTGAATGAACAAAAATAGTCTTTACATGGCAAATGTTGCCTACTATGGCCATGACATAATCTGTAGCGTTTTAGCAACCCAGTTTGTGTGGAGGTTTTAAATTGACACAGTTTGCACTCAGAACCCATCTTTTAAAACAATGACAATTAAAAACAATGTAAATCTGATTAGATATCTCTTTCTGCAGATTTAACACTGACAGACAGAATAAAAGAAATAGTTTGCTTACCTCTTTGATTCCTCTCACAGAAATGTCAAACCACAATTTGCCTGAATGAACAAAACTTTTTTTTAAAGTTGTGGCTGTGGCTGTGGGGTAACATCATATGTAGCTGACTGTCACACAGTTAAATGAGCAAAATTTGAATAAACGTTTTCCCAATAGCTCTTTCTTACCGGGCACATATTATTTCAATGAAAGGTCACTGAAACACGTGTAAACCCCTTACTTCACTAGAGCTATTAGAAATGAATTTTACTCACCATGAAATGTTGCTATCAAGTCAAGTTTGTTAAGTTATGATAAGTTTAATTTTGTTTTAAACCCACAACAATGAAATTTAAATGACATGCAAAATGAAGTTGATGTTATTACCAACATTATTATTTGATCACAAGTTATAAAAATAAAGTTTGCAATGTAGGGGTTTATCTACATCAACTAATTACAATTTTAACTTGCCATGTACCATGTATTACATCAAATGGTGTTAACAGTTCCTCTGAGTTACCTTTAAGAATGAAGTATAATTGCTCTACAATGGAATAGAAGTATAAAGCACAGAAATACAAATACTTAAGTACCTTAAGTATGCTATATGTACATCCCCTCACTTCATTCAGGGACTCACTTATTCACTGCAATTGTAAAATCACAAGAGGCAGGTCCAGGTGAAGCAGTGCAATGTGAGTAAAAACAGTCCAGATAGAGGTTTCACAACACAACGAGGTTTATTCTCCTAAACAGCTTTTTCAGTGTCAACTAAGTTGTCTTGCTCAAAAAATGTCATTGTTCCTATTCAGGCTATTTCCCTCCTCCAGCCCAGCTTCAGGTGTTACACCCGGCATCAGGCATGCAAGTAATTCCAATGGCATCTAAGAGTATAAACGTTAATGATATTATGATTATTCTCTATTTCTATTACGAGTGGGTCCTTCGAAAATGTTATCTCCTGTAAGGGGTCCCTGCAGGCCCGGCCCTAACCAATTTGGCACCCTAGGCAAGATTTTAGGTGGCGCCCCCCCTTGCATTGCAGTAAATTCCACTGCTAGTATACATATACTCACAAGAAACTGAATAGCTTTGTGTTAGACATTCTTTTATTCAAATAAAGAAATTACACTTTCAAAATACTTAGAAAGAATTAAAGAAACAAATACAAAAAATTTGTAAAAGTAAAAATGTAAATGTAAAAATTGAAATACTCCCAAAATAAAAAGTGTAAACAAGTGACATAAATTAACTTATAAATACAATATAAATAAGACACTGCACAAAATAAGATAATAAAGAAGCCAGTGTGCACAAAAATTACTAATGCTAATGCTAATTAGCAGAATGAAAAGAATCAGTAAACTGCAGTATATGTTATGCTCTAACCTTAATGATGCACACTGATATAAAGTTTAACACTGTAAACACACTTTAGACAATATGAACTAACCCAACAAACAGCTAGACTTACAGCTATAATATATAAAGGAGAGGGAAATTAATAGCATTTTGATTAACTATTGCAAGCTAGGAAAACGTCAGCTAACCAGATGTCAGAATGTAATCAAATTAAATATTATAACTCCTGCTGAATAAATCTAATATTTACACATTTACCTGAGGAAGGTAAGGTGAAAATAGTTACATTACTATTTTCCATAACAGCTTAGGCCCTTTCATAACATAAACTGACTTAAAACTAACAGTTAGCGCTGGCTATTTATTGATTAGCTAACTATGTCAATTATTGTTCTGCAACAGAAAAATAATATCATGACATCATCTTTGCTGTAACATTACCTCTGTCTTTGTCACGTTTTCCTCCTCTTCTTTTCTTTTTTCCTCCCCTGGGCACCAGACAGTTTGGGACTGTTATGTCTCTAGTAAGTTCATTTATTTGAGAGAAAAAGTGTTTTGAGAAATTAGTTTATGGTAACCATGGCAACAGGAGTAGTGCATGCTGGGAGACAGAGAGCAGTTTTCAAAATGTGGTCAGGATCAGCTAGCAGCTCTTGGATTAGCAGCCCTTTCTTCCTCCCTCTTTGCTAAGGCACCGTTTGTAAGTAACTTTGAGTTTGTTTGATTATTGAAAGTGCTAAAAAAGCGCATTGTATTACAGTCTAATCTCCTATGTTGCTCCTTAGTGATTTTTGTGTGGTTTAGTGTACTATTCAGCTATGTCACTAAGCTAAGCTATGTTAGTGTATTATTTCAACCATGTTGCCAGTATCACAGGGCTATGCTAAATGATGTTTATTTGTTTGGTAATGAAGCATCTTTTTTGTATTTTCTTTACTTTCAGTTTCACAAGATTTCCAGTAAATTTCATGAACATAAATCATCTGTGTTCTGGAGTTTTTGGAAGTGTTTAGCTGATGGAAACCTAGTCCATGATAGGGACGTTTTGACATGTTTTGAGCTTGTTTACACATCAAAAAACCACCATCCCCCCGAAGTAGCAGGTAAAGTGCGATTAGACGGAGGTGGAGGGGGCAGCTTAGGAAATTATATTATTATTATTATTATTATTATTATTATTATTATTCCTACTACTTTAGGCTTTGCTATTTGCTATAATATAGTTAAATTAAGACATAAAATTACCAACTATTTTTAAGAATAGTGGAAATTATATTTTTTTCTTCCCCCATTTCTGGCACCCCCTGGATGGATGGCGCCCTTAACATTTGCCTATACTGCCAATGCCACGGGCCGGCCCTGGGTCCCTGGCCCAAAAAGGTTGAGAACCCCCGGTCTCGAGCGTGGATCGAAAAAGCCATACCTATCTTGCTGGTCTTGAACAACAGCAATGCACACAGAAGCCATTATTAGCAACATGTAGTTGACCCCTGATGACAAGCACTGAAGCACTTCAGATTGAGGATTTCACTGTCACAAAAAGAAGCTCTAAATTTGCAGCAAACCAACAGGTCCTGCAGCATGTGACCTGATGCTCTTTACAAATGCACATGTAACACTTGGTGCAGGTGGTAGAAGACCTATTTTTTAGGGCTGTGCACAACCAGCACACAAGTCTCTCGAGTCTCTCAAGTCTCTAGCTTATCTGCATCACTCCATCCCGACAGTGAATGCCTCCCATGTTGGTTTTTCATTTGCGAAATCAGATGGATTATATCAGACGTGAAGAAAAGGTGAAAAGAGGATGCCACATCATGGACCTTTGATATGGCATATCTCCACATCACTAAAATGATGTGGGGATGCAGGTATGATGCAGACTTCCCTATCTGTCCCTTTGACAGCGGAGCTGCAACAGTCTGTTGGAGAGGAGCTCCGCTGTCCTTCCAGTGTGTGGTGGAGAGGATGATCAGGATTATCCATGATGGATAACAGTTTGTTCAGTGTCCTTTCCACCACAGTCTCCACAGTAGTTTGTTTGCAGCCGAGTATGGAGCCAGCCTTTTGGATCAGTTTATTCAGTCTGTTGGTGTCGCTGGCTCCGATGCTGCTCCCCAAACAAACCACAGAGAAGAAAAGTACACTGGCCACAACAGATTGGTGGTCATCTCCAACATCTTGCTGCACACTGTTATAATCTGCTTTGTTTTAACACATCATGAATCCTTATTCTGTATTTCTCACTGAACCTATGTTCCAGTTTTGTACTTTTCACACAATGTATCTTCTTGTAAGGTGTGGAACTATAAGATAACATGACTGGTTAGAAATGTTTTGCATACCAGGAGACAGATGAAACTTCACTATTCTATAAAGTACTCACACATGTTGTTTAACACATTCCAAGAACAAGGCAAGGACAGCTGTTGGCCTGTCCCTGTCTTTGGTAACTGGCCCACATTCGGTTGTGTGTAATTCCAACCTCTGTACGGGGCAGACCCAACCCAATAAGATAAATGTGAATTACACCCAGAAATTGAGGCTTGTTCTGACTGAGATCCTGCAAGAGCTCTGTCACTTCGAGCCCAGCACTGCCATACTTGATCAGTGACCATCATAAATGTTCTGTTTCTGAACTGAAGATTTCTCCGGTTTGTTCTTGGGCTTCCAACAAAAGAATCAGGCTAACAGTAGGAAGAAATAAAGGGGCAGTAGATCAGTGGTTGGAGATACAGATTGTTCCCAGGAGGGTAGAGTGGGAAATGGGTAAATTGGAATACATCACCAAAACCCCAGCAGAAGACAGGACTAAGGAATTGAAGTACAATCATAACAGGATACCAAAACTTAAACAGGCTATAACTGCAAGTAAAATACTAGTATTAATAAGAACAAAAGGAGAGGGAGGGCCATAAATCACCAGACAGTAGTGATGTGCGATACTGCATATTTTGGTATCGATCCGATACCAAGTAAATACGGGCCAGTATCGCCGATATCGATACCGATACCGATACTTATCAATAAATAAGGTGGATGCGTCATTGAATTGCTAAATCTCAATTAATTTTCATGACCTTAAGTGCTTTTTGTGATGTTTCCTTTTTTATTATTAAACCCAGGACAGAATTAGGACAAAGTTTATAATTAAATAGAAAATGTTTTATTATCAAATGTAAGAAAACTCTTAAATAAAAAGTGCACGCATCAGTAAAAAAAAACAAAAAACACTTTTGAGTACTTTTGAGAAACTATAATACAAAAATTAAGTAAAAAATTCTCAACAATAAAATATGAAAATATGTAAACAACACCTCCCAAAGCCTTTAATTAGGTTTTGGTTACAGGTTTTTGTTCAAGAACAGTATCATATTAACATTTTTTGCTTTTAATGCACTTCGCCTGTGACTCACTAATTGCCCTGCTTTTGAAAAAATCCTCTCAGCTGGCACTGATGTTGCAACCACTGCCAGGTATTTTTTGGCAAGTTTGCTCAGAGAGGGGAATGTTTGTTCATTGTTTTTCCACCAAAGTAGTGGATCCTGATCCCGAGGAATTGTTCTTTCCTCACTGTACCTGCATATCTCAATTAGGGCATTGGTGCCTGCTGTCCGATGGTGCTGAGAGGCTAGGACTTTAGAGTCAAATTCTTCCCATCTCCCACCTTTTGCTGCAGGTGGGGATGAAGCAGCCCCTCCAGATGAGCTTGAGGAAGTTTCAGGAGTTGGGACAGAGCTGGTGGCAAAGCTGGGGGTGGAGATGGTGGCAGAGCTGGTGGCAGAGCTGGTGGCAAAGCTGGGGGCGGAGATGGTGGTGGAGATGGTGGCAGAGCTGAGCAAAGTGAGCTCTTTCCAAGGAGACAGAGGACTGTGGTAACTGCCTCCTTTTGCTCAAGCAGTCTCTCCCACATGTAGAATATAGAGTTCCACCTTGTCTCAACTGCTTGAATGAGTTTTTGTTCAGGGAACTTCTGCTGCTTCTGGATGTCTTTATCTTGTCTGCAGCTTTAGTGCCATGGTTAAAGAAAGCAACAATAGCACTCCTTTTCTGCTGAAGCTCAAACAAGTCAGGTAGAGCTTTAATGGAGTCCTTTACCACCAAATTTAAAGTGTGTGCAAAACATGGGTAGTGTGCCCATCCTGCTTTGCGCACAGCAGCAACCATGTTGGCACCATTGTCTGTTACAACAGCCAGAATCTTGTCTGTTATGCCCCATTCTTCTGTGATTCTGGTTAAATGTGCACAAATATTGTCTGCAGTGTGTTGTCCAGGAACAGAGCACGTTTCTAGCATGTATGCCACGATTTGCCAGTTTTCATTGATCATGTGGCATGAGACTGTTAAATATGCCTCTGTGGCTCTTGATGTCCACATGTCACTGGTGAGCACAACATTGTCCACACCACTCAGTGCCTTTCTAACCTTAACACAACAGTCTTCATAAAGAGCTGGTAGTTTCCCCTCCATTAGTGATTTTCTGCCTGGAATTCTGTACCGGGGGTCAAGTGTCTTCACAAAATTCCTGAAGCCATCATCCTCCACTATGGAAAGAGGTTGCAGGTCTTTCACAATCATCTCTGCCAGGCTCTTTGTGATCTCCTCTGCTCTTGGGGAATCAGCTAAGTGAAATAATAAAAGAAATAAGCCTTTAGCACATCTATGTGTAGTTTAAATGCAGTAATCATACAGTATCCCTTGACAGTTAACACAAACGGGCAATAATAGTTAATAATTCCATAAATTCTGAACCAAATTATATTCTGTATATGTGTTTCAATTACAGTAAATGTATTCATTTAAATAACACATTTCACTGGGATAAATGTATTACATCAAGGTCTTAACATAATACATTGTTACTTTCAACACTATAACCTGCCTGGATATTCTCTGCCATGCTGAAAGGCCTCGGCCAACGACCTCTGGGGGTCTTGCAGTGGGGCCAGGGGTTGGGGGATTTCTCTCCTCCTCTCTCCGTTTTTGCAGCTCCATGTTTTCTTTGGGGTGGTTTTTTAGATGTTTATGTAAATTAGTAGTGTTTCCACTATACCTTACAGTTTTTTGCAAATATCACATTTAGCTGTTGTTTCATTTTCGGCTTTAAATTACAGCCACACGGTGCTCCTCTTCCTCTCTGCCATTCTTCTGTTGTGCCTGAGCTGATGAACCTGTGCCAGCAAATTGCTTGTTTGTTTGCTTTGCGCGTCTAAGTCACATCACGTGACTCATGTGACGGCGCAACATCTAAACACAGAAGGGGGGAGGGGGAGCAAAGTGTGCCTGCTCCGTGCTGATACGGGAGTGGCGAGTCCGGCGACCTGGCTGTTTCCTCTTTGCCGAAACCGCAGCATTGCAAAGAAGAATGGAAGTAAAGAATCGATCTCACCAGGCTAGTATTGATCCGATATCGATACCCACTTGGTATCGATACTATCGAAATTTGGATCGATCCGCCCACCACTACCAGACAGGAGGGAAGAGCTAAACAGCGATTTATGGGAGCTGGAATGGTGAAAGGGGAAGGGTTGCTAACCCCAGTGGAGCTAGTGATAAGACAGAATCCAGGCCATGTCAAACAAATCAGACACTGCATGAAAAAATGGCACAAACGAACATAAGGCATACAACAGTGGCTAGAGAAGGGAACCATTGATGCGGCCTGCGGGAAGGAGGTGGAAGCTAATGTCAAGCATTATAAAGGCAAAGGACACAAACAACAGGAAGAGGGAAGTGAGCCAGGGAGCAAGAGAGAGGTGCTCAGGTGGTTCAGAGAAACTGCTCGACAACATGTACTGGACATTAAACAGATGCCTGCGTTGATGAATGAAAAGGGAGGTGAAGCAGAACAGTAGGCCACACCCTCTGCTCTGACAGAACTGACTCAGCCACCCCCATACTCACCCCATGTGGCACAATGCAGACGGGACAGTATCCATTGTTGGGAACAGAAGCCAAAACAGAGGGTGAATTAACAGGAAAGTTCACAATAAATTGGATGTTACATGCTGTGCAGAAGGATGCTCTGTTTTTCTGTTTTCTTTTGGTCTTCCCCTTCCTCCTGCTCTCCAGGTATTCTGAAGATTGGCTCACACCTGAGCAGGTTTACCAGACTCCTGATTGGGCCCTTCAGAAGCTGGGCAGCCTATCACTAACCAGGAGACCATATATAGCACCCACAGAAAAACTCCTCTCTCTCTCTCTCATTTCCTGTTTGTTGACTGGGGTACGATAGTATATGGTGGAGGTTCAGGACAAGGTGAGCATGGGGTGCCCTTTACATTTACACACACGTAGTGTGTGTTGTTCTTGATTTCATCCACCACACTGTTTTGTAGATTTTTGTACCTATGATCTCTGAATTTTAGACTGCAAAATCGAACTGCAGCAACATTGTTCCTCCTCATTTTGGCTGTCACGTTATGGTTCCGTTTACTGGGCTGTAATAGTGGAACACAAAGCCAACTGGAGAAAGAACACCAGTCGAAGATAGGACAGAGTGTGTCCTCCACTGGAACATCCTGCAGTGAAAGTTCCACAATCAGAGTCAAGAAAGGGTACCAACAGCCGCAACAATTTGTGTTCCCAGATGACAAGTAACAATATCAACAACTAAAACACAGGATGCGTCTGGAGCTAACAGCTCAAGGGCCTTGGAGAGAAGATGATCTCAGGGAGGACAAAAAGCTGTGCAGAAGATGTTCAGCCAGGGACACACTGAAGAGCAGTGACCCTGCCAGGAGAGAGGTGGAGATATAGCGACAGCCATGGAAATCACCTCCTTTGCCCAAAGGTAAACAAGAGAAACTGCTAAAAGAGATTTACGACTTGTATACTTTACAAGAGGAGAGGAGAGAGCTGAAAAGAATTGGAGACAACTTTCAAACAGTATCAAGAATTGATTCAACTCCACGAAGAAACTAGGGAAAAATGTTGAAAGAATGGGGAGATGAGAAAGCCAGGCTCCAGATGCCATGAGTGACAGGGGATGAAACGACACCCCACAAATACGTACCATGGTCATTCTGTGACATGGTTGAGCTGGCAGGGAGACGACCAGACCTGAACGAGGGAGCTAACAGAAGGGATCACAGCCGGCACGGAAGCACGGAAGGTGTCACTCTGGCACTGGGAGACATCAAAACGTTAATCATGCATGTGGCAGGCAGATCCACCACACAAGAGATTTTTCTGGAAGCACAGCTTGATTTGGTGATAAGAGAAACATGGCTGATGCCATATGGTTCAATGGACACCGCAATCAAGTGGGGGCAGAACTAAGGAAACAATATCCTGATACCGCCCTACCGCGTCCTCCCACCTGGGAACTTTATACCAGGGGAAGGAAGTTGGTCAATTGGTATCAAGATAGACGCAACTATGGCGTAAGGTTAACAATTTATTTTAGAGCACGGAAAATGAGTAGAGTCAGACGCTTCGATCTGTCCACTTTAAGAGTTGGAGAGACGAAGCCCCGAACTAAAGGAAATCATAAGTTCTTATACTTCTGGACTCCTCCTGGAGCCAGGGAGCACATCCTTGAGTGTTACCCTCCTGGTGCCGGGGAGTGTGACCCTGAGTGTTATCAGTGTCTTGCTATGTGTAGCCAGTCGCAACCGGCTCTAGCTGGGCCTGAGCGAGTGTTAAAATCAGATGTGGTGCATTCTGTTCTGGTGAGCAAGCAGCAGCGAAGCAGTGATTAACATATCATAAGGCTATGGCATGACATGGTGTGATTAGAACTAAGAACACTTAGTTTCATAATAATCCAACAGGACTTCCACACCATCAATGATGATCCCAGTCTCTTTGGGCTGTTGTAGAAGGCTTGAGTTCTCTCTTAATACGAAGACCGCCATGGTGGTATTCCTCAGCTCTTGCTCGGCTTCATCTTTCTCGGACATCTAAGGTAAAATTTAGGACAAAACGTGGAAGTGAACAACTGACCACAACCAATGGCAGAGCAGTCAAGCTTCCCCTAGGATTATTAAAGTTGCATCTTATCATGGAGAGACAGAACAGATTTGGACATACTGTTTATTCTTTTATCAGGTCCTCAACACATTCTCCCAGGTAGATGATGAGAAGTTTGAGGACACACTCCCTTCTGAAAAAAGATTACTATGGAATGTGGAGGATAGGCAAGTTTTTGAATTCCCAGCTCTACCACAATCCTGGACTAGTGAAATAGTTTTGTTTGGGTGGAATGAATAACTTTAGGCTACTATACCATGACTCAGGGGTTATTTTCACTCTAAATATGATTATTTTTTAGGCGAGAACAGAAATTTACATTTTATGCTGTGTTCCAGATGACTTTTCAAGGCCATGTGCAGTGTAGATGCAAGATATTACCTGTTCAGGTTGGATGAAGATATAGACTACAGTCAACTGAAGGAACTGAAGAGAGATCTTGTGGTTCTGAAAGAATACAAAATAAAATAAACAATTACTACTCTCTGAAGATTACATAATACAGAAATGGAGATAATACAGTAACTGCAAAATATGGGTAAAATATCAAATTAAATATGAGAATTGATATGTACAAAGAATAAGGTAATATAAAGTAACTAAACAGCCACATGTCCAATAATTTACCTACAACTACTTATGCTGGATGACAGGATAACTTTAAAGTCTTTTTTCTTAGTTCTGCACTCTGTGCAGTTACTGCCTTTTTGCTTTGTAGGCCAGTATTAGCCCCACTAGCTGTCCTGGATGTTAGTGAGTGCTAGTACATCTCCATTTCTCTCTCTCAGCAGCAGTACCTCAAAGAAAAAGAAACAGTCCGAGTGAAGCGCTGGAGCCGCATAGGGCCGTTATCTAACTAAAGCCTCAAGTGGTAACAAGTATGAGAGCCGTTGTGGAGAGCTAACCCCATGCTAACTGCGGCTTGTGTTAGCGGTTAGCATCTGCCACCAACACCCGCTCCCCAGCTCACAACAGCTGTCCTGCTCGGTAACTTGCAACAAAACACTGGAGTCTCTTGTCGTTATCGGCCCACGGCTTCAGTGCTTCATGTGAACTGTATTTCCTTTCCTTTGCAGTTTTGACAACTGCTGTTGTAAGGGGCAGGAGGCTACGCAGCCAAGCCCGAGAGGACGGGCCCAGTTTGAATGTTTGGTTTACAAACTGCCACAAACAAACTCCAGACTGCCTTTAAGCAATATTTGTTTAGCCCTGTATGTAGCCCAATTGCGCTAGCAACGATTTTTGGCCAGCTTATGTTACCGATGTTTGTAAAAATGCATTATAAACTTTATTCATGGGCATAACGTTACCGGTAAATGCTAGCTAGCTATCAGCTACTGCCGCTCCTGTGTCAGCACAGAGCAGGCGCACTTTGCTCCCCCTCCCTCTCTTGTGTTTAGATGTTGCGCCGTCACATGAGTTACGTGACGTGACTTGCAAAGCATATAGATTTTTCTGAAAACATTTGATAATAAAGTATTTTCTATTTAATTACAAACTTTGTCCTAATTCTGTCCTGGGTTTTAACTATTTAATAATAAAAAAGGAAACATCACAAAAAACACTTAAGGTCATGAGAATTAATTGAGATTTAGCAATTCAATGATGCATCCACCTTATTTATTGATAAGTATCTGTATCGGTATCGGCGATACTGGCCCGTATTTACTTGGTATCGGATCGATACCAAAATGGGCAGTATCGCACACCACTACCAGCCATCATCCCTTTAAAGCTTACTCGCTAGCCACCACTAACGATAGCTTCCTAGTCAGCTTAAATTGGGCAATTCTTTATTATTTATTATTCTATGCAATTTTAACAACACAAAACACGAAAACTTTAATTATCAGCAACTGCTTGACTTGCGTTACTTTTTAGACAATGTCAAATGGCACCATGTGCTGACTGCAGTTATCCATGCACATGCGCAAGTCACATTTGACTCAAACCAAATATACTACCTGCAGGACATGAAGGTAAAAAATAATTTGAAGGAAATCAAAAACTTTGTTTTGGGTCCTTTGAATGTATATTTGGTTCAGTACAAATAAAAGTTGATGTCTATAAAAGCAAAATGAATGGTTTTCACAATCAAATCAATAACTTTACCCCATTTTAAATGGAAGTTAGTGTAAATGAACAACTGCATGTAACACTTTTTAGAGGGAAGAGAAAGCTAGTCACCACTGACTTCAGTACAGTATAGTGTTCTACACATGTTTCTCTGAGTGCTTTACCCAGATCTCAGGTAACACACAGAAGTGTCAAGCTGACGATGTG
This sequence comes from Psettodes erumei, assembly GCA_016785225.1. Lineage (NCBI taxonomy): Eukaryota > Metazoa > Chordata > Actinopteri > Pleuronectiformes > Psettodidae > Psettodes > Psettodes erumei. The sequence continues at coordinate 26,874 of JAFBJZ010000113.1, read as the reverse complement.
GCAGGCTGTGGCTCAGGGATGACGGCTTTTATGTCTTCAAAATAGTACCAGACTTTTTCACCCTCAAACCTGATGGATGGAATGAAAAGCCTGGGTCCAGCACAACTCATGGTATAAACCTCATATTGACCATCGACAATCTGGGAACAAGGTAAAACAAAAGAACACTTGTGATTTAGGATTTATTATCAACAACATAACATGTCCATACCACCAAATATTTCTATGTACCTGTGTGATGGTACCAGGGAATAGTTCTCCATCATATTTTACAAGGACCCACTTTCCCACTTCCACAAGTGGCTCAACATTCTCAACATACATTTTCTGACTCTTGGAAATTAAATTCCTTTGGACTGAAGCATCCACAGGCACGGTCACAAAAACAGGACACTTCTCGCGTGTGGATATGGCCTGGTTTTGTTTATCAGCTTAAGAAGAAAAGTAAATTAATTTTTAGTTGAAATTAAACTCATCCATTATCATCTGTTTGATACTTTTAATTATGCTCAAGGCTCAATATGGTGCAACATCTAGTGCCCCTGTATAATGACATAGAGAATACAGAGTACAGAAGTTCTGTTTTGTATATTTACACTTGTATCACATACTGATGAAAGTATAAGTAAAGTATATTTAGTAATTGAAGAACACAGGGGAGGTTGCCAGCACTACTCAAGAGAAAGCTTGTCACTATTGATTGCATTTAAGTCAATGGTGACTAGCTCTCTCTCTGGTAACCTCCCTATGTGTTAATTGGACAAAATGCACCAGTGTTTTAACTGGCATGACGGTCAATATATAATGACACAATTTAAATTTTTTGGAAACTATTCCTTTTAACTACAGTACTCCATTTGTCTTAAACCATCTATTGTTTACAGGATATTTCCACCAGGAACCTAGGTAAGTATAAAAGGTACATTTCTCCTCTTTTTAGGTATAGTATACATTTAGTTTGAATATATTACTGTTATTAACTGACTCACCTGATGAATTCTCATCGTCCCAGGTACTGCCTTCAGATGTGGTGGGACTAATTCCCCACTTCTTTTGATGTCCTCCTCTGTTATGTTGAAAAGCCTCACAGATGAGTTGAGCTTCAGCTGCTCAAACAGAGTGTCAGCATCTGGTGTGCTGGTACCATAAGACACAATTCTGTCGGTTTTTCAGGGCACTGCCCACTCCATCAGGAGCACCCTTCCATGGGATGCTTTGGTGAAATTCCATGTCATGTGCTTAAATCCTTGCACAAATGGCACTGTTGATGCGAGGTAAAAGTTTGTTTTGTTTCGATACTGAGATGTGGGCCTGTCTAGGATGAAGTGGAGGTTCCTTGCATTTGGATGCTCCTCTCTTATGCCCCTCAGTACTGGGTCAAGGTGAGCCCATGTGGCTGTGGCATCAGACATGCTGAGAGTGATGCAAATGACTCAACTTTGCCCCCACCAAGATAGAAAACTCCAGTATGGAGAGTGACCTGTTGATTACCACCTCCAAAGTGAGTTTCTTTTTTTTCCCTTGTGTATTTGCAAGCTAGTTTTCACTGTTGTCTATGTGAACAACTATGTCATTTTGGGTCAGGGTCTTTCTCAAGATCCTCAGTCTTTCAAATTGGTGCCTAACATTGTATATATGTCTGGGGAAGTTTGGGAGGTGGTCCTGAGTGAGCTCCACCAGTTTTTCAATTGAGGTATGCCTCTTCTCAAGAAGAACATTCCTTACATCCTTGGCCTCAGTGGACCCATCTTTGTATTTCTTGGTCAATGGCACAGATTTGGTTACCCACTCGTCCCATGCAGTGATGTTTCCTTTTGTGGAGGATCCCTTGTTGTAAGAAATAACTTGTCTTTGCATTTGCTGCATCTCCTGTACATGCAAGACAAGTTATCCTCACTACAGACACTGGCCAGGACAAGTGTCCCTTGGGGATGATCTTTCAATAACCCCAAGCTGGTGCAGCTTCTTTGTTTTCAGGCCAAAGTTTTTCATGTGTTTTGCAAGCACATGTTTCTCTTATCAGAGACTCTTCTCTGACCAATCCAAAAAGGCTTGAGTTTGAAGAACTTGGATTTTCGGACAAAAATCTTTTATGAAGATTGGCCATTCTGTCCGTTAGGGCTCTTGTCTGGAATGTCTGTCCCTTTTTCCAAATTTCTCCTGATTTCCCATTTATCACATTGGACACATCATCTCGGTGAAGAAAACTGCTTAGAGTGCTCATAAGTTTCCTCCGGCTGCTCCTGACAATGTTGTATGTTCACTGATGATGGCACTTTTTTGTTTCCCTCTGGGCATCTCTGCCTCTCATGTTGATGGTCACCTGTTTCCTCTTGGCCACCATCTCCAATCTTTTGAGTCTTTTTCTGAGTTTGTCCATCTCTTTTGTCCTTTCCACAAGCCTCTCTTCTGTGGAGCGTAATTTTGACCTCAGTTTTAGTATTGTTTTCCTCTGTCTCTTCTTCTTCTTGTCTTCTTTTTCTGTAATTCCTTTTGGGGTAGATGTTTTAGGAGATGAAGTTTGGAAATAGTCATCTACATGTTGAGGCTGGTTTCTTGGGGAAGCTTCTGGAAGGTTTGGAATTATTGCATTTGCTTCCTCATCGTCCTTGCTCACTGGAGTGATGTCCAGTAAAGCTTTTAGCGTTTCTTTTTGTTGTAGTACCTTTTTGAGTTTTCCTGCCACTGCTTTTTCTTTTTTTTTCATGATTTTTTTGTCAGAGTTTTTTTAAGTAGACCATTTTGATATCTGGAAATGGAAAGGAAGCATGACATGAAATGAGCGTCTCAAAACATGGGACAAATCTTGGAGTACGTCAGACCTACAGGATAGAAGAGATTGACTAACACTGTGTGTTATGGCCCAGATAAACGGAACCATAACGCAACAGCAAAAATGAAGAAGAACGCAGTTGCTGCAGTGAAAGAATTTATTACAGGGGATTTCGCAGTCCAAAATTTGAAAATCACTGGTACACAAAACAGTGTGGTGGAGGTTGAGACAGTGGTTGTGCCAAACAAAAGAAATAAATACAAACAAAACAGGGCCTCACTACATCCCCTGACTATGAAATCAAAAGACTACCTCTGTAACTGTCTCAGACAGTGTGGACATTACAAGGATAAAAATGTCTATGTTGTCAGTGTTTTTTTTGGACATTCACGTTTCTCTGTTTCATATATGGTTCTCAGTAACTGTGAAAGAAAATAAACTTCAAAAAAGCATCAGTATGGAGCGTGGCCATTTATTAAACCTGTGCAGCTACAGTGACAACGAACCGCCAATGTGGCTAAGTAAGTAGAGCTAGCTTTCGGTTTGAAGCCAACAAGTGGACCAGAATAACAGCGCATAAGAGACGTTTGAGACTTTTCTACTCCCAGAGAACGACGAGAGCTTCAACATCGCTAACAACTGACTTACATCCACACCGCAGCTCCAGAGTTGATTAAGCTTACATCTTTCATCAGCTAGCTGTAAAACGGCCAGAGACTTCGCAGCTAGCAAAGAAACGGACAGCTGCCTGCAAAGTTCGCCGAAGACTAGCGTATGTATCTACGCAAGCAGACTACTTAACGATTCGGCCAGCAGACATCAGCGCTCACAAGCAGCACACCAGTTCCACTGTTCGGACAGTGGAAAACGATGTTCGCGAGCAGCACCACGGCCAGGTACACCACGGCAGCACGACAGACGCACGAGTCGTAATCCAAGCAACGCATGGCTAGCCAAGGCCCTCTGACTGATCTTCAACTTAACTCCAACAGATGGTATCAGGTTTGACCATGCAGCCCGAAGTTTAAGTTCATTGGAAACGTATGTGTGATGACCAGTACAGGAACCAGGCGCAAGACAGTGTGTGCTGGCAATGATCTTTATTATAAACAATCCAAAAATCTGTATGACAAGTCCGTTATCAGGGTCAGAAAACCAGGACAGCAAAACCAGAGGCGTGGTCAAACAGTCTGAGTCAAAAACCAGTGTTGGGACTTGGTAAGCGGAATTTGGTTAAAACTGATAATTGATGACTATTAATAATAATCATAAATTGTTATAAGGAATCAATTTATTATTAATGAAAATTAATAATAATTCGGGGCACCATCCTGTGAACAGGGAACCTTAACCAAATGCAGTCTCACTTGCTATGAAGGCGTAACTTCGAGCACAGGCTCTCGCAACCAGCTTGACACAATATTAACATGCAATAATGACAACCAGTAGTGGATTTTCGGCACGATAAAGTTTAATTCCAAATATGTTAATTTCTTAACAATATTCAAACAGTCAACTTCACGTACTATCACTACAACAGTTCACAACACGAGTAAATGGGGTGCGCACATACATGCAAGTGTGTGTGTGTGTGTGTGTGTGTGTGTGTGTGTGTAAATGCGGGACAGGGGGAAGAGGGAGTGAGAGCGTGTGAGGAGGAGGAAAAGGAAAAGGGAGGGGCAAGATGGCTGACTCGGCCCACGAGTGGGTCTACGTCACTAACGCTCCTTGCCCTGGAATATGGCGGTGATTTAACCAGGCGTGGCTGATGGCGTCCTAATCAACCTGTAGCACGACACCAGAATAGCTGAGTGTCTGCTAAAATGGCAGAGTTAGCTAGACTATGCTCTCCGCCTATTCGGCTATATGGGGCGCGTGTGCGTGTATCTATGTGCGGGTGCGTGTGGTCGAGTACACGGAACGGGTCTCGGGAGAGAGAGAGAGAATCACACTCACCACGTGGGGATCACGATGATTGTCTTTTATCTGTCCGGAGCCTAAGACACGGACAGATACGAAGCAATCAACTGTTTCGCACACGGGGAACAAGGGAGCACGGCGGCTCTACCAAATCAAACTAGCTACACAAACAGGAACTTGCAAATCACAATAGCGGACTCACGGTCCGTTCTTCACCGTAACAATCGCGCAGAATATGTGCACTTACAACAGTAAAAACCTTAACTCTGCCCAGAAGAGTTAACCTCTTACTTGGTTTGGAGAGTGGATTGCGTGTCCTATGCGGGATTCGGCTCGGCTCTGTGCGGCTCGAATCACGAAAGTTCCATTGGGCACGCGCTGGCGGGCGGAACGGTGGCTGGTCCTCGGCAGTGACGCGGGGAAAACAGCGGAGTCGACTTAATTGAAGAATTCGTTCTTCCTTCTGCAGGCAACGAGGAGCTTAGCGGCAGCGTCCTCGGGTGGATCCAGGGTAGCTCGGGATGAGCGCAGATGAGGCCAGGAATCTCAACTTGTACAGCGAGGCGAAGATAGCGTGGTCTCGAAGGCAACGTAGCGTGGGGTACCTCCGATGGTAACTGTAGTTACAGCAGGAAGCAACGCGTTCAGAGTCTACTGGGATATATATACCCGGGCTGGTGCGGTTCGGAGGCGGGACTTTGCGTCAGTTCCGCCGGCTCTCAGCCAATCAGAGCCCAGGATTGGACTCTGCCGGATATCACACCTACTTGGGAAAAACTAAGTAGGTTGGGAAATAGGGTCCTTTCAGGACTCCCATTGTTCTCTTTGTTGCCCCTTCGGCGTGGTCAGCAGGCTTTATGGGGTACAACAGGCCTTGGCTCAGGCTTTATGAAGTACCAGGCTTAGTAGGCCCAACACCAGAGAAACAGCGAACAAATCCAATGGGCTAGGGCAAGAAACAGTGGTCAGGCAAAAATGTGTCTACGGAAACAGATCAGGCTAGCATACAGGGTTCTCGGCTCAGGCATGAAATGGTCACGTTTCGACACCAAGGAAGTGTGAGGTGACAGGTGCAGGGAATTAGCCAGGTAATTAACCGAAAAGAGAAGAACAACAGGGGGAGCCCTAACAGATAGCAAGAACCAGAAAACAACCAAAACATGTGAGGAAGCAACCAGGGGAAAACACAGACAGAAACCCAAAAGGACACGGATCATAACAGTATGGACATTTGCAAATTAGACTGGACTTGATTAATATATCACTTGATATTACCAGAGACATTGCTATCTTAATAGTTGTTCCTGCATTATTATTGCATTTTTTTGAAAGCGACATTGCATTTTGATTTAAAGTTAAAGCACTTATTGAGTGCATCAAGGGATTTGAGGTTGTTTAGGTTACAAGTTTAAAAAGAGATAAACTGAGTTTGAAATTTACACATTTACGAATCGTTCTAGACATATTACACTTCTAAGATGTCAGCCAATGGGGAAAAGTCAGAAGGTGATCAATTTGAAGAACCTCTCCTGAGTTGTGAAGATTCCTCACTTTAACAGCAGTAGGCCAAGAACAAAGGAAGTCCAGTAGGGAGAGAAAATTACCCCCCAAAATGCTTGAACTAAAGCAACAAGAATGTATCAAAAAGAGAGCAAATTTATGAAGCTTTATGAATAATGGAAAAGGGAATTTAAGACTGCACGCAATAAACTCAACTGCTGTAGAGGGACTTGAAACACAAGTTAAAGATGTATATGAAGACATACGATTGCAATCAGCACCTTCTCTTCAGATTAGAAGAAAGATTGACTCTTGTACAGCGGTAACAGCAGATTTTATGGGTCTACTGAAAGTGCGTATGAGTGAAGGGGGTCAAGACGAGTTCGATGAAAAAGCTGAAAGTGCTAGACTTCACTTGATGCTTGATAGAGAGTATGCACAGTCTATATTTGAAGCAACAGTGATCGACCATACAGCCCCTAGTCATAAATCAAGCTGTCCATCAGAGCAACAGATTGTCACCGCTAAAAGAGCAGAGTATGCTGCGCAGCTAGCTGCAAAAGAAGCAGAAATACAAATGGAGGATGCGATAGCAGCTCAAAGACAAGAACTTAAAAGACTGGAAAATCAGAGAGATTTGCAAGTAATGGCCACTAGACTTAGAGTGTATTCTGAAGCTGAAGGGAGCGAAACTCATGACAGAGGTAGAGTAGGGCTTGTAGAGACAACCACTGGTCCTATAGTACCACCTGGGAACATAAAGAGAGAGCAAGTATGCAGCAGTAAGGTTGAACAAACAAACACTGTCAAAAATGAAGCGCTGTTAGTACAAGCCCTACATGATTCAATGCTTCTCACTAGACTTCCTGCTCCCAAGCCAACCATTTTCTCAGGGGACCCACTTAATTTCTTAGAGTGGAGTACAAGCTTTAAAACACTGATGGAGCGACGGTGCACTAACGCAGCGGACAAATTATTTTATCTGCAAAAGTACATTGGTGGTGAGGCACGATCTGTATTAGAAGGATCCTTCTTTAGAAAGGATGACGAAGCTTATGACCAAGCCTGGGAGACACTGCAAGCTTGCTATGGCCATCCCTTTGTAATTCAGTGTGCATTCAGAGAAAAACTAAATAATTGGCCAAAAATAGGTCCCAAAAATCCAGTTAAGCTAAGACACTTCACTGACTTCTTGTCAGCTTGCAGCAAAGCCATGCCACATGTGAAGGTGCTGGTGCTTAACGACTGTGAGGCAAATCAGAAAATGTTTCAAAAATTTCCCGACTGGATTACATCCCGTTGGAATCGTCATGTAACGGAGCAACTGCAGCAAAGAGAAGAATATCCTAGATTTAAAGAATTTGCTGAGTTCATGGCGCAGGAGGCAGAAATTGCCTGTAACCCAGTGACATCGCTTAATTCTCTAAAACATATGGAAGAAAAGCCCTTTTGAGATGTTAAGTGTTCACAGGCTAATGCATTTATTACAGACATAAAAGCAACATATAGTGCTGTAAAGAAAAGCTCAAATGGAAATAACACAAACACATCTTCAAACCCAATCAAATGCACATGCTGTGGTGAAGGCCATTCAATCCACAAATGCCAGACGTTTGCCAGTAAGCCTGCAGAGGAAAAGAGACAGTTCATATTTGACAACAAACTCTGTTTTGGCTGCCTTAGAAAAGGGCATAACTCGAAAGACTGCAAATAAAAGGCTACCTGTAAAGTATGTAAGAAACATCATCCAACGTCACTACATGAAGACCATCCACCAGCAGATCGCGTTCCAAATGTTGTGCAGGTAGAGAACACATCTTCCCTGTCTTGCTCTGTAGATAGAGGAGATGGTGGGAGCACATCTATCATAGTGCCCGTCTGGATTTCTTCAACAAAGACTCCTGAAACAGAGACACTTGCATATGCGTTACTTGATACTCAGAGTAGCAACACCTTTGCAGATCAAAGTGTGCCAAATGATAGGTGCAAGCTCAGAGCCAGTAAAGTTAAAGCTGACAGCTATGATGGGAAAAGACTCCATTGTTCAAAGTACAAGAGTCAGCGGTCTTAGAGTCCGAGGGCTATCATCCAATGATTGGATCAGCTTGCCACCTACCTATACCAGAGATTTCATTCCCCTTGAGCGCTCCTACATTCCCACGCCAAAAACTGCTGAGAGATGGAATCACCTGAAAGGAATAGCTCAGGAAATACCAGAGTTAATGGACTGCAAAGTGGGACTTCTCATAGGCTATGATTGTTCTAGAGCATTACCTTAACGCTCAGTCATTACGGGAGGAGACGATGAACCATATGCCATCAAAACTGACCTGGGCTGGAGTATTGTCGGAAACTCATCTCAAGGTGCAAAGTCAACAGAAGTAACTGGCCTGTGCCATCGCATAGCAGTCAAAGAACTTCCACCATTGACACCAGTGACCGTAATCAAAGCCCTTGAGTTTGACTTCAGAGACAGTAATCACCGTGTAAAGAGCATATTACAAGACGACATACACTTCATGCAGTTGCTGAACAAGATGGTTCACCAGAACACAGTTGGGCACCTGGAGATGCCACTGCCCTTTAAGACGCGTCCACAACTGCCAGAGAACAAGAGACTAGCTCTGGTGCGCCTGAAGGACTTGAAAAGAAAACTTGATAAAAACTCAAAATTCAGAGATGTTGGAATAATTGTTCATAAAATTTATCTTACATTTGCTTATACTGTTTGAGAGTTATATCTGTGTGTGTGTTTCTGTGAGGAATGTTGTGCAGGCTGTTTTTCTTAGAAGCTTTACAGCCTCCCTTGCAGGCTCAAGGATGGGGTCACGGGGTCAAACAGCCTTTGAAGAAGAGGAACAGGAAACCCCCCTACAAGAACAGGAGGGTCGTTCAGAGGAGTATGCGACTAACAACACTTATAAGGATACCAGACCTTAACAGATGAGGATAGTCTGAAGATTGCAGCCTGTGTGACCCCCATCCTTTAGAAGCTGAAATCGTTTTGTAACTAGGGACCACCCTAAGAAAATAAAAAGAGAGGAGATGGCGGAACGGATTCAGAGCGGTTCGGAGATTGTAACTGAACCCATCTCCGTCCGTTCTCCTCGTGAGTAAAAGAACTCTAACTTTGTGTTTTCTCTCTCTCTGTGTGTTTTAATAATGTTTTAGGTTGTTTGAACCTGACATTAATTTGGTCCTTCGAGCTGGATTCCAATAAACCTGAGGATGAGACCCTTTCCGGGACTGGGAGATCCTACCCGCCGGCTGGGATCCGACGGTTGATGGTAGTCTGACAGGGAGAAGACACAAACTGGTGAGTTACAGTTTCTTTAAAAAGGAAAGAATGAGAGTCATTGTGCGTTTTGAGTATGAAACCCTGAATATTCTAGACACTGGCAGGTAAAAAGAGGGCGAAGTGTGACGGCCCAGGATGGGCGTGGTTTTCCAGTTTGCCTCTCCCTCTCTTCTCCCTTGCTCCCAGATGGTGACAGGAGGCATGGCTGGCCATGACAGGCAGGCGAGGCACACCTGGAGCTCATCATCTGGCAATTAGCACACCACCTTAAAAGCCCTGCTCCCCAACACTCTGGGCCAGATGATTGCCCTGCAACATCCCGTGTTCCTCGTTCTCCTAAACCTTGACTATGTTCCTGACCCTGACCACGATTCCGACCACGGCTATGTTCCTGACCACCATTTTGACCTCGGCTACGTCCTTGACCTTGCGTTGTTTTCCTTGCTGGCAACCAATAAAAACTTGAACTGTGTGCCTCTGGTTTCCTGCACTTTTTGGTCCAAAAGCACCGCCGTGTCAGAATCATCTGGCCAAAATGGACCAGGCAGAGACCGAGCACTTCAAGCATGCTTTGGCCGCACAAGGCGCGCTCCTCAGCCGGCAGGAATCAGCCCTGACAAAAGCTCTGGAGGCGATACAACAACTGGCCTCCAGCGTGACCCAGCTCGACGGGCAAATGGGTCGCGTCACGTCACAACTCACCAGCCTCTCGACCTCCGGCGTCCCGTTTGCTCCGCCAGCCACTGCCTCACCTGCTCCCTCGCCACCGGCTGAACCTCCACGACCGTTTACTTCCTCACCCCGAGAACCGTACATCCCGACCCCAGCCAGGTACAGGTGGGACCTAGGGGCATGCGCGGAGTTCCTGCACCAGTGTGCCCTGGTTTTTAGCCAGCAGCCGGCTACCTACGCCACCGACCAGTCAAAGGTGGCATTTGTCATGAGTCTTTGTGCTGGCAAAGCCGCCTCATGGACATTGGCCCTCGCGCTACGCGAGCCCTCTCTGTGTCTGGATTACAGAGAGTTCGCAGCAGAGATGTGGAGGGTTTTCGATCCGCTGGTCCGGGGAAAGGAGGCTGTGAGCCGGCTCTTGTCGCTCCGCCAGGGCACAGACTCTGTCTCCCAGTACGCACTAGACTTCCACATCCTAGCCACAGAGTGCGGCTGGGATCAGCTAGCTCTGCAGGGCATCTTCCTGAGGGGGTTGTCGGATGAGCTCCGGGACGAACTAGCAGCTCGAGACGAAACGGGCTCGCTAGAGGAGCTCATCCAGTTAGCTACCCGACTGGACAACCAACTCAGGGAGAGACAGAGGGAAAAGGCGGAGGAGCGGAAGCCCCGGCGGTTCGCTACCGCCGCCAGCTTTTCCTGGCAACCTGCCAGAGCGACGGAGTACGTTGGTGCTCACCCAGCGGAGACTACACGTCTACGACCCAGTGCGGAGGAGCCCATGCAGCTGGGACAGACCCGACTGTCGTCCGCTGAGCGACAATGCCGTGACCACCTGGGACTATGCTTTTATTGCAGCCAGGGGGGACACCTCTGGGCCGGGTGTCCGGACTTACCGCGGGGGCGGCGCTCTCCAACCAGCGAAGTCCCACCAGAGAGCCGACCTGCCGAGTCCTCATCCTCCTTGGAAGGTAAGTGTTGGAATAATTGTACATAAAAGTTATCTTACATTTGCTTATACTGTTTGGGAGTTATATCTGTGTGTGTGTGTGTGTGTGTGTGTGTTTCTGTGAGGAATGTTGTGCAGGCTGTTTTCTTGGAATCTTTACAGCCTCCCTTGCAGGCTCAAGGATGAGGCACGGGGTCAAACAGCCTTTGAAGAAGAGGAACAGGAAACCCCCCTACAAGAACAGGAGGGTCGTTCAGAGGAGTATGCGACTAACAACACTGATAAGGATACCAGACCTTAACAGATGAGGATAATCTGAAGATTGCAGCCTGTGTAACCCCCATCCTTTTAGAGGCTGAAATCGTTTTGTAACTAGGGCCCACCCTAAGAAAATAAAAAGAGGAGACGGCAGAACGGATTCAGAGCAGTTCGGAGATTGTAACTGAACACATCTCCGTCTGTTCTCCTCGTGAGTAAAAGAACTCTAACTGTGTTTTCTCTCTTTGTGTGTTTTTTAATAATGTTTTAGGTTGTTTGAACCTGACAAGAGAAGACTACATTCAATTCATGGAGGGTCTATTCGGTGATGGTGATGCGGCAAGTGCTGAAAATGAATCTGTGCCAGGAAATGTGCCAGGAAGCTGATCAAAATAAGGGTGGTGTTTGATTGCTCAGCTAAATATGAGGGCACAGTGCTGAATGATCACTTACTGTCTGGACCTGATCTAGCAAATGGAATGACGGGCGTCCTCTGTAGGTTCCGCAGACATCCTGTCGCAGTCATCTGTGATGTTGAAAAGATATTTCATAGGTTCCATGTGAGCCCAGACGACAGATTTTTCCTACGCTTCCTTTGGTGGGAAGGTGGGGATACAGAGCCAAAAGAGTTTCGAATGAAGGTTCACCTCTTCGGAGCTGCGTCCTCACCTGGCTGTGCAAACGGAATGAAATATCTTGCAAGTCAGCAGGAAAAAGAGTATCCTGCAGCAGCCGAGTTCATCAAGAAGAACTTTTATGTCGATGATGGCCTAACCACCGTGGAGTCTGAGGATGCAGCCATTCAGCTAGAGAAAGAAGCACAAAGTCTGTGTGATAAGGGAAAACTGCATCTGCATAAATTCATTTCAAACAGTGGAGAAGTTTTAGAGTCAATCCCTGAAAGCGAACGGGCAGGTGGAGTTTACGCTGTAGATCTCATGGAGATCATGGAGAGCTTCCCATTCAGACAGTGTTAGGAGTAAGGTGGAGTGTAAGCAGTGACAATTTCTCCTTTAAAGTCAGCCTGGATGAAAAACCATCGACATGTCAGGGAATTCTTTCCACTGTAGCCTCCGTTTTCGACCCTCTGGGCTTTCTAGCACCCTTTCTGCTGCTGGGGAAGAAAATACTGCAGGAGATGTGCCAAAAGGGAATGGGATGGGACGAACCACTGCCAAGAGAATTAGTGCCATGATGGGATAAATGGCTGAAAGATCTAGAGAACCTGCCAAGTCTTGAGATACCAAGATGCTTCACTCCCAATGATGTTGGACCCCTTAGACCTCAGTGTGGCTGAACTGATTCATGGTGGGAGATCCCGAAGTAAGGACGACACAGATTTTACACACACAAGTAGAGAACGGAGAAAGTTTTCTTGTCAGACAGGAACCAAAGAGACTGGCCCAGTTAGTGTTGGAGAGAAGAAAGGCCAGTGTAGCGCTCATAAAACTGGCACAAAATCAGGCTTTCAAAGATGAAATGCAAATACTGAGCAAGGGCAAGCTACCATGTAGTCATCCGTTATACCAGCTGGACCCAGTGTTGCAAGACGGTGTTCTAAGAGTGGGTGGGAGATTAAAGAATGCTTCTCTACCTCTTGATCTGAAACACCCAGTGATTTTGCCTAGAGATGGAGTGATTACTCATCTTATTTTGGATCACTGTCACAGAAACACACAAACATTTACTTACCATGAAGGCTACTGTTCCACTTCCTCCTCCAGGGAAATTTGTAGCAGAGGACCTGTACGCCAAAAAGCAATGGTGCAAAGTGCAATACTTGGCTGAAAAGTTTTGGGGAAGGTGGAGGAAAGAGTATTTAGCAAACATTGCACTCAGACAGCATTGGCATTCCCCTAGGAGAAATGTAAAAACTGGGGATGTAGTCATAGTGAAAAATGAAGGCATTCCTCGCTGTGAGTGGAGACTCAGAAGAGTAACAGATGTATGCAAAGACAAAGATGGCCCGGTAAGGAAGGCCTACAGGTGCTGGCCAGTAAATTAGAATATCATCAAAAAGTTGAATTATTTCAGTAATTCCATTCAAAACGTGAAACTTGTATACTGTATACATTCCTTCCACGCATAGTGATATATTTCAAGTGTTTATTAATTTTCATTTTTATTATTACAACTGACAGCTAATGAAAACACCAAATTCAGTATCTCAGAAAATTAGAATATTCTGAAAAGGCTCAATATAGAAGACACCTGGTGCCACACTAATCAGCTGATTAACTCAAAACACCTGCAAAGGCCTTTAAAAGGGCCCTCAGTCTTGTTCTGAAGGCTCCACAATCATAGGGAAGACTTCTGACTTAACAGTTGTCCAAAAGACGACCATTGACACCTTGTACAAGGAGGGCAAGACACAAAGGTGATTGCTAAAGAAGCTGGCTGTTCACAGAGCTCTGTGTCCAAGCACATTAACAGACAGGCGAAGGGACGGAAAAATGTGGTAGAAAAAAGTGTACAAGCTCTAGGGATAACCGCACCCTGCAGAGAATTGTGACGACAAACCCATTCAAAAATGTGGGGGAGATCCACAAAGAGTGGACTGCAGCTGGAGTCAGCGCTTCAAGAACCACCACAAAGAGAAGCATGAAAGACATGGGATTCAGCTGTCGCATTCCGTGTGTCAAGCCACTCTTGAACAAGAAACAGCGTAAGAAGCGTCTCGCCTGGGCCAAGGACAAAAAGGACTGGACTGCTGCTGAGTGGTCAAAAGTTATGTTTTCTGATGAAAGCAAATTTTGCATTTCCTTTGGAAATCAAGGACCCAGAGTCTGGAGGAAGAGCGGAGAAGCACAGAACCCACGTTGCATGAGGTCCAGTGTAACGTTTCCACCGTCAGTGATGGTGTGGGGTGCCATGTCATCTGCCGGTGTTGGCCCACTCTGTTTCCTGAGGTCCAAGGTCAATGCAGCCGTCTACCAGGAAGTTTTAGAGCACTTCATGCTTCCTGCTGCTGACCAACTTTATGGAGATGCAGATTTCACTTTTCAACAGGACTTGGCACCTGCACACAGTGCCAAAACCACCAGTACCTGGTTCAAGGACCATGGTATCCCTGTCCTTGATTGGCCAGCAAACTCGCCTGACCTTAACCCCATAGAAAATCTATGGGGTATTGTGAAGCAGAAGATGCAATACGCTAGACCCAACAATGCAGAGGAGCTGAAGACGACTATCAGAGCAACCTGGGCTCTCATAAGACCTGAGCAGTGCCACAGACTGATCGAGTCCATGCCACGCCGCATTAATGCAGTGATTGAGGCAAAAGGAGCCCCGACTAAGTATTGAGTGCTATACATGCGCATTCTTTTCATGTTCATTCTTTTCAGTTGGCCAACATTTCAAAAAAAACTATTTCTTTTCATTGGCCTTTTCAATATTCTAATTTTTTGAGATGCCAACTTTGGAGTTTTCATTAGTTGTCACTTATAAATATCAAAATTAAAAGAAATAAACATTGGAAATACATCGGTCTGTGTGCATTGCATGAATATAATGTACAAGTTTCACTTTTTGAATGGAATTACTGAGATAAATCAAGTTTTTGATGGTATTCTAATTTACTGGCCAGCACCTGTACGTGCAAATAGGAAATAGGAGTCTAGACAAAAAGGGTCAAAGGCTTACTAATCCATCAATGCTTGCACGTCCCATTCATAAATTATTTGTACTCATAGAAAACAAATGAAATGTTGTTATTGTTTGTATGTTATTATTTAAAAACACACATGTGCAGCTCCAATGGGGAATTGTGACAGTTTGAGTTGAAAGTCTTAAAAGTGTTCATAATGGATTAAAGTTACACCTTATTGTACTACTAAGAGAACTTCCCATCTCTTTTTATTAAGTGTTTCTTTAATACGGGTTCTCGACCAGGGAATTATGGGAAGAGCATCAGAGATATAAAAAAACAAGTCACGGACTCAAATTTCAGAAGGAAATGGACTCTGCATTCGGTTTATGGCGCTAACGTTGTCACGGTGTTTTTTTGGACATTCACATTTCTCAGTTTCACATATGGTTCTCAGTAACTGAAAGAAAATAAACTTCAAAAAAGCATCAGTATAGAGTGTGGCCGTTTATTAAACCTGTACAGCTACAACCTCACTTATCTACAAAAGTTCCCAGTAAAAGAGTACAAGGTGGCACCAACCAATAAGCTTAGGGAGTTAGACAGAACAAACACTACGTGTGTAAAGTGTAAAGGGCGCCCCATGCTCATCTTGTCCTGAACCTCCACCATATACCACCATATACCAGTCAACAACAGAAAATGAGAGCGAGAGGGGGGAGTTTTCCTGTGGGGGCTATATATGGTCTCCTGATTTCGTGATAGGCTGCCCAGCCTCTGAAGGGCCCAATCAGGAGTCTGGTCAACCTGCTCAGGTGTGAGCCAATCTTCAGAATACCTGAAGAACAGGAGGAAAGGGAGGACCAACAAGAGACAGAAAAACAGAGCATCCCTCTGCACGGCACGTAACACTGTGTGTGAGTGTGTGTGTGTGCACTTGTACATCTATCTTGGTGAGGACCAATTTTTGGCTGTTTGAGTTTTAGATCATGGGAGTAAGGACATTTTTGCCAGTTCTCACTTTCTGACAGACCTTTTAACCTTTGATGGCATTTTGTAGAGGATGGGATACTTAGACTCAGACGGGACAGACTGCTTAGTCTGTGGTGACATGGTGCAGATGTACGAGGGCGGGCCAAGCTCCTGAGGTTCTGGCGACACGGTTGGGTTGTCGTGCTCCTCTAACGGGGCGTGCCAGGGCATGAATCTACTGGGGGCTTGGGCTGGAGGGGCCCCTATAGCCCCCACAGCCCCAGTCCAGCCCAGCCCAGGGACCCTTATTAAGACCCTCTTATTAAGCGTTCTGGGGGCCTACACCACCCTGTTTAGTTTTAATGATATTCAGCTGCTGTCACAGGCCTTCAGCCACCCTGTATGTGTACTGTAACCAATGATGTTGTTTCTGTGCCTAACCTGCTTCAAATCAAACATGTTGTACATCAAATTAAATCTTAGATTATGGAGCTTAGAAAATTTCTGTGTTACTCAAAGACTGAAGAACTGAAATGTCATGTACTCACAGAACATTTATTAGAAAAATATGCATTCCAACATTGACCCTCACCTGTAATTGTTTTGAAATAAAGTACAAAAATAAAAAATGTATTTTCTATACATTTTACGTAATCATACTTACATGGAGTTTTTCGCAATACAAAAAGTCTTCTCTCAATACACTAACCACTCAAATTTCTCATTTTTGTTACAATGGAACAACCAAAAAAAACCCAAAGCAAATAGCTTTGTCCTGTTTCCTTGAAACAAAACAAAAAATTCTTATCTTTGCAGTAACAATAATTTGAAACAAAATGAAAACTGAAATGCCTCAGGCATTGATCGCTGTATCACTGCAGCTGGAGAACTTGTAAGAACAGGGGAAAGCCCTATGAAGATCCATAGCCTCACATGAATCACTCAGGTGGTGCAGAGTCCTGAGTCTCTGGCACCACAACGAAGATGGCGTGATCCTCAGATTCGGGCAGAACAGACTGCTGGGTCTCTCCCTCCATGATGGAGATGGCGTGATCCTCAGACTCGGGCGGAACAGACTGCATGGTGTTTTTGGACTGGTAAAATTTGACAACAAGGCCATCAAGCCTCTTAATTTCACACTTACAGTTTTAAACTGTGGTCTGTTGGAAAGGTTTAGCTTTCTTGATATTTTTGAAGGGCGTTGAGGTTCTGATGTACCACGATGCTTCCTCTTTGGCATCTTAAGTTCATCCTCTGATGTGGAAGTGTCACTGAACTCAGTTTCATCATCCAGGACAACCTCCTCCTCATCAGTAGTGGTGGATGGAGTTGGGGGTTCTTGCCTTTGTCTGATGTTGCTTTCTTTTTTTCCAGCTTTAGTTCCTTTTGAGCCAGCATCCAGCCTCAAGGCGTTCATTCGAAGTTTTCTTGTTCTGTGCGCAGCCTCTTCGTCTGGCAATGCAACATAAAATGGCTCTGCTGTATTTATATCATGACACATGGATTTGGCAACATCTTTCCTTTCCTCCATTTTTCTATGTTTGTGGGCCTGTGTGGCAAGACTGCTGTGAATTTGACTGGAATTGACTGGCAGCTTACACCCTGCATCAACCCATGGCATCTCCAGGAGCTGATTGGGCTTTTCCATCTTTTGCTCATTGAAATGGTGGAAGATTTCTTCTGCGGTTGTCAATGCTTTCAACCATCACCAGCCAGTCATGCTCCTTTTTATCAAGGGCGATCAATGCTTGTCCAAAAACGACCTAACAGTCTTGTGATCATCCACCAGAATTCAGGGGGTTTTAGTAGATCAGGAATTCTCTCTCTGGCCACTTTCATGAAATGAATCTGTTCTGCAGCAGTGAGCTGATTTTCTGCAAAACCAAGTGAATATCAACTATTGTTTGCTGTGTTATGACCATGCACATGTAGTCCACATTCTCATCTACAGAGTTCCACATTTGCTTCTTTTTAGAAGAGTTGTATTATCATTGTGTGTGTGTGTGTGTGTGTGTGTGTGTGTGTGTGTGTGTGTGTGTGTATATATATAAAAAAAAAATCTCCCTCTCGCCCACCTGGGCGGTGTCTCCTTCAGACTTGGGTCCTCTACCAGAGGCCTGGGAGTCTGAGGGTTCTGCGCAGGATCTTAGCTGTTCCTAGCATTGCGCTCTTTTGGACAGAGATCTCCAATGTTGTTCCTGGTATCTGTTGGAGCCATCCTTCCAGCTTGGGGGGTCACTGCCCCTAGTGCCCCGATCACTATTGGTACCGCTGTTGCCTTCACACCCCACATTTTCTCTATCTCCTCTTTCAGCCCTTGGTATTTCTATATATATTATTGTTACATATATCCCATTACACACTGCATTTACCTGTTTTTTGCCTCATTACTTGCTGTCGATGGACGACCAGCTTTGCTCCCACACCTGCCAGAAGCCTCTTAAACTCATACAAATTTTTTTGTAAAATCAGCTGATTTCAGTTTGCAATTTTCAACATGACGGACAAAAATAAATGACATTTAGCATCATGTGTTTGATGCTGGACACCTGATAGCCTCTCTCAGACAGGTAGGAAGGCCACCTGTAGAAATCAGAACACAACAAGACGCAAAATACAATTGAAATGAGACAAATCAAGACTGAATTTACAGCTCTGTTTTGCAGTCATGTAGCAGTCCCTGGATGCTGAGGGTGTGATGGCCCAGGATGGGCGTGGCTTTCCAGGTTGCCTCTCCCTCTCTTCTCCCTTGCTCTCAGGTGGTGACAGGAGGCGTGGCTGGCCATAACAGGCAGACGAGACACACCTGGAGCTCATCATCAGCAATCACTCTGCCTCCCTACAAAAATCCAGCTCTCCATTCCCTTAGTGCCAGATGATTGCCTTGCGACATCCAGCGTTCTTTGCCCACGACCACGACTATGTTCCTAACCATGATTCCGACCACTGCTACGTCCCTGACCACGATTCCGACCACTGCTACGTCCCTGACCACGATTCCGACCACTGCTATGTCCCTGACCACGGCTACATTCCTGACCACGATCTCGATCTTGGCTACGTCCTCGACTACGACTACGTCTACGCCAACCTCCCAGAAGAGTTGGCACCAGCTACACCACGTGTGCGACCCTTCAGGGATTTTCCTTGCTGGAAACCAATGAAAACTCGAACTGTGTGCCTCTGGTCTCCTGCACTTTCTGGTCCAAAAACACCGCCGTGTCAGAATCATCTGGCCAAAATGGACCAGGCAGCGACCGAGCACTTCAAGCGTCCCTTGGCCGCACAAGGCGTTTTCCTCGGCCAGCAGGAATCAGCCCTGACAAGAGCTCTGGAGGCAATACAATAACTGGCCTCCAGTGTGTCCCAGCTCGACGGGCAAATGGGTCACATCACATCACAACTCACCAGCCTCTCGATCTCTGGCGTCCTGTCTCCTCCGCCAGCCGCCGCCTCATCTGCTCCCTCGCCACCGGCTGAACCTCCGAGACCGTTTACTTCCTCACCCCGAGAACCATACATTCCGACCCCAGCCAGGTACACGGGGGACCTAGGAGCATGCGCGGAGTTCCTGCACCAGTGTGCCCTGGTTTTTAGCCAGCAGCCGGCTACCTACGCCACCGACCAATTGAAGGTGGCGTTTGTCATGAGTCTTTGTGCTGGCAAAGCTGCCTCGTGGACCTTGGCCCTCGCGCTGCGCGCTCCCTCTCTGTGTCAGGATAACCAAGAGTTCACAGCAGAGATGCGGAGGGTTTTCGATCAGCCGGTCCGGGGAAAGGAGGCAGCGAGCCGGCTCTTGTCGCTCCACCAGGGCACGGACTCTGTCTCCCAGTACGCACTAGACTTCCGCATTCTAGCCACAGAGTGCGGCTGGGATCAGCTAGCTCTACAGGGCATCTTCCTGAGGGGGTTGTTGGATGAGCTCCGGGACGAAACGGGCTCGCTAGAGGAGCTCATCCAGTTAGCTACCCGATTGGACAACAGAAAAGGCAGAGGAGCGGAAGCCACAGCGGTTTGCTTCCACTGCCAACTTTTCCCAGCACCCCGCCAGAGCAACAGTACGCCGGTGCTCACCCAGTGGAGACTACACGTCTACGACCCAGTGCAGAGGAGCCCATGCAGCTGGGTCGGACCCGACTGTCGTCCGGAGCGACAAAGCCGCAACCGCCTGGGGCTATGTTTTTATTGCGGCCAGGGGGAACACCTCCGGGCCAGGTGTCCGGACTTACCCCAGTGGCGGCGCGTTCCAACCAGCGAAGCCTCACCAGAGAGCCGGTCTGCCCAGTCCTCATCCCCCTTGGAAAAGGAAAGAATCCACGTTGAAGGTATGCTGCGCTGGCTGGATGCGGATCTGGCCGTCCAGGTACTGGTAGACTCGGGAGCCGATGACAGCTTCATTGATGAGGAACTGGTCATTCAAGCGAACATTCCCACGGTAACCCTCGCGAGCCCAAAAGAGGTGTTGGCGTTAGACGGCCGGCATTTAGCCAGGGTAACCCTCTGCACCAAAGCCATTTCCCTCACGATCTCCGGTAACCATCATGAGCAAATAGAACTGTACGTAATTCCCTCGCCCTCTTCCCGCGTCGTGGTAGGGTTACCCTGGTTGAAAAAACATTACCCACAAATTGATTAGTCCGCTGGCTCCATAACTAGCTGGAGCCCCTTTTGCCATGCTAATTGCCTCCGTTCCGCTATCCCTCATAGTCCTCCGGTCCCCCCGAGCTCTCCCGAGGAGACTGATCTATCGGGCGTTCCCAGGGAATACCATGACCTAAAGTTGGTCTTTAGCAAGGACCAGGCCCTCTCCCTACCGCCCCATAAACCTTATGATTGCGCCATTGACCTTCTCCCGGGGTCCTCTCTTCCTTCCAGGAGGCTTTATAAACTCTCCAAGCCGGAGAGAGAAGCAATGGAGACGTACCTCCGAGACTCCCTGGCTGCGGGTCTCATTCGGCCCTCATCGTCACCCCTGGGGGCAGGAGCCTTCTTTGTGGAAAAGAAGGAGGGCTCTCTGCGCCCCTGCATAGATTACACTGGCCTGAATGAGATAACGGTTAAAAATAAATACCCACTACCTCTACTGGACTCCACTTTTGCCCCACTGCATGAGGCTGCTATCTTCACTAATCTAGATTTACGCAATGCTTACCACCTAGTAAGAATCAGGGAGGGGGACGAATGGAAGACGGCCTTCAATACTCACCTGGGACACTTCGAATACCAGGTGATGCCTTTTGGCCTGACTAATGCACCAGCAGTTTTTCAGGCTCTAGTGAATGACATTCTCTGGGACATGCTGAACCGGTTTGTTTTTGTATCTGGATGACATCTTGATCTTCTCCCAGAATCACGAGGCTCATGTGACACACGTTAGGGCTGTCTTGCAGAGACTTCTGGAGAAACAAGCTGTTCGTAAAGGCAGACAAGTGCGAGTTCAGCGTCCCATCTGTTTCTTTCCTGGGGTTTGTCATCAAGCAGGGCCAACTAGAGCCTGACCAGGCCAAAATCCAAGCAGTCCTGGAATGGCCGGTCCCCTCCACGCGCAAACACCTTCAACGGTTCCTGGGGTTCGCCACCTTCTACAGACGTTTTAAAAACTATAGTAGGTTGGCAGTCCCGCTCACCCAACTCACTTCCACCAAGGCAGCTTTCAAATGGTCCCCAGCAGCACAGGAAGCATTCGAGATCCTCAAAGAGTGGTTCTCGAGCGCCCCTGTGCTGGTACACCCAGATCCACACCTACAGGTCATCGTGGAGGTCGACGCCTCGGACTCCGGAGTGGAGGCAGTCTTGTCCCAACGGACGACCAGAAACTCCACCCCTGCGCATTTCCCTGGCCGAGCAGAATTATGACGTGGGAAACCGGGAGCTGCTGGCCGTGGTATTGGCGTTGCAGGAGTGGAGACACTGGCTGGAGGGGGCAGAACACCCGTTCATCGTCTGGAAAGACCACAAGAATCTGTCCTACCTGCGTTCCGCCCAGAGGCTGAACCCACGTCAGGTGCGGTGGGCCCTATTCCTGGGTAGGTTTAATTACACCATTACCTACCGCCCGGCGTCTGCAATACCAAGCCTGATGCGCTTTCCCGCCAGTTTTCATCCACAGGGGAGGAGGCCCCTGCGGAAACCATTGTCCCATCATCCTGTGTGGTTGGGGCGACCAGGTGGGAGATTGAGCAGGCGGTCCAGGAGGCCCTCCCCACAGAGTGCCCAGAGGGACGGCACTTCGTCCCTGCCCCGGTAAGGTCGTCAGTGCTACAGTGGGCCCATGATTCAAATCTGGCTTGCCACCCCGGCTGCCACAGGACTCTGGCCATGCTTCGACAGAAGTTGTATGTCCTGGCCTGCTCCGTCTGCGCCCGCAGCCAGCCCTCTCACCAGGCCCCATCTGGCCTTCTCCATCCATTACCTATACCTCACCGTCCCTGGTCCCATGTTGCCGTGGACTTTGTAAATGGGTTACCCCCATCCAGTGGGAACACGGTCGTTTTGACCATAGTTGACCGGTTCTCAAAGTCCATCCATTTTGTTCCTCTACCAAAACTCCCCTCCGCTTTAGAAACTGCTGATCTACTCGTTCACCATCTGTTTCGCCTCCACGGTATTCCCCAGGACATTGTATCAGACCGGGGCCCCAGGTTCACTTCTCAGGTGTGGAAGGCTTTCTGCCAAGCCTTGGGGGCATCGACCAGTCTCTCCTCTGGGTACCACCCCCAGACCAATGGCCAGACGGAGCGGGCAAATCAGGACTTGGGGTCGTCTCTACGCTGCATGGCTTTCCAGCTACCGACCTCTTGGTCCACGCACCTACCCTGGGTCGAGTATGCTCATAACTCCCTGGCCAGCTCTGCCACAGGTATGTCCCCCTTCATGGTCTCTCAGGATTTTCAGCCTCCCCTGTTCCCGAGCCAGGAGTGTGAGGTCGCGGTACCCTCGGTACAAGACCACCTACGTCGTGCCCACCGAATCTGGCGGGAAGCCCGGGCAGCATTGACACGAACGGCGGAACGCAATCAATGCTTGGCGGACCGACACAGAACCCCTGCTCCGGAGTACAAGGTCGGGCAAGAGGTGTGGCTCTCGTCACGCTACCTCCCGCTACAGACTGAGTCACGCAAACTCACCCCCAGATATATTGGCCCCTACCCCATCGAACGCATCATCAACCCCACTGTTGTGAAGCTAAAGCTCCCTCCCGCTTTAAAAGTTCACCCGACTTTCCATGTGTTTCTGCTGAAGCCGGTCGTAAGGAGCCCTTTAAGCCTGCCAGCCGAACCCCCTCCACCCCCCCAGAAGAGGTCTTGGGTAAGCAAGAACCTCATTTTGGATCCTACCCTTCTCACAGACTTCTACCGGGAGTTCCCGGATAAGCCCGGTAGGCCGCCAGGGGCGTCCGTTGAGGGGGGTACTGTGATGGCCCAGGATGGGCGTGGCTACAGCGTTCTTTGCCCACGACTACGTTCCTGACCACGATTCCGACCACTGCTACGTCCCTGACCACGATCCCGACCATTGCTACATCCTCGACCACAACTACGTCTACGCCAACCTCCCAGAAGAGTTGGCACCAGCTACACCACGTGTGCGACCCTTCAGGGATTTTCCTTGCACTGTTTTCCTTGCTGGAAACCAATAAAAACTTGAACTGTGTGCCTCTGGTCTCCTGCACTTTCTGGTCCCAAAACACCGCCGTGTCAGAGGGGCTGGGCAAAGAGATGGAGACAAGGAAGGGAAGTCCTTGAATCTGTGAACATGCATGAAAGGAACAGACATCGAAAGACAGGGAGAACCCTAAACCCTAAGAAACAAATGTTAACAAATGAAGGACCACAGAGAGAGTGCATGTTTCAGGACAATATATACAGCCTTTACATGTTGGATTGCTGATGACCATGTTTCTAATGCAACCTTTTGGAACTTTCCCAGCATTTGCACCACAGTGGGTTTCAGTTCATTTCAGAATGCTGGAATGTTATTTATTTGTTGTTCAACAATTAAGAACTGGAAACCAACTTACAACAGCAGGTCTTTCACCTTGTCTTTTACTGGGTGGACGGCCAACATAAAATTGATAAAATGTAAGGCATGGGTGATGATCATAACAGAGGGACATTATCTCTGGCCCTACTAGTGGTCTGATCACCAACCCAGAATTCCTCATAATCCCCTCCCTGCAGCAAAAAATGTCAGTGTCAGTTTCAGCTCATATCAATAGTTTTAACATCTATATCAAAATCACAGCAAATACACCTAACACATACTATAAAGTGATGAGTGCAGTGGTGACAGGATTTTTTCCCCCCTTTTACGCAGATCCTGTTGGAGTGAAAGGGATTTTTTTGTGGTATGAAAATGTGTTTAAGTTTCTGTTCCACTTTGTCCATTGTACACTTGCGATTGTCCAGGTTTTCATTGATTTGTCTTCTCACAGAGGCGCAGCTCCCACATAGCAAATCAACATGACACTTATGGATGACGATGTCATAGGAGGGGATTTCATGTTGGGAGAGCTTGCTGAGATACCAGAGCTTTGGAGGTTTGAGAGATATAGGTGACTCCAAAGACACTGTCACTGCTGAGAGACTGGGCGGCAGAGACTCAGATGACCCCTGAGAAGAAGTTCCCGGAGTCATTGGAGTGTTTGGAGGTTGGAGAGTAATAGGTGACTCTGAAGATAGAGTCCTTGCTGACGGGTTGGGGGACAGACACTCAGCTGACCCCTGACAAGAACAAGAGAATGGCACTGAGTGAATGAGAAGGAAGCTCATCCTAAAAGAAACAAAACCCAAATGCACAGAAATAGTGCAAACACAAAAGTGTTTACCTGCTGTTCTGTGGTGTCCACTTCTGGGTGTTGACAGTCTGGCATGTCTTCCTCAGGTAGTGCTTGGCATATGTCAAACTCATATACAAAGATTAAGAATGAAGTGCATAATTATGTAGACTATGACACGTGGCACTGTGGATTACACTGCTCAATTATACTCACCTGCTTCAAGATGCAGCCCAAGGTTCAATGAGGAGACCATAGGGACGTCAGGATCCATCCTCCTGAGGGCCGCAAGCTGCTGAACAAAATATACCCTCTTTGTTTTGATCATGAAATCATGCCATTATATAATATAATATATTGTATTATATTATTACATTCAAACTCTTCTTCCCAAAGACCATAATGGCCATTTAGCATGTCTTCGTCTGTAACACCACATAAATGATTTCAAGTGAAATTATTAAACTTACAACTGCATATCTTATTCTGTGCACAAACAGGTGTTTGTCCAAGTGAGATACATTTTTTTGTCACAGACAGGACAGTTGAGTGGTTTCTCAACACTGTGGGAGGAAGTGATATCATTGAAAAGCCAAAATGTTAATGTTTACAAGAAAAATCTCAGTCATCCAGGAAGGTAGATATGTTGAAATTAAGCCAAGTCAAACAGATTCCAGGTTTGATTTGCTTAGTCTTAATAAAACTACAATGTTCCACATAAATGAAGTTGACTTGTCTTACCTTTCTTCCCATTTAGGGGAAGGGCTCAGCCCCCATTTTCTAACCAGCCAGTGCCTCCACTGCGTGCTGCTCCTTACGCTGGCCCCCAACTACGCACTTAGGCCGAGGTGGTTCGCCAAGCTCGCCCACGACCATCCCAGAGATGGTTTTCTCCACGGTCCAGAGGGTCTGAGGTCAGGCAACAGCCAGCAGACCCTCAGTTTGGCAAGCTGGTCCGCAAACTACACATGGTCATTAAAATGGTTCACCATTTGCAGAATATTGGAGCAAACCCGGAAAGCCTGAGCCTCACATGATT
Organism: Psettodes erumei; assembly: GCA_016785225.1. Taxonomy (NCBI): domain Eukaryota; kingdom Metazoa; phylum Chordata; class Actinopteri; order Pleuronectiformes; family Psettodidae; genus Psettodes; species Psettodes erumei. The sequence continues at coordinate 1,134 of JAFBJZ010000113.1, read as the reverse complement.
TCCCGCATAGTTGAAATTCTATCGGGGATGATTATGCCTGCCTCTCTGACAACACATATGGCTAATTTGATCATTGGTAATTCCAAAAATTGGGGGCACACCACATATTTGATTTTGAGGGAGCACTACGAGGCGGGTGTTGAGGAGTTGTTGGAGGAACGTTCTGGCCTGCTCATTCCAGATTGGAAGGCAGCCTTTCAAGTGGCAACCCATTGGGCCAAACGGAACTTACCTTGTCTTCCGCAAAACGTTATTGATCATGCCGAGTCCCTGGTCGCAGCCAGAGCAGACACTGCCAATCGGCTGCGGAGTCTGCACACACAGGCACAGCAGGCTGAGACCGCAGTTGCGACACATAGCCCGCATCATGCCTCAGTAAGTGTGGACACTGGAGACCTGATCAAGCTGCTTCCCTCACAAAATTTGGGGACCACAGTGCCAGCACACGTCCCACAACAAACTACAACTAAGAATACAGTGGGTACGATGATTGAGCACACTGATCAGGATTCCCAAGCTAGGGAGAGTACACCAGTGGCGCCCAAGGAACAAAGAGAGCGGCGCAGGGTGCTCAGGGGAACCAAATTCATTCTGCCTGAGGAATTTTCACTGGTAAACTGCACACCTGACCACGAGGAACAGTCTGAGATGGAGGAATCACCTCCCCAAGTCTCTGTGAATGTTGATCATGGGTCTTTTTAGATACCGTGCTTACGGAAGAGGAGGACGAGGAAACGGAAGTTTCGCCTCCTCTGCAAATGTTGCAAGTTAGGACTTAAGTTCATAGGGAGCCTAGCCAAGAGGAAGATATCATTGAGGATTCCTTAGACCATTTCACTTCACCAGAACCACAGCAATTCAGGTCCTACAGACACCTAAACACACAACACAAGCTGGCTGACTGGTCGTTGTCAGTCCACAAGAAGTGGCTTTTCATAGGCGACTCAAATCTGTGTAGTCTTCCTGACTACTTTAAAGACCTCCAGGTTGAGAGCTTTCTGGGGCACCCCATCTGATTGCTGTCATACCATTGAATAGGCGTAATTCGTGTACCGTCATCCCACAGACATGGGCCAGTAGGCCCCTACTCTACCTACTAGTAGGTTAAGAAGGCTGTGATCACCTATTCATATG
>JAFBJZ010000223.1:172500-181824 GCA_016785225.1 Psettodes erumei | reverse complement strand
AAAAATGCGAAAAATGTCAAAATTTCAAAATGCCTCAAAATGTGAGAAAACATCAAAGAACACTGTTTTATGAACACTAGATAACATATTCGGGGTTAAATATGCAAAAAAGGTCATATTTTAGCATGTCAGAAAAAATGGAAAAAACGACATAGTATAGTATGTCGAAAAAATGCGAAAAATGTCAAAATTTCAAAATGCCTCAAAATGCAAGAAAACATCAAAGAACACTGTTTTATGAACACTAGATAACATATTAGGTGTTAAAAAAGCAAAAAGGTCATATTTTAGCATGTCAGAAAAAATGGAAAAAAGCGACATACGGCGGTATGTCGAAAAAATGCGAAAAATGTCAAAATTTCAAAATGCCTCAAAATGTGAGAAAACATCAAAGAACACTGTTTTATGAACACTAGATAACATATTCGGGGTTAAATATGCAAAAAAGGTCATATTTTAGCATGTCAGAAAAAATGGAAAAAACGACATAGTATAGTATGTCGAAAAAATGCGAAAAATGTCAAAATTTCAAAATGCCTCTAAATGCAAAAAATATCAAAGAACACTGTTTTATGAACACTAGATAACATATTCGGGGTTAAATATGCAAAAAAGGTCATATTTTAGCATGTCAGAAAAAATGAAAAAAGCGACATACGGCGGTATGTCGAAAAAATGCGAAAAATGTCAAAATTTCAAAATGCCTCAAAATGTGAAGAAAACATCAAAGAACACTGTTTTATGAACACCAGATAGCATATTAGGTGTTAAAAAAACAAGAAAGGTCATATTTTAGCATGTCAGAAAAATGGAAAAAAAGCGACATACGGCGGTATGTCGAAAAAATGCGAAAAATGTCAAAATTTCAAAATGCCTCAAAATGTGAGAAAACATCAAAGAACACTGTTTTATGAACACTAGATAACATATTCGGGGTTAAATATGCAAAAAAGGTCATATTTTAGCATGTCAGTGATTAATATGTTGAGTTAGAACCGCCTTAATCCTGCAGCTCATCCTGTGGCATTAATCTGAGATATGCTCACATCCTGTTGCAGATGCGGCGACTTCAACTACGTCACCACCAACTTCAGCGGGAACCGTCACCCGGACGACCGGAGGAAGACGAGTCACCTCCCTCATACCCCGGGCCGAGACCAAGGCCAAGTCCGCGGAGGAGGAGGGGCCGCGGGACGACGACCCGGCGGACAGCTCGCAGGAGACAGACGGTGGGTTCAGGCTTTCTTCATCCGCCCAAACACCGGGTCAAGAAGTTCTGCCTCGTTCTCCACCGACCCCCCGTCCCCCCCGTCCCCTCTGTCTGCAGACGGGGACGTAGCTCAGAAGAGGACGGTGCCGTTCTTCGCCTGGTCCCTGCTGGAGTCCGTCGGGCTGAGCGACGCACGGCCGCAGCCCGACAGCCGTGGTAAACTCAAACCTCAGTGTGTGTGTGTGTGTGTGTGTGTGTGTGTGTGTGTGTGTGTGTGTGTGTGTGTGTGTGTGTGAGGGGGGGGGGTCACGCTGTGTCTGCGTCTCCCCCTGCAGACTGCACTGACTCCTTCACGCTGTACGGCGCCGACGGCCGAGCGCGGCGTGAGGTGGCGTCGCTGGGCGCGATGCTGCGCTGCCTGACCGGACGCTGCCCGCACGAGTACGAGATGTACGGCTGCTACTGCGGACAGGAGGGGCGGGGCCAGCCCCTGGACCAGCTGGACAGGTGAGGCCCCCCCCCCCTGCAGGAACCAGGAAGTGATGACGAGTCAGCTAACCCGCCTCTGACTCCGCCCCCCCCTCAGGTGCTGCTTCTTCCACCGCTGCTGCCTGCAGCAGATCGGCGCCATGGGCTGCAGGTCGGACAGGAAGCTCGACGCCCGGATCTCCTGCGAGGGCGGGAAACCTCGGTGTGAGTTGAGCCGCTCGACGCCGCGCCGACGCGGCCAATCAGATCAGAGGAGCTAACTGCGGTCTCCGCCTCAGGTCAGGGCGTCGCCGTGTGCGACAAGCTCCAGTGCGTGTGCGACAAGACGACGGCCGAGTGCATGGCGGCGGCGCGGTTCAACCACAGCCTGCCCGCGCGGCGCTGCCGCGGGCCCGGCCCCCCCTGTCGCCAGGGCGGCGGCGGCGGCGTGCCCCCCGAGCCGCGCCTCTCCCCGCGGTCCAGCGAGGAGAGCGAGGAGCCGCGGGGGGGGAGATCCGGCGAGCCGAAACCCGGCGGCGCCCCGCGCCCAAACAGGTGAGAGGAGAACCCCGCCCTATCACGACGCTCACGTCAGCCGTCTTCCTCTCGCTCTTCGCCGTCGTGACGACTTCCTGCTCGCGTCGTCTTTCGTCGACCCGCTCCTCATCATCAATCTGCAAAAAAAACCAAAAAAAATCTCACAAATCTGACAGATTATGTTCACGTTCACTCTGCAGCGACGAAAGCTCCCACCTGAGGGATGAAGAGACGCCTCCTCCTCCTCCTCCTCCTCCTCCTCCTCCGCCTCCAGTGAGGAGAGCAGAGAGGAGCCGCCGCCAGCGCTCGGCGGGATTCAAACCTACAACCACAGGCCGGGCGCAGGGAGACCGGGGGGGTCTGTGGTGAAAGATGAAGAAGAGGAGGAAGAGGAGGAGGAGGAGGAAGAGGAGGGGGGAGGAGAAGAGGAAGAGGAGGAGGAGGAGGAAGAGGGGAACTGATCAGTGAATGTTTTGAATTAAACTGCTCTGGGGTTTAAAGAAGTGATTTTGCGGCGTCGTTGTGAAGATTATTAATTTTCTCCCAATAAACCGAGAAGTTATAATTTAATTTGAATAAAAACTTTACATGTTTGTTTGTTGTTTTTTAATGTTTCTTCTTTGAACTGATCAAACAAACCACATGAAGGAGGGAGAAAGTGAATTTGTTCAATAAAGAAAATATAAAGAAAAGCAAACGTGCGTCATGACTCTCGTGTGTGTGTGTGTGTGTGTGTGTGTGTGTGTGTGGATACACACAGTTTGGTTGTTAAACTCGTGTTTGCGTCTTTGGACTGTTCGACACTCACATCAGTCGTCCTCAAATCTGAAAAAACACACAAAGACAAAATCTGAAACACAATCAGTTCACTTAAACAACAACAACAACAAAAACAAATAAACACCAACGCTCTGACCTGAGGGATGAAGAGACTCCTCCTCCTCCTCCTCCTCCTCCTCCTCAGGGACCTGGTTTCCCCCCTCAAGTCCAGACCAGGTCCAGGATCCTCCTTTTGGGTTTCACGAGGGTTTAAATAATCTGATTTTGTGTTATTACCAGATTAATTTCCTGCTCAGTAACACAAGTTGTCGTTGAACTTGACTTTTTGTGAAACTGACGTTCACGACACACGAAGAAGCAAAGACGACGTGACTCAGCAGTTTCCGTACAAACGTTTTATTTTCCTCTCCGACATCAATCTCAACGAGGCGCCGAGGTTCGGCCGCTGTTTCAGGAAGTCGGAGCTGGAGCGCAGGTTTGTTTTGTTTTAGGGTTTTTAACATTTTAATCCTGAGACGCTAAACTAAGAAATGGCGGCCGCGTTTCGGCAAAAACCGCCGAGCCTACTTCCTGCTTCCTGTCGGACCTGAAACTGTGGGCGGAGCCTCGGCGCCGCCTAGTGGTTGAACTCGTCGCGTCGCTTCAGTGAAAGCGTCACTGAAGGCGAGCGTGACGACTTTCCTCCCTAAAACTGGCACAACAACAACAACAACAACAACAACAAAACAACAACAATTCAAACAATCAGAAGCTCAGTTTTTGTTGTTCTCGCTATTTTTTTTTTTTTTTTTTGCAGAATTCAGCCGCTAATTTAAAAAAAAAAAAAAAAAAAAAGTCCGTCGTGAAAAGAGAAAAGTTTTTGTTCAGGCGGGTCAAACCATCTCGCTGATCAGGAGGGACTTTTTTTTTTTTTTTTTTTTTACAGTTTAACAGAATAATTCTCGAACACGACGAGCAATCAATCAAAGACTAATCTGTGCTGATTGATTTCTTGCTATAGTACCACAGTGATCCAAGTGCAAACACGATGTCATATCTTATTGTTACGAATATTAATACTTCCGTCGCTACGGCGACGCTATAACGACCCCCGTCGAGCTAAATCCCTTAAATCTTCACGCTCGACCGCGGCTCATCCGCTGGAGACGAAGAAGTTGCAGCTCGGGACGGATTCGGATCCGGCGCCGCCGATCACTTCCTGTTTTGTTTTCTCAACAAATTCTCCTCATTCCTTCTTTTTAATTTGCGCCCGGATATTGTGACGTTTTCTGATTGGACCTCGGGCTCCGGGAGACAGAAGCGATTGGATGCTGGTGGGCAGGGGGGGCGGGGCTCGTCCTCGCGCCGGTGAAGCGACCGGACCCGGGTCAGAACCGAAGCTGCCGCTTCTTCGTCACTTTTCATTACACTTCTCCCCCGTCACGCAAAAATAACTAATATTCATTATTGATCTTCCACCATATTTGAAATGATGTCATGTGCGACACACACCTGAACCACGTCAGCGTCTGGTTCCTGTGTGTCGACAAGAAGAAATGTCTGAATCTCTACCTGGCAACCATATGATGATGATGATGATGATGATGATGATGATGATGATGATGATGATGCATAAAACGTAGAAAAATATACGATCTCCCGCTCGGAGCGTTTCCGAAAACAAACAAACAAACATTTTCCACCAACGAGTTTTAAAAGCTCGACCTCACGTTCGCGTCGCCAACCGTCAAACATTCGCCGCCATCATACGCTCCATGACAGAACCACGCCCCCCCCAACACCACCCGACCCCCCCTCGTCTCCTTCCTCCATCTTATTTCTCCACCTTTCACCTTCTGATTCGAGCCGAGCTGGACCGACACCGGGGGACACGCGGCGCGACCTTTGACCCGGGCGTCTCCAAAACAGCTGCTCGGACCAAGGGGGGGGGGGCAGCAGGTATTCACCTGCAGGTGTGGTGGGGGGGGCGGGGCTTCTTTTCCCGACTCTGAGCTCAGATCAGAGAAAACGGCGCTGACCATCTGTTGGTTCAGATCAGAGCAGCCAGACGCCTCCAGGAAACAAAACGCCATTAATATTAATACACTCACTGTGTGTGTGTGTGTGTGTGTGTGTGTGTGTGTGTGTGGGGAGGGGGGCGACTTTGATGAGGCGTCAGCCGCCGCCGCCGCTCTCAGGTTCTGGAAGGAAACGCTCCGCGTGGCCCGGCGCCGGCTCAGCTCACACTCGGCTCCGTCAGATTCAGTTTTCATCTTTGGCAACGAAACGTGTTTTGGTTTTTGTTTTTTTCCGACCGCCGGCGCCATCTGTGACACGGAATAACTGATTCAAAAGAATCTGGGAGAGGGGGATGGGGATGGGGGCGCCGGCGCACTGAGTCCATCAACCAATCAGAGCTCGGAAACTACAAACCTCAAACGACAGGAGAGAGCGAGCAGATCGGGGCCGCAAAAAATAAATACATGGAATTCTGGGACATTTTTCTTTGTGCAAAATGGAGAAATCCTCCGCCCCCCCCCCGAACATCTCCAGAACGCGACCCGCGGTCCGGTCCGGTCCGGTCCGGGACAGTATTGCTGAGGCAGTCGGACTAAAGACGGTTAAATACGACACGTTTCTACTTTGAGGCGTCGCGACCAGAACCAGCGCCGGTTCTCGCGCTGGGTCCGGCCGGTCCTACGAGCGTTATGTACAAGGTGCGAGTCGCTTTGTTCTCGTTTGCTTTTTGCAGGGGGGGGGGGCAGGAAATGACACGCAGGGGGAGGAAATGACACGCAGCGGATTGAAAGAGCGGGAAAGTGCGTGCGCTGGATTTCACGGTCCGGACTCTCAGCCGAGGATCCGGACTGAAGAGTTCTGCGCGGGTTCTGGGTGTTTGAGTCAGCGGTTTTTGGACACGTGACTCAGCTGTTTTGCTGCATGTAACCCCCCCCCCCACCCCCACCTCACCCCCCTCACCCCACCCCCACCCCCCACACCTTTGTGCTGGTCTGATGATGAGGACACTGGAGTCCAGATTGTGTCATCGTTTATCAGCATTTTTGCATTCTGTGTTTCAGCTATTGTGTGTGTGTGTGTGTGTGTGTGTGTGTGTGTGTGTGTGTGTATATGTGTGTGTGTGTGTGTTTGTGTGTTCATGTGTGTGCATGTGTGTGTGTTCAGTAGACACACAAGTCTGGAAACTTCATCTCGTAGACCGGGACCGACTGGTGCTGGGTGTGTCCCGCCGAGATGGAGACGACTCCTGATGGGCTGGGGGGAGGCCTGGTGGGGGTGGGGGTGGGGGGGTGAGAGAGTGTCAGTGATGTCATCGTCCGCGCTCGGGACAAACAAAAAAACAAACAAAAAACAAACAAACAAACAAACGAGAGCCTGAGGTGAAGAAACAAAGTTCACGACGGAGACGGACTCACCGGATCGTCAGCTCGAAGATTTGGGCGAGTCGGTCGTGCAACATGTTCGCCTGAGGAGGACACAGTGAGCAAGAGGAATTATTGTTATTATTATTATTATTGTTGTTGTTGTTGTTATTATTGTTTTGTTTGTTTGTTTTTTCTTTACCTTGGACTCGCAGTGAGCGGCGATCTCCTCGAACGGAGCTTTCTGGAACTTCTCCATCACCTGACGCCTCTTCTCCCGCTCCTGCTCCTCCAGCCCGGTGGTGTCTGAAACGAGACGTGTGTGTGAGTCTGTGTGTGAGTGTGTGTGTGTGTGTGTGTGTGTGTGTGTGTGTGTGTGTGTGTGTGTGTGTGTGTGTGTGTGTGTGTGTGTGAGAAAACAGAGAGCAGAGCGGCGTCTCACCGATGGCTTTCTTCAGCGTCTCGAACGTGATCTCCTCCGCCAGCTGAGACTGCACAAAGACACGGAGCGGTCAGCCTGTATCCTGCACAGTGTGTGTGTGTGTGTGTGTGTGTGTGTGTGTGTGCCAACCTTGTCTGGAAGGCTGTTGGACATGATGTCCACCTGGATGGAGACGGTGTCCACGAAGCTCTTCCTCCGGGTCAGGCGGTCTTCGTCTGCGGGGGAACGTAAATTGCGATGTATATTCAGAACGCGGCCGTGACGATGACATCACACACACGCCGCTTCTCTTTGTCCGCTCAAAGGTTAGCGCTGTCGAGGCGCCGCGCTAACGAGCCGATCTGGAACGAGGTTTCTGCCGCTTCATCACACACACACACACACACACACGACAACAAACAACACACACGCACGGGCGACGCCGTCCCGCCGACGCGTACTCACCAGAGCGGGTCCGGCGGCGATGTGGGCGAAAACAAAGCAGCTGCTTTTAATCAACAAAACAACAGCAACAAACGGCTACGGGGGGGCCCGGGGGGGTCGGGGGGGTCCGGGGGGGTCGGGCGGGGGGGGGGTTCTGGGTCGGACAACGTTCACGGGGTGGGCGGGGCGAGAGGGTTTCACACGCGGGGTTGGGCGGCGCCTCTCGTCCGGCGCGCACACGCCGGGGAAACCAACTACGACAGGACTACACGACGTGAAGCGGTCTAGCGGGTCCGGGTCCGGTTCTGCTGAGGTTCTACTGCGGCCCGTTACCTCTGGACGTCTGCTTGCACCTGTGCAGGATCTTTCCGACGGTGTAAAGGACTGGGCGTGGGCGGAGGCGTGTTGAGAGGAGAAGCACACGTGACACACGCGTGACACAACGACCGATTTCATTTTACACCCCGCGGCGGCTCCTTCGCAAAAAAAAAAAAAAAAAAATCGACGCCACGCCGGCTAACGACGAGGCGTGAGAGACTCGGCGGCGGTTTGGACCCGGGCGACTCGTACCGGTGACTTGGGGCACGTAGGGGATGGAGAGTCGCTCCGCGTTGTAACCGGGTCCCGCCAAACACTCGGCCACGTCGGACGTCTGGAAGTACAGCGGTCGGTCCTCCTTGTCCAGAGAGTCGGGGAGTCTGGGGAGGAGGAGGAGGAGGAGGAGGAGGAGGAAGAGGAGGAGGACAAACTGAAACGTGAGGGACGTCTCCTCGTGGGAGCGAGGGAGCGATTTCTCCACTTACGGACACTTGTCCCTGAAGACGTGCTCGGGCAGGAGGTACGGGGCGTCCATGTTCCTCAGCTCGATGACCTGCAGGGGCGAGAGAGGACGAACCGGCTGATGTGAGCGAACGCGAGGGCGGGGGGGCGGGCGCGGCGAGGGGGGCGGGACGGCGAGGGGGGCGGGGCCAACCTTGCTGACGTGCTGACAGAACGGGGGGTTGGCGATCATCTGGCTCAGGAAGTTGAGGTACGCCGCCACCAGCGCCATGATGCTGCAGCGGATGAACATGGGCATGTTCTCCTCGTTGGCCAGCGCCATGTCCTGCGGGGGAAGGAGCGCGGCGTCAGGTGAGGCCCCGGGGTCGTTGCCGCGGCGACGACCTTTCTACTGCACGCGGCGGACTGAGAACCCCCGAGTGAGGGGCTGAGGCAAAGGTTGTGAGACACTGGAGATGTGCTGAGGTGTGTGTGTGTGTGTCTGTGCGTGTGTGCGTGTGTGTGTGTGTCTGTGCGTGCGTGTGTGTGTGTGTGTGTGTGTGTGTGTGTGTGTGTGTGTGTGTGTGTGTGTGTGTGTGTGTGTGTGTGTGTGTGTGTGTGTGTGTGTGTGTGTGCGCGTGTGTGTGTGTGTGTGTGTGTGTCTGTGCGTGTGTGTGTGTGCGTGTGTGTGTGTGTGTGTGTGTGTGTGTGTGTGTGTGTGTGTGTGTGCTGTGTGTGTGTGTGTGTGTGTGTGTGTGTGTGTGTGTGTGTGTGTGTGTGTGTGTGTGTGTGTGTGTGCGTGTGTGTGTGTGTGTGTGTGTGTGTGTGTGTCTGTGTGTGTGTGTGTGTGTGTGTGCGTGTGTGTGTGTGTGTGTGTTCTTGATCCTCTTTAGGAATCAAATATGAACCCATGTGAGAACATCTGTCGCTTCCTGGACCTTATATCTTAATCCATAAGACCCCAGACGGTGGAAGGTGTGTGTGTGTGTGTGTGTGTGTGTGTGTGTGTGTGTGTGTGTGTGTGTGTGTGTGTGTGTGTGTGTCTCTGTGTGTGTGTGTGTGTGACATTTGGATGATAAGGTCTCAGAGCAGCTGCTGCGCGCGGTGCAGCAGGTTTTTTTTTTTTGGGCCCCGCGCGGCGTCTGCAGGCCGCACAGGTGAGATCGACCGGCTCGGAAAGGAGGCGGAGCTTCGAAAAAAAAAAAAAAAAGGTGTCGCACCTGCAGAGCCACGGCGAGGCGGATGAGGTCCACCACCACCTCCTCGTTGGCCAGCTCGATGGTGAGGACGGCCAGTGTGGTGAAGAGCAGCTCGAAGTTCTTGTGGACGTTGTCCTCCTCCTTGCA
>JAFBJZ010000223.1:152500-167500 GCA_016785225.1 Psettodes erumei | reverse complement strand
TTTTTTTAAATCGCTGTGATCAAAGAGACGCTGTCTCCTGGCAGACAGACCCCCCACCCACCCCACAGATCAGAGAGACAAAACTCTGCCAACTCCTGTCACACACACACACACACACACACACACACACACCGGCTCCATTGATTGTGTTTTATCTGTGGTGGCGGCGCAGCATCACCGGGGACCTGGACGAGCGAGCAATCAAACAAACAGGGGGAGGGAGCGGGTCGGGGTGGGGTGGGGGGTGTGACGGTACAGCGCCGCCGCTGCTCATCTGGAGTCCGGGCCGGTCCCGGCCCGACCCGACCCGACCCGACGCGAGCGTTACCTGGATGGAGTACATGATGATCCTGAAGCAGGACACGGCGAACTCGTTGGGGTCCCACAGGTGGTGGTTGTCCAGGTGACTGGAGAAGGAAGAGGAGAGGAGCTCGTTAGCACCGGGCGGCGCCGGGCGGGCGGAACCAGAACCGGTGTGAGCGACGCGCGTGAGGTTAACGGGTGCGTGAGGAAAACAGCGCGTGGGCGCTGAAGGAGACGGCGGCAGATGGGAGGGCGACGGATTCGCTCGTCTCCGTGGGAGGCGACCTGCAGCCCGGAGGCGAACGCACACACACACACACACACACACACACGCACGTGCACACACACACACACACACACACACACACACACACACACACACGCTGGCCTTATTGACCCACTTCCAGCTTCACTCCAGTCTGGAGGGGCGTTTGTTTTCTACGTGTGTGTGTGTGTGTGTGTGTGTATGAACGTTAAACACGTATGGAGGGAGAAGAAGGAGGAAGATGAGATGAAGAGGACTGGGAGTCAGCTCACCAGAAATGACGTCAATGAACCCCCCCAAACCAAAACCTGCCCCCCCCCCACGTTAACCCCAATCCCTGCTATTTATAGTCTGAAGAAGAACCCCCCCCACACACACACACACACACACACACACATCCTCCTCTTCCTCCTCCTCCTCCTCCTTCCTGCAGTGCTCCTGGAGGGAGGAGGAGGAGGTGGAGGAGGAGGACTGGGTTCACCTGCAGACAGATAAAGAGTCAGAGAGACAGACAGAGGGACAGAGGGACAGAGGGACAGACAGGAGGACAGTGGGACAGATGGACAGACAGGCAGTCAGAGAGACAGAGGGACAGACAGGAGGACATGAGGACAGGCTGCGTCTCGTCTCCTCATGAATATGTTTCCTATTCACAGAGCGTCTGTGTGGGCGTCTGCACTCGCTCTCCACTCGCTCTGAGTGCGTACATTTATATTTACACACACACACACACACACACACACACACACACACACACACACACACACACACACACACACACACTGAGAGACGACGGCAGATCGCACAGAGAGAAGTCTGAGAGGAAACCAGACAGACTGCTGAGGAATATCACAGATTACAACATCGCATCCTGGTTCTGGATCCTGGATCTGATCTTTGGCCGGACTCTGGTCCAGAAGAGGATCCAGAAGAGGATCCGGTTCTGGATCACACACGTGTCACACGTCACGGCGTTCGTGAACTTTTTAACAAACAAACAAACTGATGATGTAAACGTATAAAGTTTACAGTACGGACACGGTGTGAAGGCTCAGATGTGAATCTGTGTGTGACCTTTCAGCCGTGTGTGTGTGTTTTCATAAGGTCGAACACACACCGCTCGGTTCAGTGAGGACGTCACACACACACACACACACACCGTGGGATTAGCCGCCTCTCTGGTCTCGCCGTGTGAACCGGCTGGGACGTGTCCCGGGCGCCTTTCCCATCGACCGCTCGCTTCTCCCGTTCCCGCTCGATGTAAATCCCGTTCGAGTGTCGGTTTACGGCGGCGGGAAAAGGTGCGAATCCGATTTGAACCGATTTCAAAAAACAGACCTCGCGGGAAAACAGACGCCAGAGTGGTGTCGCTGCCGGCGCCGTTTACCGCCTACGTTCGATGTTTCTTGTCGTTCTTATTACGATGGAGCAAAAAAAAAACAGAAAACAAACTGAACGATCTCGACCCGGCGACGAGGAAAAGGTTCGACTTCAGGTTCTGCAGAGCTGCTTCACTTCAGCGCCTGCACGTTAATCGCTGCGATTTCTCCGAGTTAGCGTCGATTAAAGGCGACGGGACGTCCCCGAGGAACTCCTTTAACCAGAGGCTGTGTGTGTGTGTGTGTGTGTGTGTGTGTGTGTGTGTGACATTAAAAGGCGGGGGTGAACAGGAGTCCGATATCTTTCGCAGCGTTCCCGGGAAGAGGCCCCCCCCGGGAGCCTGCGATGTTCACGCCGATGATGCTCGTCATGCCGAACGACCCCCGGGCGACCCCCGCCTCGCCGCCATTACCGCCGCAGTAATTAACAGAACTATAAATCTTTATATTATTAATTAGCGCCGCGCTGCCGCGGTTTTACGGGTCGGCTCCCGCCGTGACTCGACACTTTGCTACTTAAGTGGATCGTTAGCGTGGATAAACGTTAGCATGCTAACGCCGCTCTACCGCAGATCTCCGCTGTCATTGCGAATCATCCTCTGGGGACCATGAGAGAGTTAAAAAAAATAATTTAATTTACTGGCAAAAAAAAAAAAAAAAAATCGTATCTTTGCGTGTTAAACCCGTCTTCTACTGAATGACCATCAGGGGGCGACAACACTGGTTGGTTTGTATAGAAGTCACCCTGTTGTCCAAATATGGTCATGTCAAACATCAAAAAACAAGATGCAAAGCAGCAGCTCAAAAACTGATGCTACGTCCACTTTTCTTTTTAAACGGTCGCACCTGCAATCGAACCAGCCAGGTGACGTCACCCCCCCCCCCTGGAGCTACGTCGCTAGCGACGCTAAAAGTGCTAAATTCCCACCCGCACTGATTTAAAAAGTCCAAATGAGCCGGTGAGGATGAAAAGGAAGTGAGTGAAGTCGGAGCGACTCGGCGAAGCAGAAACACACTGTGACGGGGGTGGGGGTGTCTCGGCGGGGCTCGGCCGCGGTAATTGTCCAATTTATGTGAACCGTTGTTGAGTGGCGAGGCGAGGGCGGCCAATAGGAGACGGCGACGACGGGTATTTAAAATCCCATGGGGGGGGGGAGGGGACGCGGCCGCCGACAACGCGCCGCGCTCGTTCGCCGCCCCGCCTGATAAGACAGCTCATTTAATTTCCCGTGTGTGCGCTGGGAGTCTGCGGCGAGGAAGAAGATGGAGGTGTGTGTGTGTGTGTGTGTGTGTGTGTGTGTGTGTGTGTGTGTGTGAGAGAGACAGAGTGAGTCACAGAGGGTGTGTGAGAAAATGAGGAGGAAGAAGAAGAAGGACGATGTGTTTTTATATAGGTGTGACGGGTTTATCTGCCGTCTGTGTCGTGACTCAGACGCGTAATAATCCGGGTTATGAAGAGGAGGCCGACCTTCGGCACACACATGCGGCGTGAAGGCTGCGTTCACAGCGAGCGAGCGGCGCCGATCCGTCCTAGAACGAGTTCAGGTTTCGAGTTAAAAATCAGATTAAACCCGTCTTCTCCTGAACGACCACCAGGGGGCGACTCCTCTGGTCTGCTTGTGTAGAAGAACATTTTCACACAACACAACACAACACTGTGTTCATGTGGGACATTATGATCCATTTAGTGAAGAAAGGACCAGGAAGTAGGGGAGGTTTGGGGGGGCGTGGCCACGCTTGTGATTGGCAGACAGCAAGTTTCCATCGCGTATTGTTCTCAGCAGTCAGATCCGCCCCCTGTCGTCCAAATATGGTCACGTCTGGATTCCCAAAAATTAGATGGCTGTCGCCGAAAAATCGAATTCGAGTATTCACGCACTCACACACACACACACACACACACACACACCTCGTCTCTCGGTTACTCACACCAGGACGGGTCGCACGGCGTTGTTCATGTTGCCGTAGGCCGCCCGGCCAAGCAGCTCCCTGAAGCAGCTCTCGGCCAGCGCCGCCGGGTTCTCCTCGCCGTCCTGGCCCGCCACCGACGGCGTGCTGGGGTGCCCCGCCCTGCGGGGGGGGAGCGAGAGAGAGAGAGGACGGTTCAGAAATGCAAAAAAACGACAGTATCCTTCAATGATATTCAACAGACTCCACTGCTTCACCTCCCACACAGAAACTGTAAAGACAGATGGTGTGTGTGTGTGTGTGTGTGTGTGTGGGGGGTGAAATGAAAAGAAAAACCTCCAGGATATAAGATAGATGGATGACGGAGAGATGGAGAGAGAGAAAGAGAGAGAGAGGAAGAAAGACGGAGGAGAGGCTGAAAAGAAATCAATCAGAGCGGCTGAAAAAAGGGAGGGATCAAATGAGAGTATCGACCAGCCTCAATCAGCGTGTGTGTGTGTGTGTGTGTGTGTGTGTGTGTGTGTGTGTGTGCAGAGTCAATCTCCACACCGGCAGACAGAAATACTGCAAAAAAACGATGCGGGTCATGGAGTAGAAGTAGAAGTACGCAGCAGTAAATCCTCACAGTGGAAAAGCTGGGACGTATGAAAATATTATATATATATATTGAAGTCTTTTTTTTTTTTTTTTTAAATATAAACCTCAACAACCAATCAAAGTGCAGGTCAAGGTCGGGATCGGGTCGCGAACGAGAACCTGGTGATGGCGTGGCGTGATGCACGCCGCTATAACGCCGGCGAAGACCTTTTGCTCGTCCCCAATAAAACCTGACGGAGGCCTGTGGCCGCCGCCCAGTAAAAAAAAAAAAAAAAAAGCACAATTTCAAATAAACGAGAGCGTGGAGTTAAGGATTATAAAATCACAGCGGGACGCGACCCGCTCGTTTGTCGCGGACGGCTTTGTCATTTCCCGCAGAGTCCCGGCCGGCGTTCCGTCGTTTTCTAAAAATGTATTATCGCTAAAAAAAAAGGCCGCTGTAAATCAGCAATGAGCCCGGCCGGAGACGGGCGGGGTCTCAGGAGGGAGCACAGGGGGAAATCAAACGCTCCCCGCCCGTTAGAAACAACGAGGTGCGACGGGAAGGAAAGGCTGCGAACCTCCGGTTTACTCCGACGACTGGCAGCTGGAGAAAAAAAAAAAAATTTAAAAAAATCTCCGAGGAGCGCGGGCCGTTGAAATTCCCGTCGGGATCCACGCCGGTTCTGATGAATCGCAGGAAATGATGCGCGTTGTAATTAGGAATTTTCGATTAAATCTAATGGCGCAGCTAAAAGCCTCCGCGGCCGCCGCGTGTTACTGTAAATATTAACGCCACGTGCGCTCATGGGATTTTCCTTCAACTTTTCTTTTTATATATGTAGATTATATATATATATATATATATATATATATGTGACGTGTACAAGCTCGGCCCGGGAACTTCCAGGCAGAACTTTTCAGAATAAAAGCTCCAAATAAAGAGAGTTTCCCTCAGGCTTTTAAGTTTCGTAATTCCTGAAGAGGAAGTGATTCTGTGGGTTAAACGCACTTTTTAAATAATAAAAAAATAAACCTTTTTGGATGTTTTGGCGGTTTGATTTGTCGGCGGCAGGAACGTTGAGGTCAAAAGGTGAAGGTTAATCCCAGTAGATTAGTTCGCAGGTAAAACTGGGACTGGGTTGATCAGGAAACGCAGCCGTTGTTTCCGTCTCGCCGAGCCTGCCGCTGACAAACGTGACCACGCTGCACATTTTAAAAATAATTTTAAAAAAAACAACAACAAACGGCAGCGGATGCATTTGAATATTTAACGCCGCGTTCTTCCTGTTTAACCTCACACATCCTGCCGCCGACTGAAGGTTCTGCTCATTAAGCCGCGGTGGAAACCCATTAGAAACGGCTGAGAAGTCGCCATTAACGCCGCACCGGTCCCCCGAGGTGGGGGGAGGAATGCACGCGGCGTAATTACATACGGATAATGTGGAAGCTGGATTTCCATTTAAATCACAGGAGATGTGACGTGGAGATCGGAACTCTGGGATTAAAACGGCGAGAAAATGGATGTTTTTAAAACGACACACTGTTGTTTGGGGGGTTTTTCTCCTGTTGCCACTTCTTTGGAGAAACACATGAAGAGGTCAGAGGTCAACCAGAGGAGAAGGGAACCAGAGAACGACCTTGATCAAAAGGGCGAGCCGCCGGGCTGAGAGTCGGCCATGTTTTTGTGAACAGGAAGAGGAGAGGGGGATCTTCTTCGCGTAACGCCGCGAAGGTTGGACGTGGAGCGACGAGCAGACGTCCTCGTCCTCGCCGTCGCCGAAAACTTTTAAATGAAATCATTAATCATTCAGTGTGCAACGTTTAAGATAAATTAATTGTTCGGTGAAAAGAACCGGTCCAATTAAAACGTTCGTCTGTGAGGTTCATTAATAATAACAAACATCCGAGAAGAAGGTTCTGGATCTACCACACCTACGTGCTCGCCGTCGCGGTGGAGGTGGTGTTTTATTAAAACTTCCTTTTCTTCTCCTTCTTACTTCCTGCGAGCGCGAGTGGGCGGCGGCATAATGACTTTCCGAGGCGGTGTCACGTTCGACACGACGCGATAAACCGACGAGTTTTCAACCAGTATGAACTGGAAGACTGTCGACCGCCGGGTCGAGTTTGAAACGGCCTCCGTTCAAAGAAAGAAAGAAGAAAAGAAAAACACACACGAAGAAGGATTAAAGAAACACACACACACACACACACACACACACGGGTCCAAAAATAGATTTTAGTTCACATGGAAACCATCTGAACGAGAAAAAACACGGCGAGGAAGAAGGGAGAGGTGACGGAGAGATGTGAGAGAACAAACCAAAAGAGGATTTTCATCTGTTTGAAGTTTCCCAGCTCTAAACTTTGAACCTAAAATAAAAAAATAAGTTGATTTACTTTCCATCGACGATGAAAACTGAGATTTAGGTTTTTGTCGGTGTTTGTTTTGGACGTTCCAGAGACTTCCTGAGGTTAAGCTTCCCGCCCCGCCTCGTTGATCTCCGCCATAAGTCGTCCCGGCCCGTAAGGGGATGTTAGAGGGGCGGCGTTCCCTGAGTCGAGAGGATGAGGAGACGCGGGAAAAAAAAAACTCTCCTCAGCGTGACACATCACCGGGGGGATTTCCTCCGTCGCCCGGGCTACGAGCGCCGGATTTTTGGAGGATTGAGCGAATATAATGAGGTCCGAGGTCGCGCGCGAACGAGCGAGGTAATTCCCGGGCTCCGCTTCAGGCGAGGGTTTATGCTCGCGGAGACTTACGGCGGATCCGAGCGCCGGATTTCCCGTAAGCTCTGCTCGGGCTGCGGGCCGCCAATGTTTATGAAGCGAAAGAAAAAAAAGAAACGAAGAAAGAGAGAGAGAGAGAGAGAGAGAGACCTAGCTGGTTAGCATTAGCCAGCTAGCGTGCGCTACCTGTCCAGGTCCTCGCTGTCCTGCATGTTGAACAGCATGGACGGGATCAGCTTGTCCATGTGCTGTGGCTCCCAGATGATGGCCTGCAGCTCGTCGTTCACCGTCTTCCTCACCACGCCCTGCAGCCCCTTGATGCCCGCCACTCGGATCCTGCCGGCGACACGACACGCCGCAACGTTACCAACAACAAACACACAAGCCGAACAGCGTGCGCTCGTCGCTGCGGCGCGCTAACGCGTCGTAGCCACGAGAGCCCTTTAGAAGTGCCTAACGTAGCGAGCTGCGGTAGCGGTTAGCACTGTGAACGTGGCGAAATGTTCACGTTTAGCATGTTACCGTAGCAACTGTGCACATTTTTTAACGTAATTTAGCGTCTTAGCGTGCTAACGTGGATGTCTGGCGAGTTAGCACGCTTACGTGACTAGCGTGTGCAGGCGATCGCACGAGCACGTTCCCATGACAATGTTAGCATGAATGTTAGCACGCTAAAACTGTAGCGTTATTAGCATTCATCCCCTGGGGACCACGCACAGCTGGACTTGTAACTGGAAACAGTTCCCGGGAAACTGAATAATAATAATCGAGCGTTTCCTGTGCTTCAAGTTGCGAAGCCAAAACTTCCAAAACTTGCGTAATTACACTTTTAATATAATTTCCAGCGCTAACGCTCACGTCTCGCCAGGCCCGCCAGACAGGAACCGAATGGAACGGAGCCCGCGGAGTTTGGACCGGTTTCTGGACCAATGGGAGCGCAGCCGGCGTGTCTGACATCACCGCTTCCTATTCCTGTCTTTCCTCGCAAAAAAAATAAATAAAATCGACAAACGGGGGGGCGGGAGAAATCCTACTCGGGAATTCGTCTCGGCCTCGGGCGGCGAAACGAGTAATGAAATACAGGCGGAAACAAAAAAACAAAAAAAAAGGCGAGAAGTCGCGCTGTTTACAGCGAGACGGCGGCCAACTTGAAAATGATCCCAGCATCCCCTGGCTCTCACCATACCACCGCCCCCCCCCTCAACCAACAACACACACACACACACACACACACACACACACAGACACACACACTCTCATACATAATAAATTGACATAATAGCGCACAAATATGCTCAAAGACCTCGGCACTCGTGCAGGTCCCAGCTGCTGCAGTGACATTTCTTTGCAAATGACTGCGGTAATACCAGAGGGGGGAGGGAGGGGAGGTGTGTGTGTGTGTGTGTGTGTGTGTGTGTGTGGTGCGCTATTTTCACAATGAATGAGAGGGAGAAGCCCTCAGGTGCTGTTTTAACACGCCGCTGGAGTCGCAGGGTGGGCGTCTCGTAAAGAAAGCCGCCTCGCCGGAGACCCGCCGCCGTCGCCGAGCTATTTTTTAACCTCCTTAAGCGAACGCGGCGGCATCGTCGAGATCTTCTGCGTCTTCGAGAACAATGAAAAAACCAGACGGAACCGAAATCATGAACCGCCGATCGTAAATCACGTGTTAAATCACCGTCGTGGATTAATCTCAGGAGGATTGAGGTTGATGTTTGACTGTTTCGCTGTTGTGATATCGTGGGTGGAGTTTCGCTGGGGTGGGGTGGGGGTTACAGGCAGGTGAGCCCATTTCCCTCCGAACGACCTCGCTGACGGGGGTGTGTTTAATTTCTCATCCTCGCTGGACGGTGAGACCTGGTGCCGTCTTGGTGGGGATTTCCACCGGCAGACTCATCATTACTAATCGTGGTTTTTCTCCCGACTCCGCACGCAGGGAGCGAAATCGGAGAAAACCGCTCGCGTTATCGGCGATCAATCAGCGACTCCGACGACGACGGCGGCTCCGGGGGCTCCACAAAAAACGAAATTAAACAATTCGTCACTTTTGTGGCTTTTCACGGCCGCATTTAGATTCGTTTCGCTTTCGAAATTAAGATAATGATACGAATGAATCCAGGGTGAACAGGGAGCGGGGAAACACGAGTTAGTAAAATAAGAGTCACGGCCCGTTTGCAAACGGTAAGGGGCTCGAGATCGAACCCTGCGGGACGCCGGACGGGGACGAGAACACCGCCGAGCCAGAGCAGACGACGGCCGTCTGGAGGAAGGAAGAGGAAGTGCCCGGCGGTTCCGACGGCGCTCGCCTCCTCACCTGGTTCTGGTCTCGGCGTCCTCGTGCGTCGAGTGGCACATGGCGCTGAACTGAGACACGAAGAAGTCGTAGCGGCGGTGGTAGGACGGCGTGTCCTCCTCGATGTTGGCAAACTTCACGAACTGGGGACAGAAAGGAGGAGGAGGAGATGATCGTTAACCTTCGTCGTCGGGCGAGCGCTGCGCGACCTTTCACCTCTCGGCGGCGACGCGGTGTCGCGCTCCCGCTGAATTACAGGTGGAAAAAAAAAAACACGCCCTTGCACAAACTGTAAGCGATGGGGATAATAACCATCAGAGAGCCCCCCCCCTATAATCTCCTCCCTCCAAACAAGCGTGGAGTGTCCCCTGAAGAGGCGCCCCCCCCCCCCCCCCTCGCCACACTCGAGAGTCCCTCGCTCGCCCATCATAACAAATTGCATCTGTACAGTTTGGCATTGTGACAGCAACCCGGCCCCTCTACCTGATCCCTTCCTCTCGTGCGGTACCTAATCTCCCTGGTGGGGGGGGGGGGGGTGATGACTCGGACTGACAGATTGGGGGGGGGGGTTGCCGTGGTGTTGGAGGGGAGGAGGGAATCCAGGCGTTAGACGCGAGCGGAGGGTGCGGGCTAATTACTGGCTGCCTGTTTTTACGGAGGTGCTGAGGGGAAAAACTGTGGTCACGACCCGAACGTGGGGGCGTGTGTGTGTGTGTGTGTGTGTGTGGTGGTGGGGGGGGGTCGTCTCAACACGTAAAAAAAAAAAAAAAAAAAAGACCAATCAAAAAGGGCGACGGGCTCCATGCCTCACCGACGCCTGGGGGGCGAAGCAAAAAAGGAAAAGAGAGGGTGAAAAAAAACAAAACAAAAACAAAACCAGCGCAATTTGTTCTACCCCCCCAAAAAAGGAGGCGCAATACACCCCCCTCCACACACACACACACACACACCCCGACCCCCCACCCCATTAAGTAGCCTGTGGGGTTTTTTATAAGCTGCCCCCCGACGCCTTTTTTCATTTCCAGCAATAAGCGAAGAATATTAAAGAACAACACACATGCGGTGTCTGACACCCGCGCCGCACTTCTTCATTTCCTGTATTCCCATCATGCATTTCTGCCCCCCCCCCACACACACACACACACACACGCTGACGTGTCTTCAAAAAGTCCACGGGGAAGTTCGACCGAAATGACCAGAAATCCTGACAGGCGTGTTTTCTTCTCACACGGAGGAGCTGAGTCGCCCCCATCCAAACGTACATACACACACACACACACACACACACACATAATTATTACGATATAGAGGGAAGTTGTTATATTATCCAGAAACTGTGCGTGAGTCTTGCAAAAAAGAGGAAGCTGTGTGTGTGTGTGTGTGTGTGTGTGGCCCCCCAGCTGAAAATACCCGACATATAACCCCCCCAGTGTGTCTGACTCAGTATGGACTGATGAGCGTCTGGAGGAAGAGGAAGAGGAGGAGGAGGAGGAGACACTTGGAGCCAATTTCTGGCGATGAAGTTAACCGGCAGATAAATTTGGAAGCGGCGAACGCCTGGCAGTGCGGGCGGGAGACGAACGCTCCACCGACACACACACACACACACACACACACACACACACACACACACACACACACACACACACACACGGAGCGGGGGGGGGGGCTCTAAAGTTATATCATTAAAGAAAACCTTAATTAACTTCACGTCTCTTTCCATTTTCCCGTGTTCGTCAGCAGAAGAGTTCAGTCGAAGCGAAGCCGCTAATCCCATTAGCTCGGCGAGAGCGACCCCCACCCGCCTCGTGGTTTATCTTGGATGACCTCTGACCTCCGACCTTCTTACCGTAACTTCCTGCAGCATGTCGGGGGACTGATGGAGGCCGGGAAACAGTCCGTCGAGAAACGTCTCGACCGCCGGCGTTAGCAAAATTCAATTAACACGCCTCTCACCTAAAGCCCCCCCCACCCCCCCCCCCCCGCTCCCCCCCCTTCAGAGTCTAAATACCACACATAAATAATGCACGGGCTTTCCGCAGCTCTGTTTCCTGCCGCCGACGGCGACCGAGCGACGGCGGGCTCAGAGAGGGAGGAGGAGGGAAAGTTTGGGTTTCACCTTCGGACGACTCGGAAGGAGAAATGGGCCCTGACATTTGCCGGCGGCTCACGGAGGCTAATAATAATTAGAGAGGTGCATTATGGGGCCGTTTTCCACTGCCGGCGCCCAAGTCAAATTGGGTCTTTAAGCGGCGGCGTCAACCTCTGGGCTGCGGCTGAGCGACGAGCGCCTTTACCTTTTTTCCCCCGCTCTGCATGTTAATGGCGAGTTTGTCTTTGCGGCGGCGGAGCTGTCGCGAGGGGGGGGTGGGGGGGGGGGGGGGGGTGGGGTGGTGCTCAACGCGTTCGCGGACGACGTGTAATAAAACGAGAGCAACCGAGCGTGACGAGTAAATACATTAAAGCGTAACGCCGCGGATCGTAAGGGGAAACGGCGAGTTGATGATGTTCGCCCTCCACAGCTTGGGGGGGCTGGCGTGGCGGTGGGTGGGGTGGGGGGTGGGGTGGGGGGGTCCAGCTTACCGAGTTGGTTCCCAGGACCTGCAGGTCCGGGTCGCGGGACTCCAGCAGCTTGGCCACCATGTGCAGGAAACTCTCCACGAAGGGCTTGATGCTCTGAGAGTGACAGGCCATCAGCAGCTGGTCCAGGGCCTCCATCGCTATCACCACGTACCTGGGGACGGGCGGCCAGGGGGTCAGAGGTCAGAGGTCGAGGCCGCTCGGCTCGTAAAGGGAAAGAGACCACGACGGAGGCCCAGAGTCTTAACAGATCGACGTTCTCGAATCAGGAAACGCGTCGTCGTCGTCGTCGTCATTCGACGTCGTTCGGTTCAGCCGGAGGTCAAAGGTCGCTCACCCGTAGCGGTGTCGCACCACGTCCCTGCTCAGCCGCTCGGCCAGGTAGGCGCCGATCCGGTCCAGCTTCTCCGGCGCCGACACGGCGTAGAAGGTCAGCTTCTCCATGTCCGACTTACTGAGGCCATCCTGCAGGTGACAGGAAGAACAGGAAGTGGACTCAGGTGAGGTGGAGGGGGGCGGGACTTTTAATTAAGGAGGGGGGGTGGGGTCAAACAGGTGATACCAGAGTTATCAGAGCCAAGTGGCACCGAATAACCGGATTTATCAACGTCGGAATAATCTGTCGTCGTTTAATCTGTCGTCGTTTAATCTGGCACTCGCTCACCTTGGGGTCCTCGGGGAAGATGTTGTCCACCAGGCGCTTGTACCGCGGCCTCAGCGGGCCGCAGCAGCCGCAGACGCCTGCAGGGGACGGGAGCGTTAACACAGGTGACAACCAATCAGAGCGCCGCGGGGGAACAGGTGCACAGACTTCCTGGTTTTTCCCCCTTCACGCTCGCGAACTTTGACCCCGGAACATACTGTACGAAACCCCTCGGACTTTCCCCGTGACCGCGCAGATTTGTCGAGCGTCCCCCTCGCCGATCGATGGCGGCGGTGAAAATGTCAGGTGGGGGAGGGGCGGGCCGCGACTGAAAGGTCACGGCGGCGGCGTTCGGCTCCTCCGACACATGATCGATGAGGAGACGAACCCGGTCCGATCGGAGACGAATTTCCCAGGAGCCCCCGGTGCAGCCCCCCCCCCACACACACACACACACACACACACACACACACACCGGGCAGGACAGCTTTCTATTTACATCCTGGTCCTTCTGTCTGGGAGGGGTGAGAACGAGTCCGCCTCAACAGGACTTTGTTTTAAGTGTGTGTGTGTGTGTCTCGGGGTGTGTGTGTGTGTGTGTGTGTGTGTGTGTGTCTCGGGGTGTGTGTGTGTGTGTGTGTGTGTGTGTGTGTGTTTATGTTGATATCACCTGCTGCCTGGAGGCAAACTTCCACGTGGCACCAGTACAGATGTCAGAAAACCGCCCGGTGACCAAACGATCACAGGTGGATCACAGGATCGAACCCGAGCTCGCCGATCTCGCCTGCCGTGCGGCGTACGATCGAACACCTGCTCCTGATAAGTGACCCTGCTCCTGATAAGTGACCCGGCCGACAGATAAATTAAACAAACCCCCGGCGCCGGTCGGGTTCGGACCTACCGGTGCCGGACAGACCCGTCCTGCCGGAGGCGGGGCCGTAGCGGAGGGCTCGGTCGGCCTCGGCCCGGGGCACCTGCCTGTACCGCCGCAGGTCGACGCAGAGAGACGGCATGGCTGCAGAACACAGGTGTGCCTCGGAGTCACAGCTTCACCTGGATCTCTCCCCCCACCCCCTTCTCGCAAACTCCGCCCCTCGACCAATGGGGAACGTCTGCTCGAGGCGGACGGGGAAGACGAGACGCCGCCCGGGCCCGCGGCGGAGGCTCGGGTTACCGGCCTTCTGTGCTCAGGGGAAAACGTGATCCGGCACGGAGGCCAGGACAAAAACCTGGAACCGGAAGAGCCTGGAGGGGGTTTCTGGCAGAACGCGACACACCTGGACCTCTCAGGTGTCCCGCTCACGAGAGAACCGTGCTCCTCTGCAGGTCACGGGCTAACGAGCTTTCTCATTGGCTGCCGCGGACACCTGCGTCTCCGCGGGTCACGTCGGACCTCCGGAGCGCGAGTGGACGGACGTTTATTTATTTATTTCCGTGGATGTTTCAGCTGACGGTCAACGGTTTTATTTTACGTCTCTGAAAACTGCACACACACACACACACACACACACACACACACACACACACACACCACAATAAATCTCACCTCCGGCGGCGCCATGCACTTTAATCTGCACCTACGCCGTCTGCGAGGACCGTAATCTACAAGATTAAAGAGCGCCCTCGTCCGTCCCGATTGATTCCCGGGGGGCCTGTGACGAGCGGATGAAAGCCGCGGCGGCGCCGTTCTGGCTCCGCCCCCCCCGCCAACACACACATGCAACAGCCGTGACGACAAAACAAAGCTTCGCTCCGCACTTAATCTGCGACGCCCCGTCTCAAGGTGACTCCACGCTCTCCTTGAAAACCAGATGGGATCATGTGACCTGGGTCACGGCGCGCCCGGCTGATTTACATTTCCACCTTCACCCAGGTGATCGATGGCGGCCGGGGGAGGGGGGGGGGGTCAAGGGCGGGCGGGTCCTCGAGAGGAAGCGAGCACGATGTCAGCGTTTGATAAAGACTCTTATCGTTCGTTGTTTTTTGCGAATAATCTGTCGTTCCCATTCCATCTCTGACTTCTCGTCCTTTTTCCCTCCACCCACGGCTGCCGGGCGGTCGAATTACGATCCAACGCCAGATAGCGGATTCGCCGGCGGAAACTTAGCGCTTCTCATTTAAATATTCATGTGGCGGGGGGGGTGACGACAGAAGGAGGAAACAGAAACGGAATCGGATGAAATCCCAGGTTTCAAATTTCCAGGCCTGAGGATGAAGGCGGTGGAGGAGGAAGAGGAGGAGGAGGAGGGAAACACTCAGGGGGGCGGGTACGAGCCGACACGTGTCACCGCGGACGCACAAAAGGACGGCGAGATTGGAGTAACTG
>JAFBJZ010000223.1:10000-147500 GCA_016785225.1 Psettodes erumei | reverse complement strand
CTGTCTCTGTGTGACTAAAACACACTTTGCGCAATTAGAATTAAATGGCTGCAAGTGGACGCTACGTGTTCATTTGATTGGCCCCGGGTCTCACACACACACACACACACACACACACACACACACACACACACACACACGCACAAATTAGCAACGACAATGAGAGAAAGCTGCGACAACGAACTCGACGTTAAATCGAACCTGCTCATCTCCACGTCTGTCTGATCGTCCACCTAATGCCCGGGTGTGTGTGTGTGTGTGTGTGTGTGTGTGTTTCACCTCGCAACAACACGCACTGCTGCGTCAATAAACAACAAACAGTAAACAACACGAGGCTGAGGCACGGCGGACTCAAACACAGAGGATTCTCATCCCCTTCGGACCAGATCAGAACGCAGGTATCACAGCGGGTTAATAGCGGCTACACACACACACACACACACACACACACACGCACAGACACACACACACACACACACACACACACACACACACACACACACACACACACACGCTGCCGCAGCAGCCCATCAGGGATGGATGTTGAAGGCGTCACATTACGGCTAATGTGACGGGCCGTTTACCACTGGGAGTAATTACAGAGCAGACACGAGGCCCGCGGGGGGGCGGGCGGTCCGGCGGGCTGCACACGCGTGTGTGTGTGTGTGTGTGTGTGTGTGTGTGTGTGTGCAGTAAACAGCAGCTGGTTACCTGCCAGAGCAGCTGCTGCGGGAGGCGAGAGGCGAGGGCGCCCCAAAGTCAAACTTTCCCGAAATAGAAACGCCGTCAGACGTGACAGCGCACACACGCACACACACACACACACACACACACACACACACACACACACACACACACGCACATTATTCACGCCGCTCCGCACCGAGTGTGTGCCGGAGATTAGAGGGGTTAAAGTCGGGGCGGTGATGGGGGGGCGGGATTATTATTATTATAAGTATTCAACAACTTAAACAAGTCGACCGTAATCAAAACGTAGTGTGAGTGTGTGTGTGTTCGTGTGTGTGTGAGGTGTGAGGTGTGTGAGTGTGTGTGTGTGTGTGTGTGTGTACGGTGGATGAAGTCAAAGGTCAGCGGCTACAATGTCCAGCTTGCAAAATGTCAACAGCTGATCCCCCGGAACAAATTTAACACATTGATTCCCCCCCCCAGGTGACGTCTGTGTTTCAGCTCGTCTGATTGGTCGCCTGACCCCCGAACCTGTCGGGCGGTCCTGATCCAGGTGAGCGGTCCGAGCCGGTACGCCCCGTGTGCGTTGAGGGCTAGAACGAACAGTGAACGCAACACTGCCGCCGTCTCTAATTCCCGCCGAGCCGGTGACCGTAAACGCACCGCCGGGTTTCCACGGTTTCCCCGTCCGTCGTCACTTCCTGTATCCTACTTGTTGTTCTCCTTCCCCTTTTTCTCCAAACCCGATCGATGAGCGCGAGGAGCCGATCGCATCTGCTGCCCCGATCGATCGAACGATTGAGCACAACTTTTCAAATGAGCTGCAATTAAGTCGGTTAATCGATTAGTTTTGCGGTTCGAGTTGGACCGATAGTCGGGCGGTGACCCTGAACGCACCACGGCACTTTCACTTCTTGAACTTCTGTCTTCTTTGCTGGAGTCATTAGGATAAGCTGTGACATTAAACGCAACACACACACACACACACACACACACACACACACACAGCGAGCTTACCGGCTGGCATTGTGGTGCTGACGTGCCGCAGTTCCTCCGTATGCCGCCGTGCACCGGTTGGTGCGGGGGGGGGGGTCGGGGTTGCTGGTGCCGGTGCTTTTTTTCGGGGGTCAGTTAGCCTCCATGTAGCTTCTCCTGCTCCGACCTCACCTGGCGTCCGGAGTGACGACAAATCACCTGCGCGGGAGTTACACACACACACACGCGCGCGCGCGCGCGTTTAACGGGAGGTCAGAACGCCGACACGTAAGCTGTCACGTCAACGGGCTGAAGCCGCGCGCTCACACCCGGTCCGCCCGTCCGTTAGCCGCGGGAGCTAACGTTCAGCCCGGAAGCCGCGGCTGGCTCGCGTGACACACACACACGCGCGCGCGCGACGTTAGCGAGACACTTCGGGGACGCGCCGGTGGGACATACCTGCGGGCAAACGGCGGCGGGACTGCGATCAACTCCTGCGCGTTACCACACTGCTTCCTGCTTTACGGTGGCAGGCAACGCGGAAGTGTTGCGCTGCTGAAAAAAACAAAAAAACAAAAAACAACAAACCCTCCCCCGCTCCGCACGCGGGACCGCGGAGCCCGGGGACGAGCTAATTATAGCCGCCTGCGGCAAAGGTGTGTGTGTGTGTGTGTGTGTGTGTGTGTGTGCGCGCGAGGCACTGACAGTGATTGTGTGTTTATTACTGGTCACGTGCGGCAGCGTCTCACATGACACACTTGTTCTGCCGCACTTTCAAAAAGTTTGAGGGGAGGGAGGGGTGAGATGGTGAAAATACGTAAATAAAACAAACAAACAAAAACACAGCACCGAACAGGCGTTAGAAATATTTTTAGATTTTTTTTTTTAATCTCACAATGTGCTGCAGGTTCGACGTCCAACGATGCAAACTTTTGCACATTTTTTTCCCCCACGTGACAATAATCACGAACACCTGAGCGGTGATCATCATCATTATTATTATTATTAATATTATTATTATTATTACAAAAACAATATGAACAATGATCAATATCAAGAATATATTGTGTTGTTAGCGTGTACTTATAGCGTAGTTTCTTTTTTTTTTTTTTTTTTACAGGAGTTTTGTGTTTTCGCGGTTGTCCGTCGCAAAATCCTCTCCGGCGCGTTGGGGCCGTTTAATCCCGTTACGGGACCGGGTCACGTGTCCCGTCACTCAGATCTCACCGGAGAGACCAAAACAGATGGTAATTATCCAGAACCGCTCGGCGCCGATGCGTTCGTGTGTGTGAAAGTGTTGGGTTGTGCTTTTTTTTTTTTTTTTTTAAGCTCTTAAGGGCCTTTTGCCGGGCCGTCCCGTGGACTTAAGAGGCGATTAAAGGCTTTGGCCCCCGCAGATGGCACGTCCGGGCCTCCAGCGAAGTCAAATGACTGACGGCGGCGACCGACAAAAAAACCCACAAACAAACAAACAAACAAACAAAAAAAAAAACCCTGTTTGTGTAATTATTCTAATGCAGGGACGTCCACATGTCGCAGCTGGAGCTGCACAACGGCTTAAAATGAAGCCGGGTGGGGGGCGACACAGGGAGGGGTCAGTCAGACATCAAACTATAGGGGGAGGGTTGAAGGACGATTAGATGAGCTCACTGTTATAAAATATATTACAGGTTGTTTTTTTTAATGAAGGTTAAATGGTGTCAAACTGGAAGCAGAGAGTCTGCATTGATATTTTAATTTGAAGGTGACCCCCCGACACACACACACACACACACACACGTGTTTTAACTTTTTTTTATAGAGTCGGCACTGTGAGTCAGAACCGGTTCATTCGATGACGGGTGGATGAGTTACAATACAATCCACCTGTCCGTTCAGGGTTTGTTTGTTTTGTGTTGGGGTTGGGTTGGGGGCGGGTGGAGCCAATCCCAACTGCCATTGCTGTCACTTTGTTCATTTTAAGGCGTCAGTCGCTGCCGGTCCGGACCTGATCCGGCAAACCTGTCCATCAGGAACGGGATCACCTGGATCAGGGCGTACGTACCTGTGTGGGCGGGGCCAGAGACGCTCGCAGGTCATTGGTCCAGTCACCTGGAGAGTAAATAACAGGTAGAATTCATTAACTGGGAAACAAACCGGCTCCGATCAGTGAGGGGTCATCATCCACACAGGCAGGAGAGGGAAGGAAGGATGGAGGGATGGATGAATGAATGGATGAATGAATGAATGAATGAATGGATGAATAAATTGATGGATGAATGAAGGGAGGGATAGATAGATGGTGGGGATGAATGAATGGATGGATGGAAAGATGAATGAAGGGATGAATAAATGGATGAATGAAAGGATGGAAAGATGAATGGATGGATGATGGGATGAATGAAAGGATGGATGGATGGATGTGTGTGTCCGGCGCAACAGTAACCAGCTTTCCCACCTTAGAGGGCAGAGTTGAGCTGCTGTCGTGCTGAGGACACACACACACACACACACACACACACACACACACACACACACACACACACACACACATCTGACGGGAATGGCTGCCGTGCTGGGAACAGACTGAAAGTAGGACACGAGGGGCAGGTTTTACCGGGGGGGCTGCTCCACTCAGAGCAGGAAAAAGACAAAAACAAGAGGCGGAAGTATTTCCATCAATAAACCACGACGCCCTGCGGACGGCGAGCGGCGATTCACCTGGTCGGGTTTTCACGGGGACCAATCGGGTGAGAGCGCGAAGATGATGAATCCATGAACAACAAGTTCACGACTAAATATATCAGGATGAAGAAATAAAGTTTGACGAGCGACGTGGTGAGAAGGTCGCCACAGCTAGCACGAGGCTAAGACTTGTGGGATATATATATATATATTTCTACATATATATATAAATATATAGTTTCCTTCTCCGTGACACGTTACCTGCAGCTGGACGCTAAGCAGCCGTTTGATTCCTCATCCCTGAGCGAGTTGACATTTAATTCACAAACACTTGACATTTGGAAACGGACTCCCTGCCCGCGCACGCTTGTAGCCGCCGTGTCCACGCAAGCACACACACACACACACACACACACACACACACACACACACACACACACACACACACACACACACACACACACACACACACACACACACACACACAGAGGCGTGTGCCATTAGCGGCCCTTTGTGCGCGGAGCAGCCGGGCGGTCGGACCCGCCGCCGCTGATCGGAATGAGGAGAAATCACGCGAGGCGTCGGCGTGCAATGACGGAAAAAAAAACAACAACTGATAAATCAATATGTTCTGATCAATACTGTCCAAAGTAACGGAGTGACACGGAGACTTGGGGAGTATCAGTCTCAGCTGAGCTCCCCGAGGTTCAACGTGTCCTGTCTAGGCGGTCCGTTTCTACGCCGCTCCTCGCAGCATCGCTGATATCATCTGCTCTGTACATTACGGCCGCGTGATCACATTATCGCTTTACGCTATCGCGTGCGCATCGCGGCGAAGGAGTTAAACGCCTCCGGGCTGCAACAAGCCGGCGTTTCACTGCACGCCCCCCCCCCCACCATCATCATCATCGCTGCAAACCGCCATCGTCCGACATGTGACCGGAGGTGAACGTGGATCCTCCAGCTGAGGGGGGGGGACAGCAACAAAACAACAACAAAAAAAGCAAAATGGCTACTTGAATTACACCACAGAAGAAGAAGAAGAAGGGGAGCTGAGAGCGTTGTTTCTATATGATGGAGGTCACGCAGCAGCAGGAGGAGGAGGAGGAGGGTGAATGGCTAAGCTAACCGCTAACACCAGGCTCTGCATTAAGAATGGACTTGACTGCAGGGGGGGGGGTGTCTGCGCCGGTGGAGCCGCCGCTCGCCATCTGCTCCCATCAGGAGAGGGTGATTGATGCGCCGCCTGTGTGACTCATCGACGGCCGGTACACGCTTTCTCCTCCGAGGCCAACGGGCGGATGAAGAAAGGGTGGAGGAACTCGAAAGTTTGCATCCATCATCATCATCATCATCATCATCGTCGTTGTCATGTGGGAAAACAAGCAGAGGACGACCCGAACGGTTTTCTGAGCCTTGCCGTCTTCCAATTTCTTTCCCAGGTGTATTTTCATATCTGACAGCAGACACACACACACACACACACACACACACACACACACACACACTCCCTGAGCCGTGATCAAATTCCTCATTGAGATGCAGATGAAGGGCCGACGCCGCCCGGGGCTCAGACCGAGGCTTTGGAGGCAGCCGCCGGGGTTTGTTTGTTCTCCACCTCTGTGATTTCAGCTCATCATCCAATCTCCTCCTCCTCCTCCTCCTCCTCCTCCTCCTCTTCCTCCTCCTCCTCTTCCTCCTCATCGTGCTGTGTGTGAACTCTGTGGTGAAGGTGCAAACACATCAGGTTTTCATCCTACAAGATGGGAAACCCTTCAAATAATAAAACCGCTCGCACCACATTTCTGAAATGTTTTATGTTGCCTCCGTTTTTGTTTTTTTTTTTTCGCCACCTAAAATTAAAAAAAAACAGATTCGGGTCAAACTGGCGTCCCACGTTGAGCTGCGGAAAAACGAAATCAGACCCAAACACGCGGAAAGCCGAGCGGTGAAAAACTACATGATGGAGCGTAAACACAAACAAACACATAGACACACACAAACGGTTTGTGTGTGACATTTGTGCGAGGGCGGGGGGCACAAACAAACAAACGGCTCCATTTTAGCATAAGCTGAATCAGCAGCATCTTCTTCTTCTTCTTCAGCATATTTGTCAGGAAGAGTCAGGCGCACGAAGATGAACCGGATCTCTGATGTTGCCTGGACGACGCTTGCAGGTTTTTTTTGGGGGGGGGGGCTGCGCGTCCTATCAAATTCATGAATTCCCCACCGGGATGGCGGCGGCGGTCTGGGCCGCCTGCTCAGATTGTTCACGTCCAAAGCGTCGGAGCGATTCTGCCTTTTTTTTTTTCTATTTTTAAACGATTGATAATGGATTTACATTTTTCATCTAATTTATGATGCCAAATAACACTCTGCTCTTTCCAAACGCATGAATATCTCTGATGATATTTGGGACTCCTGAAAGGTCGCGGTACAGTCTGACCTCTGACCTCTGACCTCGATCACGCCGCTGATCTGTCTGTCTGCGCGACCAAAAGGAAAAATAACACATGAGGAGGAGCCGATTTTGTCTCCGCTGCTTCTGTTTGCAAAGAGGAAGGCAGGCACACACACACACACACACACACACACACACACACACACACACACACCCAGGTCAACCCTCCTGGATCAGTATTACCACATGTGGCCCAGCGCTGAGCAAATCCCCTCCATATTTTTTTTCAAGTCAGCGAGAGAATGAATGAGAAAGACGATTAGCGAGCATAAGCCACCGTGTGTGTGTGTGTGTGTGTGTGTGTGTGTGTGTGTGCGTCACGTTAGCTGACCCGCGGCGGCTCTTCCTGCTCTGTTGTAAAAACACAACAACACAAAAACAGAATGAAACATGCGATGACAACACGGAGCGTTTGTCATCTCGAACGGTAAAAAAAAAAAATCGCGAGCGACCGACGCCGACGAGGTCAGAGGTCACGACTCGTCCGCAGGTCAAGCACCCAGGAGAGATTAGGTCCAGCTGGAGGGGAAATTAAAACACATGTGTTTGTTTATCACCGAGAAAACAAGTTAAAATATTTTAGGTCTCGCTTCGAGTGGAAGTACTCCAGCGAAGTACGAGTACTTCAGAGTACTTTAGTGTATGTTCTCCTTTTTGGAGATGCACCTGTACAACCATCTGTGTTTTACCCATTGATCCCCCCCCACCCCCCCACCCCCGGCTGTTTTTAGCCTCGTCCTTGCGTGGGCTAAATAAAAACCACGGGTCATCAGATACTCTCAGAGGAAGATCAACGGCTTTGTGGAGCCTCATTTAACCTCCCATTGTGTGAATGTTTAGTGTGTGTGTGTGTGTGTGTGTGTGTGTGTGTGTGTGTGTGTGTGTGTGTGTGGGGGGGTGGGGGGTTAAAGAGCCATGGCTCCACAATTTGAGTCGAGTAGCTGGTGTTTACATTTACGAGATTTAACAGAAGAAGTTGAAGTGAAAGTCGTGTTTTTTTTTATCCAAACAAAGATGCTGTGTGTGTGTGTGTGTGTGTGTGTGTGTGTGCGTGTGTGTGTGTGGGGGGGTGTCATGTATTGCTCGACTGGGTTTGTGTGTGTGCGCGCGTCTCAAGGTTACGGCCACGACGTCGATAACGTCGCGACACACGAGAGCTTCTGACTCAATTATTTATCAGTCAAGTCTTTTGTTGCCAGTTAGCGGATCAATAGCTGCTATAATCAGCTTTCCAATGGAGGAGACACACACACTCACACACACACACACACACACACACACACACACACACACACACACACAGCGCACCATTACACATGATGTATGATGAGTTTTAACACTCGCGTGTCTCCACACAGACGAGCTCGTTTAGTTTTCCTCGTAGGTCCGACATTCCCCCTCAGGCGCAGGGAATTCATTCCTACGCCCCCCCCATCCACACACACACACACACACACCCCACACCCTACATCCACCCCCCCCCCCTCCACGTCTCCTCCATATAAGCTGATGATCCGTTCGCTTAATAAAACTCCACAGAATGATACTTGTGCTGCCGCTAAGCTCCTTAACACGAGATCCCTGCTTGCGAGCGTGACCTTAAAATGGAGAATATGTCGCTGCTTTAATGGGGGGGGGTGGAGGGTGGAGGGTGGAGGGTGTGGGTGGAGTTCAAGTGGCGCCGCTTCCGTCCGGGATTTCAGCGCAACGTACGAGAACCGGCTCACCGCTCACTCGGTGGATCTGAACCGTTCGACCGAGCTGCATCTTAACTCACCTGACGGGGGAGAACATACTACACCCCCCCCAACCTCAACCCCACCCTCACCACCCCACCCCCCCACCGGGTCTCTTCATCTCCCCTACCCTTAATTGGGCCACTCGATCAAAGCGGGACGTCTCGCCGGCGAAACACTGTGTCATTTTAATTTTCTTTCATTAGCTTTTAAATTAACGGCGCTCTGACGGGAGAGCCGTCAGAAACGAAAATGAAAGAAAGGCTTGGGCTGGTGTGTGTGTGTGTGTGTGTGTGTGTGTGTGTTTTTTTCTTTTTTTTTTAAAACCGCTGCTCGCATCTCGCCGGCTTCAACCAACGGGTCGCTGGTTCTGTAGACGTTAAAAACAATAACAACAACACAAAGAAGACGCACACTTCTCACAGCTCCTGCACTCCAAATATCAAAATATTACTGTGGTGGAGTCATGCAGAGGGTGTGTGTGTGTGTGTGTGTGTGTGTGTGTGGGGGGGGTCGCCTGACGGTCCCCTGATGATGTCATCACTGAACATCATCCCCTCATGGTTAATTGATCTTCTGAAACCCGGATCGATCTGCTGCCGATCGACCGAGGAGCGGCGCGGAGTTAATAAGAGGCTGTTTGAGTGAAAAATCAATAATCGTTAAGGTTCATTAACGGCCGGGATCGCTGCCGACGGACGGGGGGCACGGAGCCCGGAGGAGCCCCCCCACCGTATTTCTGCAGAATCTGTCCACGTCCATTTGGTTCCGCTCGGAGTCAAACTGCGCCGGAGCTGGCGAGCAGGTGGCCGATGGCGGAACAGATGAGGACGCCAGGCTGAGTGGGAAGATGGACGTCTGGAGCGAACACGCCGAGATGCTCCGGCGTGTGCACGCGAGAAAAACAAACACTGCTGTTTAAAAGTCGAGGCATCGGTCCTCTGCAACCCCCCCCCCCCCAAAAAAACAACAAACCAAGACAAACAACCTACGCACACACACGTTATTGTTTCAGTCCAATCTGGAGCAGATGGACGAGTGACTCAGCGAGATCTTCGGCCACGGGAACGTTAGCCGGGGTCGTTTCTCGTGCGTCACAAAGAACCGCAAGAGCCGCCGACAAAAACCCCCGAAAGGCCACGTGGGTCAAGAGAGGCGGCGGCCATGAGGTGATTTGTCACGCTGAGGCGTGACGCCAACCTCGCCTGGTTACTATGGTTACGCTGCAAACCTAAAGTTATCCAGGCCCCGGTGAAGGTTCATAACTCCTTCCTCCTCCTCCTCCTCTGCTGGGAAAACTATTACAGAGGAACGTCGCATCAAATCCCGAGCTTTAGGAAAACTTGATCCCGGCTACTGAACGCCTGTTTCCACCGGGCTCGAGTATTAAAGTCGGATTAAAGACACACATGCTATCTGCAAAGTGAGATTAAAATCATGTACGCGCTGCGAAATGAGATTAATGTTGCGGCTGACAAACTATATCTGTTTCCCTGCAGTAAATCTGTTTTTTTTTTTTCCTCGCTCGGCCTCATTCACCGATGCAGATCAGCCACGTGACGCCGGCTGACGCTCCGTCCTCCATGCCAGAGATTTACGGAGAAGATGTCTTGTTTTTTCCGGCCCGGGTGTCACGTCCCGGCGTGTCCCATCCGTCACATTTTGCGACAGCGTTTATGGGGCGGCGAGAAGCCGGCGAGGAGGCACGTGACGAGCCAGCATCCGTTTTAATAACCAACGGGCCGATAAATCTGCACTCCAAAAAATGCCAGGGAGCCGATCCTGGGACCGCGGCGGACCGGACCAAACCGGCGTCAGGCGCCTCATGAGGTGACGGGACGACCATTTTTTTAAACAGCGAGAGAAGTTTCAGCCACGAGGACTTTCTTACCTCCAGCATCGTGTCCCTCTTTGTCCAACGAGACGCCGCCATCAGTTGGGTCCCGACCCGATTTTGGTGCAAACCGAAGCTCTTCCTGCTCTTTGCGACCTCACGCCCCCGCAATTCTGCTAAAAGCCTCCAAATCCGTCCCTCATTAGCAAAGCTCCGGCTCTCCTCTGATTGGGTTTTTTTTTTCCCCCGCGGCTGGAAATGGAAAAAGGTTTGTTTCATAACGTATCATATCTGTAGTTTAAGCAGAAACGTTCAGGCTTAAGTTTACTTCCCACTTCCTGATACGTCAGGACGACAACAAACCACTGTTTACTACACGCAATTTTTCCTTTTGTTATTAATACAACTGAGCATTTTCTATCACTTTACACACATTTTCCACGTGCCTTAAACATGAAATATGAAACACAAACTGACACATTTTGCCTGAATCCACTTCTCAAATACACCTTTATATGCTAACGCTAACACACACACACACACACACTCTAGTAAGTTTAACCAGTAACAGTAAACACGCAATTTAAACACGGTTCATGGTCTTAAACCGTTTTTAAAACACACCGGAAGTGAAGCTAGCTAACGGGCGGCCGAAGCTAACGTCTTGTTTAGCTCGCAGCGTCCGCGCGAATATGCCGCCATTTCCACTTCCGCTCGGCGGCCATCACTTCCGGTGCAAGATGAACTCGGTCTCCCCCGCGCGCTCGTCTTCACGCGCGCCCTGGGGAGCGACGTTTACTGACGGAGGTTCGGCGGAGTTCCGACGCGTCACTCACCTGGAAAACGCGGAGAGACGGAGCGTCACGCTCGGCGGCTGTGGGGAGGAGGGGGGGGGGGGGGGGGGTGAAACTGCGCGCATGCGCACTGAGCGCCATCTTCAGCCGCGCCCCACGCCGCCACCTAGTGTCCAGCCGGCGCTACAGCGAGTGGACGCGTCTGCCGCACAAACCATATCACGCGAAAAATAAATAAATAAATAAATAAATAAATAATGATAAATTTTTCAAAAGAAATGAAACTGCAGATGTTTTCTCAAAGGGTGAAACACAATTTAAAAAATAATAAATACAATAATATTGGCTGTTTTTTCAATGTTTCACACATATATATATATACTTCATATTTCCATTATGTTTTATTACTTCCTTCTGTTGCAAAGGATTAGGTGATTACACTGCAGTTCTAACAATTGTTTTAATTAAAAAAAATTAAATTTAAAATTTAAAAATGTTAATTTAAAAAAAACTGCCAAAGATGGCGGTTATATGACACATACACCCCCCCTCCCATAACATAATCATCTGCTTCATAACAGTAGGTCAGAGGTCAGTGGGTTCTCTCTCAGCCCGTGCCTCCACCCGCTTCACTAGTTTTGAACAGACAGACAAACAGCGGCAGAAAAACAAACTCCCGGGCGCACACGTGGGCATGGCGTCGTCGTTTAATTAAACCGCGGGATTGATGACGGCTCCCTAAAAATGGGCCTCCAATATGAGGAGAGGAGGGTAAACACAGCTCCAAAGCCTCAGGGTGCGAGCCTCCAGATTGCGGCTGTAAATTGTGTTTGTCGGGGAGCGCTAACCGAACAAAGGCGGCCCAGCGCCCGAGTGCGTTCTTCACACAGTCATTACGCCGCGCTTCCTGCCTGAATGAATGTGCACGTTAACGACAACAGCATCAGTCTGAACATGAAGTGACACTTTACCTTTATACAATCTTTTTTTTTTTTTTTTTTTTTGCCGTTTTTGAATTCAATCTCCATCACGGCAAATTACAGGTTGCTGGAAACTGTGACAACAGCCTCCATTCAGTGGTTCTCAGTTCTCGGTCTGTGCCACAGCTGTGCCGCTCGCTGACTCATTGTACTCAACTGTCTATTGGTGTCTCGCTCTTCTCTCTCCCTTTTTTTTTTCTTTTTGCCTATTTTGCATGTTTGCAAAGAAAATGTGCAAGTTACAGACATCAGCTCACAGAGTTTCCTCCGAGGGGCTGGCTGCAAAAAAAAAAAAAAAAAAAAAATCACAGCACAAAGCAACTTCCTCTTAAAACCTCCTCCAGATGGGTGA
Organism: Psettodes erumei; assembly: GCA_016785225.1. Lineage (NCBI taxonomy): Eukaryota > Metazoa > Chordata > Actinopteri > Pleuronectiformes > Psettodidae > Psettodes > Psettodes erumei. The sequence goes on along the minus strand of JAFBJZ010000223.1, from coordinate 135,017 downwards.
CCTGATAGCTGAGTGGTTAGGACGCAGACCACGTCGCTGAAAGTGCCCTGAGCGGCGAGTCAAGCATGTCACTCCCCTACCATGTCCCTGTTATATAGAGACGCACAAAAAAAAAAAAAAAAAAAAAAATCTGTGATTCACTTCGGTCGTCTGCAGGGTTGAGAGGCCCGATTTGAAAGCCGTCCCTGTGGGGACAGACTTTTTCATCGGGCTGGTGCAGACTCACCTGGTTAAGTGTGGGCTTCAGGGCCCGGGTCGGATTCAACCCGAACCCATTACATCCTCTAACGGGTCTGTTTCCCCCCAAAAAATGTCACTTCTGAATATAATTTGTGCGACAGGTCTTATTAATTAATACAAGAGCTAAACACCGAACAGGAAAAAAAAAAAAACTTTTCTTCTGGGCTCATCAGTGATTAGTCAACGAATTTTCAATTATCCAAATTTTAAAATTTTATTCTGGTTGGCTGCTCTTTCCAGACTTGTCTGCTGTGTTCCCATGCTTCACGTCCCTTATCTGCATTTTCAGCTCCAGAGCCTCAGTCTCAGTCGTTCATCACCTGCACGCCAATCAAAAGCCGCGCTCTTCTCCAACATATTAATTCCTCCGCTTTAATAACAAGGTCAGCGGCGAGACGTCCGTGACGGGGAGCTTTGTGCCGAGTCGCTGCGAGTGCGACGGTTTCGACGGCGGAGACGAGTGACTGACGTTGACATGTTTTGTCTAGATGAAGGCAGAAAATTACATTACACTCATACGTTAGACATGTGGTAATCTGTACGGTCCATGTCCTGTACATCAGATCTGGCACAAGTTGGTTAATTAAAATAAACACCCAGGTTGAAATCATTAAAACAGAATTTATATATCGGAGGTTTTGTGGATGATTAATAACATGTTAAATTCAGCAATCGCAAGTAAAACTTATAAACTCGCTGTTGAAATATTATAATCAAAGTGGATGCGATTAGCCTAGCTTAGCGTAAAGACTGGAAGCAGGGGGAAACGGTTAGCGTGGCTCCGTACAAACTTTAAAAAAAAAAAAAAAAAACACTCCCAAAATGTGGGAATGTTCCTTTAAGGAGACAAACGGCGACTCCAGTTTGTCTCCGCTGGTTGTTTTGTATTCAGCGCCGCAGGAGCAAACAGAGCTGCTGCCATTTATTAGCGGCGCTGCCCCTCATCAGAGCGACCGCGGAGGCGTGCAGTCACGTCCCGACGCTGATGAAGATGGAGAGGGAGACCCTGACCCCACCCCCAACACCACCACCACCCACACCACCCACCCAGTAATTGTCTGCGAAGTCAAATTGCTCGTCAGGGAGGTCAAAGATGGCCGACGGTGAACAAAAAGAAAAGGTGGATGGTGGCACGCAGATAGCAAACCGCCGGAAAGAGCCGTCCTGATTAGATCTGGACTCTTCCTCCTCCTCCTCCTCCTCCTCCTCCTCCTGCATTGTTTTTGCAGTCTCTAATTAAAGAAGTGACATTTCAAGCAGAGCCCCGGGCTGCCGGAGAACTCTCCCGCTCCATCTCCTCCCTCTTCGTCTTCGTCGGGGCTCTTCTTCCTCCACGTGGCCGGCGGCGGGTATCAATCACCGACCCCGGCCTCTCGCTCGTCCCCTGGGCCCCGGCAGTCAGCGTCAAGATGGTGTGGTAATGAGTTGTTATTGTGCCACTCGACGCTCACGCGCCTCGCCAATGATCACGGGTCACCGCGAGGATAATGTATCATTGATTGCGTGATCGATGGCTCGCAGAAGGAGCCGGGGGTGGGGGGTTGTTGTTGTCGGTTTGTCGAGCTGTTTCTCGTGCCCCCGCGGCCGCCGGGACGCATATCAAGCGCGGCATTGGCCCGTTGTCACATCTGATGTTCTCGGCGCTCTTGATCTGAGGGCGATTGGGCGAGACGATACGTTCGTAGACGACGTCGGGGGCGTTTATTCACGCCCGTCGCTCGATCCCCCTCAATCCACCGCCGGATAAAACCCCCAACCAGTTTGTGGAGGTTGCAGATGGAGGTTCCCACGTTGAGCTCAAAGACACACCAGACCAGGAGGGCACCAGTTACACAAACACACAAAATGTGGATTAAGTATTACAAGTATCTGAAAGTACAAAGATAATTCATCTTAAGTTTGAGCTAAAAGTTTAATCCAAACAAATGGAAGGTTCATCATTTTGTCTGGTTGATTTTTGTGACGCGTCAGTGACTGATGAGCCTTAAATGTGACGCTCCGGCCTCCGCTGGACGGCAAATGACTTTCCACTTGAACATTACTTTTACAAAAAAAAAAAAAAACAACAGTCCAAAAGCGAAGAAGACAAATGTCCCTAAAAGTAATTAGGGGCGGGAAACGCAGCTCGGCGGCGGCGAGAACAACAGCCAAGTCTCTGGGAGTTCATTTTCAGGAGGTGCAGATCTGGCAGGCGTTCAGATGTTATTGGTTCTATTTCTCACTCGGCCCTCAGATATGAATTTCTCTGCAGGATCCGGCTGATCGATGTCGTCTCCCCGGCCCGGCCCGGGCGACCGACGCGGCATCAGGTGGAAAAATCTGCGGCGGGGAAATATTAGCGCCCTGCTTCAGCTGATAAACGGCGCGGTGACCGAGTTTTTTTTTTCTTTCCCCCCGTCAAAGGAGAAGTTTGTTCATTTTCCGTGACGGGAGATTTACCGGCCGATATAAACCTCTCCGTCACTTGTCGTCTGGAAAAATGCGACGTGGGAGCTGCATCAGCAGAACGCCAGGTGCCTTCGCTTTAGATCTTTCCACGACGCGGCAAAACCTGAAGACCGGAAGTCTGTCGAGCTTAAATTATATCCGACCGGACTCGAGATTAATAAATATGCTAATATCTTCTCCATCTTCTTCTCCAGCCTCTCGCCGACGACAGGAGATATATATTTTTTTGCCCTCCGCGCAGGTTGTTCAGGTGTCGTCCGTCGCCGGTGTGGCCGCTGACCCGTGGCCTGTATCAGTAAACGCATCACCCTCCATCAGCGCCGCTGTCACCTCGCTCAGGTCGACCGACCTCCGCCCGGCGGAGGTCTGACCGTTTTTTCTTGGCGGTGAAAAAAAAAAAAAAAAAAAGGAGAAAACCGAGACTGAGCGGCCGAGTCAAAGCAAAAATGGAAAGGTCGTGCGGTCCCAAACAAATCAATCAATCAATCAATCGATCGATCAATACGTGCACACCTCTCCAGACCAATTAAAAAGAAAAATAAAACAGACGAGCGTCTTCCCAATCAAAGTCAATTAAGAGAGAAGCAGAGCATTCAAACTAACAAAAAAAATGCTAATTATAATAATCAATGAGTCATCCAATCAATACCTCTCTTCACCTGTGACCTGTCTTTATCCAAACATGTCAATACTCATATAATACATATATAATAATAATCAATAAATATCAATGAAAGCAGAACAGGGCGCTTTGTACTGACAACGTGTTTCACAAGGATATTTATAGAGCTGAGGTGATAATGAAGGTGTGGAGGATGAGGAGTTCATCCTGCGTGTGTGTGTGTGTGTGTGTGTGTGTGTGTGTGTGTGTGTGTGTGTGTGTGTGTTCCCATCAGGCCCTGGAAAGCAACTGGGGTGTGAAAGAGAATTACAGGATCAGTTCTGCTAATGCATCAATCAGAATAAACGACTTCACGCGCTGAATAAAAAAGGTTCGAACAGAAACGATGTCGAAAAGACGCACGTTCAGTAATTCATCGTCCTCTTACCCCGTCGAGCAAACGGTCGCGCTGGTCACTGGGGTAATTTTTCCACCATCAGCACCACCATCAGCACCACCACCCTCAGCCCAGTCACAATTACAGCTGCAATTACCCGCAGTCGCCGTTTAAATCGCCCTCGTGTTTTAAATTGGATCTGTAATTGTTTTTCAGTGGAGCGAGCTGCTGCTTCCTGGTTTGTTTTATTGTTTATTGTCGAATTTTTGTTTCAACATCAGCTCCACATGTTGTTAATCTTCAAACATGGGCTGCTGTTACAAGTATATACGCATATTTATATATATATATATGTTTTTCTTAGAAAAATATGTGGAGGAATGTTTCGCCGCCGTGAAAAGAAAAAAATGAATAAAACCTTTTACTCAAACTTTTTCTTTACTCGCTCAAAGGGGAAAAAAACTTTTCTCAAGAGCGAAGAAGTGACACGTCAACCATCTGACATTTCTACAGAATCACAAAAAGTTAAAAAAATAAAAAAATATATATATGAAGGGGAAAGAAAAAAAGGAAAAGTTCCTACTCAGCCGACGTTTATTTTGTAAAACCTTTAAGATATTTAATTAAGGGCCGTGTTTATTTATTGGTATTTCTGTAATATTGTCGGGTTTTAAAAATAAATAATCAGTGGCTAACTTTGGCCGTCGCTCTCCATACAGGAAATGAAGGCAGGTGATGAAGCGCTGAGGCGGACAGAACCAGAACTTAATTGATTAAAACCGGTGATTTAATCTGGATTAGGACACGGCCGGCTGCTCCGCCTCGCTCTGCCATCACACGGGGAGAGGAGAAGTTGTTAACCTCATTTTAAATTCGTCGTTGGATTTGATTTCGCTTTTATCTCGCTGGGAATTTTTTCGTTTTCCATGAAGCTTTGCTGCTCTTTGCTGGCGAAGCGAAGCAGGGATTAATATTCTGCTGCGACGACCCGCCGGTTGGGGCCCGTCCAGGACCAGACACAGTATTTACAAGCGTGACCTTGGTTCTGTTTGGATTTATGCAGGACGCGCTCGACACGAGTGTAACTCAATCGATAAAATATCTGCTGCCTCCACGGGCGAACACACACTTCCTGGTTTCTTACGTGACGCTCTCTCACCGAACCACCCAGGTTTTTTTTTTTTTCCCCGCGGCCGCCGTTTCCTCCTGATCGTACGTCACAGACGACGCCCGTCATGTTGAACACGAGGTCAAACGGATCCAAAATGACGTTTTTTCAGGAATAAACATGAAAACCAAATAAATAAATAAAGCAGATGGATTAACGTGCACATGTCTTGATAAAAAAACGCATCCAGGCTGACGCCGGTTGATTTTCGTCCACTTTTTTTTTTTTTTTTTTTTTTTTTACCAGTTTCTTCTTCTGCTAATCATTTGTTTACGGTTCATACGAGGCGTCGGTGCTGCAATCCTACTGCAAAAACACCAGGATTTGTTGTGACTGACGCGTTGACGACACTCCAGGTGGCAGAGCTGCACATTTACTAAAAAAAAAAAAAAAACATATTTCAGGAGTTAACTGTCCTCGCAGTTTCTGTCGTCGCGGACATCACGCCCGAGTCTGACTCTCTCTCTCTCTCTTTCTCAGCTGCTCTGGCACGACGCTCATCGTGCAGCCGAAGCCGTTAATTACGGCAGCCGGTTGGCGGCGTCGATAGCAGTGCTTTGGCGCTCGGCGACGTCCCAACTGTCAGCTTAATGACAGAGCGGGGTCGGCGACGCCGGGCCGAGCGCTGTAAAAAATATCCACCAACCAAAACAGCCCCCGCACCTGCCGCCGTTTCAGTTTGTTTGCAAATATATATATATATATATATATATATATATTATCAAGCCGTTTCTGCTCCCCGCTGGAAATCAGACTTTTGCTGCAGCGTGGAGGACGACGAGTCTTTTCATCCGTGGTCACGCGCCCCGAAACATCACGGCGGCGTGAGTCAGCGCGAAGCGGCCTGAACATAAAAACAGAACCCGGGTTCGGTCGTCAGCCGCGGACAGACCGCACGTCCAGCTTCAGCTCAAACCCGCCCGCTCCTCCGTTAGCGTGCTTTGCTAACGAGTTGCGTCGCGACGACCGCTCGCTCGCTCGTTCGTTCCGTGCGAGGCCGCGGCGCAGGAACGTGCGATCAGAAACTGCCGGCGTGAATCGCGGCGCCGTCGCCTCCGACGACCGAGTTCTGGAGCGCCGCGACGTCGTGGAGACGAAGAAAAGACCCGGCGCAACTTTATTTACAGTGTGATAGAAATGAGACGCAGACGAAGCGTCCTCCTCCTCCTCCTCCTCCTCCTCCTCCTCCTCCTCTTCCTCCTGCAGCTGTGAAGCTCGAGGTCGAGATGCGAGTGAAGATCCTAAAATAAGCCTCAGAACGCCGTGTGAAATCTCTTAATTTGCGGCAAATCCTGTTTTTTTTTTTTCCTTTTAAAACTGCTGTTCAAAGACCGCTCGCTGTTCCTGGGGGGTTTATCTTAAGCCCCGCCCACCCACCCCCCCCACGCGCTGGGAGCAGGCGAGCCCGGTGACAGCGTCAGAGTAGCTGTCTGAATTGGGAAGGCTCATTAAAAGGGCCTTTTTCTCGCGGTGTTGATTTGATGCGTGCCACCCGCCGCAGAGTAGTCACAGCAAATCTGACATCCTGTCCAGGAGAGGGTCCAAAATAGCTGCTCATTAACACACACACACACACACACACACACACACACACACACACACACACACACACCTGCAGACTCGCACTCCAGTTCTCTGACTTAACTCAAACAGGCAGCATTTCCCCCGTTCACGTACGTGAGCACGTGAGGCTTCTGTCGTCTGGCGGCGGGAAGCTCGCGGACCGGGGGAGAAGAGGCTCCGGCGTCGCTCCAGACACATGACATGTGTCACAGCGTGCGAACGCTCGGCGACGCCATTCATCAACCTGACGGCATCCGGCCCGCGACCCGGACAACCGCTGCTGATGCAAACTGATTACAGAACGTTAAAATAACACGGCGACGTCAAGGAAGGCGTTTGAAATACCGACCCTTCCTGGAGACAGGTGCGCCTTCAGGTAACGCCACCGCGACACCTGGGAATCTGTCCCCTGCAGTCGTGCAAACCGAAGCTGATTTGTTGCCGCGCTGATGGCCGCGTCCCAAACCTTTCCCGCTCTGGTCCCCATGCAGCGCTCCGGTTGGTGGTTCCGAGCATCTGGGGCGGCTCCAGCGGGGTTGGACCCGGAACTAGCCGGAGGGATCCGTTCACATCTCGTCCTCCCCCAGGAGGAGCTGGAAGACGATGTCCGAGTTGATTCGATCGAACGATCGTCTTCCACCACCACCGCAGGCAGCGAGGACGCCGGGCGACGAGCTCGGCGTGGAGGGAATTTACAGGCGGCGACCCGCGGCAAACGGAGGCGAAGGCGGCGCCGATCTCGTTTTAATAAATCACGCGGGAGCGGCTCCTCCTTGTCCCCCCGGCCGCCCACGGCGAGATCTCGAGTGTGATGCGTTCGCATATTCGCCCGTGACACGAGAAGGTGCCGGAAACGCCTGGACCGCGGCTCCTGTTACACAATATGCTCGATTTAGCTCAGTTCAGTAAAAACACAGTGTCATCAGCAAAAGAGCTGAACATTTCTCACACAGAAGGTCCAAACCTTCAAAGTGACCAATCACAACCTCAGCACGTTGAATAAAAAAAATCATCTGTTAGTTACCGAAAAAGATCAAAATGAAAAGTTTAAGGTATTTAACCATCGGCAAAGAAAACGAGAGGAAAAATCAAACGAAGGAAATGGAAACTCCACCTTCAGCCTCACTGTGAGTGATGCACATCATCACGATCATAATTATGATTTTAAACGTTCCAAATGCGCCGGCATCTGGACGGCCCTCGGCTCGAAACGGGACGTTCGGCATCAGGGAGATGTTTGCGCATCGATCACATCCTGGTCTCCGCTGATTACAGATGATTAATGCTGCAGCTCAAAAGCCAAACAACCGCAGAACAGGCAGCCAAACACACACGACAGGAGCTGAGCGCAGCAGATTACAAGCCGATGCACTGGAGGAATGAGGAGGAGGAGGAGGAGGAAGAGGGAGATTGTCCTCTGGATGACTCATTCCCTCGGGCCGGCTCTCAGATGTGATGCCAGCACAGTCGGTTATTTGCAGGAAGCTCAAACCGCCGCCCCGTCATCAGCCGAGCGCAGGAGTGAAAGGAAAAATCTCAACAAGTTGTTTAATCTCGTGCAGGGCGGATTAAAAACTTATATCTCCCCGCACACGTGAATCAGCTCGTTCAACACGTCTTCGTCTTATGTAATTTTTTTCCTCCTGCCACGATTGGGATTCCTCAGATTTCCGCATCAGCTCGGAGGCGGCGGCGTGTCGGCGATGATGTAAAAACCTTTCTGCTGGGGAACGCTGCTTCCTCTCATCGCTGCAGATAAAACACCGGTGTTTTAAACTCAATATACTTAAATATGACGACACTGTGGGTCAGCGAAATTAATAAATGAGTTTTAGGTCATACGGAAAATATTTTTACAATTTTTTTTTATTCAAAGCGATTAATTTTTCGTGGCTTTTGACTCGGTTTCTGGTCAGGGTGGAGGTAGGATGGGCGAGACACTGAGCCTTTAATATTTTATTCCAAATTTATTTCTGGCTCATGCTTTTGAGATCACTTTACTTTAAAAATTGAGAGAGCATTGAGACTGTACTGAACTTAGATTTTTTAAATAATTTTTTTTTTTTTTTTTTTAACGGGGCGCTGGCAGGTTTGGAGGCGAGAGAAATGTAAAAATGACACGACGACCGAGAGAATCCGATTTTCCTGTACGTACATCCGCATACGATCCGAGATGTTTAATAAAGGATTCGCTGCAAATTTGATTTGGTCTCTCTTCGCACTTTAATCACATCTGATTGCATTCCAACCGCGGCGGATCACGGAAAATCCTCGACGCGGCAGCTTCGAATTAAAGTTTGCAGCGTCTCGGCCGTCTTTACCGCAGAAGCAAACGGAACAAAAACCCCGGCGGTCGCCTGAAGACGGCGCTAACGTGGCAGGACGCAGAGACGCCGCCAACGCCGGGGTGGGGGGGGGGGGCGGGTTTCCAGCTGTCCGTCCGACCGTGACGCAGCCCGACCCCGCAGACGCCGCGATTAGCCCGCTTGTCTCGGAGGTCTGGAACCAGCTAACGACATTAACCGCCCTGAATTCAATTCAGGTTCCTTTCGGCCGCGTCATCCCCGTCGATCCGATCGGCCGAGGTTCGCCTGAACGTTACGTCCTCGCCGACTTTTCCCATGAAACCCCGAGCTCCTCCGTCGGGATAACAAGCGAGTGGTACCGTCGGATCTCGTCTGACCCAGATTCAGGCTGGGTCGGCGCTGCGCCGAGACCAAATAAGACCAGACCTCCGTTCTTCCGCTGCTTCTCTTTGTTCCAGCGCTATAATCCTGCGGGGAACGTCTGCAGCTCCTCTGCCACGCACTTGATTATTATTTGTTTCCTTTGCGGCGCCTCGGTTTTTAACCCCCGATGGGTCCGGAGCAGTGACGCGGCACAAAGAGAAGCATTTTATCTGTGTAATTATTAACCTTTATTTAACCAGAGGAAGGTGACTGGGCCTCTGCGCTCTTTTTTTTTTTTTCCCCACCCACTCCCTCCTTCGGTTCTGCATTAACGGTTGGCGGCGGGCCAGCGCTGCCGCTGGTTCGCCTCTCGCCGGAGCTGAATCACGGCGAACGAGATCCGGAAAGACTGATCGATGAATGTTTTTTTTAGGCGCGGAAAAGCCGTATGAACGCGGTCAGACGTTTACGGAGAGGGAAACTGAAACGGCAGCGGATGACGGCTCAACAGTCCGTCGGTTAAAAAGTGATTACTGAGAACCTATGGCGTCCTGCAGGTTTTCTTTTCTCGGCGGTGCATTCGGGGACATCTGACATCCTTCGCCCCGTAACATGAATACTTCATCACTCGCATGATTACTTGGCGTCGGGCGGCCGCCGGTTCAGGAAACGGGTCCGCGGAGATCCAGATCCGAGGGGGGAGGAGATAAGGTTTAACCGTTAAAGTCCCAGCGCGTTCGGAAGGTGCAACGCGGCGAGCGGAGTCGAGTCCGCAGTGACTCAAGCGACTGACGTTGAATATTATTGTTAATGAGACCAGCTTCTGTCCTGTTAAACCTCACTTCATTTATTTGATTCGCTTTTACTCTGTGAGGAATTAGACTTTCTCTGCAGCTGTGAAAGAAATCCTCCGCCCGTGTCCATGTTATCAGGAATGAATGGGCCTTTAACCTTGCACGGTTAAATCCACAGTTATAATTGTGTGTTCGTGTCGGGGGGGTGTGAAAAAGAAACTCCCTAATTTTCTAACAGCTTAAATAAATCGCAAATGAAGTTATTAAAGTCTTCGATCACGGCGGAGCTTTGTGACGGTTTCGTCGCGCCCACGTCACATCGGAGTTATTGCAGGTTTCCATCTTGTTAACGGCTGATTGAACTGGGGGAACAAATTTAGGAAAATGATATGTCGTAACCCAAATTTACTCCCCCCGTCTCCTGTGGTCAGTTTCCTGCTTTGACATCTGATTATTATATATATAAAAAAATATCTGATGCCGACTTTCATTATTTCCTTCCTTCCTCGATTCATTCCATCTTTCTTCAATTGAATATGAATGAAAATATATATAAGATTTTTTTTTTTTTTTACCAAAGAGAGGAACTCGTGCTTCGACTCCCGAGTGTGTCCTCGCTGCAACTTTTACCGATGTGAAAGAAATTCATGCTGGAGTATTTTCCTCGTGTGGCTTTATTCACTACACAAAAGAAAAAGAAAAAGTTCTCCCTCTGCGGCTCAGAGCTCCGGAGAACCGTAACCTCGAGCTACCTCCTCGATGGGAGATACGCTCGCAGCGGGTCCTGTGTGTGATTTATAGTCAAATTATTTGATAAAATAACTGCTGATAAGCCAGAACAGGGCAAAACACAAACAAACGAAGAAAGTAAAGTGGAAGCGACATCTTGCTCCCGGGTTCTAACCTTCCAGCGGGGGAGGAAAGATGAGAATAAAAGCTCCTTGCAGAGCTAAAAACCCTCCTGTGTCTCCCTCCATTATTCAACGTAGGGTCCGTTTTAGCTCTGCGGCTAGCTGTGGGTGGGTGGGTGGGGGGACGCGTCACGTACGCCGCCGTGGTTAAGCTTCTGTGCATATGAACGGAAGGCAGGCCGTCCCTCATTTCCTGTCATCTCTGTCACTGAAACCTCAAATTACGGCGCTGCAGGAATTGATGAGCTGTCAGACGTGACCCTGCGGCGCTGTCAGCGGCCCGACGCCCTGCAAGGTTCGGCCGGGAAGGAAAAAAAAAAAAAAAAAGGCAAACGGCTTAATTTCTGAGGGGACGGCGACGGTTTGACGGCCGAGGGGCCGCGCAGACCGATGGAGCTCCAGATAATGAATGCGGGTGTTAATGCGACTGGGGGGGGGGAGGGGAGTAAATGGAGGGTTTCGCTCTGAATGGATACGCAGCACATTAAATCATCAAATCAAGCGCCTCCAGTTCAAGACTGGATATAACCAATTAACAAAAAGCAATCAAAGCTGATTAATTGTCTGGAAGGGAGCGAATTACTTCAACGCCAAGAGCCCGTGACATGCGGCGTGTTCACTGTATGACCACAAACCGCTGAAATGTGAAGCACGGCTCTTAAAGACAGCGACGTATTTGTCTTTGGAACATGAAGAGGAAAGCGCAGGCTTCACGTGATGTGTGTATATATATATATATATATATATATATATGTGTGTTGAATGAGTGTCATGGTGAGTGTGCATCGATCATGTGACGATGACACGCCACAGCTGGATAAGATGTGTCATCATGTTAATGCACCGCTGTTGTGTTTTGAGTTTGTGTTTCCTGTATCTGTTCCTTTTTCCGCCGTTTTGTGATTTCCTGTCCCGCCCTCGTGTCTCCCACCTGTGCCTAACTGTCCCCGCCCCCGCCCCCGCCCCCCGTCTTATCAAATAACTTCCTCTCAACTGTTTCCTTCTGGGTCCAGAAAACCACAAAAAAACAAGAGAAATAGAAAATGTGATGGGTTATACATTTAGACAGATTATATTTTGGACTCATTTCAAAGATAATTATTCTATTAACATAACAACATAACATTCTTCACACACACAGAATGGACTCACTAGAAAACAACAGACACGGGACAGAAATGTGATGAAGAAGCTCAGGCTCGTGTCATGTGGGTACGACCTGAGCTTTAAATTTCAATAGGTATTTGTCCTATCAGCTATGACGGCCGGCCAATAAGGACAAATGAAGGGCGCGTTGAATAATAGCCGGCTCGTACTGGTGCTCTACGGCATTCAGCGAGGTTCAGTTTTGCGGGAGGATTTCAGTAATTCTCCTTTCCGTGGGAATCAGCAGGAGAAAAAAAAAAAAAAAGCTACAGTAGAGACACGGCAGACGAAAAGGAGGGTAAAAATAGACTGAATAGCAATGAGGCAACTTTCCTCTTGCCTGGAGCCATGTGTGAGTCAAAGTGGGGGTTGCTTCTCCTCATAAGGACCTCTCGCAGCTCCTCAAGGTTTAGGAGAGAATAATTTTAACCAATCTAATCCGAGTCCGGCGAGCCCTGACAGGCCTCTGCCCTGCTTCTTTCGGATAAGGAAAAACGGGACGAGATAGTCGCACACAGCGGGGGGGGGGGGATGATGGAGCCTCAACCGTGCACAATTTCCTTCTCCTTCAATATTCAGTCTGGAGTTTGGGCATTTTGATGACACCGAATTAATCTGAATTAATCTCGCTTTAACCGGAGGCCCCCCCGGCAGGACAGTGAGCAGAGATGTGCGGAGGATGACTGTGGAAAAACATCTCTGGGGAGCTCCCCTTTCATGATTAATCTGAAGTTTACTGTTTGTGATTAACATGTGAGGGCCTGCGAGCCCAAGATTAGATTCATGCTCAAGTTACATTGCTGAGAAAATTATTTACACTTTAGTTAATGAGTTGATGCTCTTATACCCAGGGTGCTTTACACCGAGGGTGACAGCAGAATAAACCTTGAATTAAACATTACTAACATCGTGCAGTGTATCATATAGTACTGCAGCAACCGAAGCCGAAAACAAATGTTTCACTTCAGTCTGGACCTGAATGACGGAGCAGAATAACTTCAGATCAACGTGATGTGAATTTTACAAGCGACTGCAAAAAAAAACAAAAACAAAAACTCAACAGAACCCTGTCTCTTCCAAATTCTGTTGCATAATGTATACATCTAATTTACAACAACAAATGCATTTTGTGGGGAAACTTGGACCAAATTACTTTTTTCTATTAACATAATAAGGATATGTAGTGAATTTAAATATTGGGCAAGTTGCGAATATATAAATATGTTAATGCACATATCAGTAAAAATTCGCAGCATTATTAAATTGTTTAGACCAGCAGCACTTGGTTAAGTTCAGGGAAGGGCCGTGGTCCGGTTTAATGCGGAAAACGTCCCGTAACTTCAGACACAGCCCGTTTAAAACCACCACAACAACTGGTAACGAGTGCTAACATTAGCATAGCTGCTCTGTTGGGTCTGTACTTACGTCCGCCGCGGTGAAACGCCGACGGTGCTTTAAACGTTCCGACCGCAAGGAATTGTGGGGCGGCATTATCTCCTGCTTTTCGTAAAAGAAACGTCGCCGCTCCCTGGCGTCAAGTTTTGTTGTGGTGCTGAATTGCTGTTCTTGTAATTCTTAATTTTTTTTTTTTTTTAAAAAGAGGGAAAAAAGCGTCACCGCTCGTTGGCCGGCTTGTGTCATGGCTGCCGCGCAGATACTTCCGGGTCATTTCACTCAGGTCGGAACGTCCCGGAAGAAGAACTACTCGACCTCAGCTTCGACCCTACTTTTACGACCGGAAATACCCCCCAGCTCTGAAGACTATCGGTGAGTTTTGAAGCCGGCTTTGCTAACTAGCTAGCAGGCTAAATGCTACAGTTACCTAATGTCGGTGGATTCTTTTGCTACATTTGCCTTCTATGTGAGAGAATAAACAGACGCACGCTGAAAAAGACACGTAGTCGGCAGATTGATGTGACCGACGTCTCAGTTAACCCTCACACCAAACGCGTTTCCACCGAAAATCAAACGGCCATCTTGTATCAAACCTCTGAGACTCTTTAGCTTAAATGCTAACGGCTGCTTAAGAAGAAAGTGGCCACTTTTTACATCGCTACGCCTTCACGCGTTGATTAAACAAGATGCATGATGTAAGTCAAACTGCTTTTAATTATGTTTTTAGCTTTTAACGAAGTTTACCCCCCCCATGGCTCCACTCTTTGTGCTAATGCTAACATGTCCGACACCTGTGCTAAATGAACAGAGATGAGCCTGAAATCAAATGTTATATATCTATCTAAGACGGGAAACAATAAGCTTTTGTCCCAAAATGTCACTTCTCTGTTATGGCCATCACTGGACCAGTTGTGTGTCTGACTGTGAGGTTTTGTGTGACAGTAAGTCTAAAGGTGAGTCATTTTACTGCTGGATGCAGCCGGTCCTGTTATAAACCAGCAGGTCCCGCACAGGCAGCTGCCACATTTCCACTTTACACAGCTGCTGCAACTTTAACGAAGAGCTGGCTCGCCGGGAAAATCTTAATGCATGCTGTTTAAAGTGTTAAACACACAGCCACTGATGCTGTCGTTGCTCTGGGTTCATTAATCTGTCACATATATATTTATCATGTGTTCTTGTTGATGGTCATTGTTGCCTTTTTTTTGTTGGCTTCATGTTTTTTTCCAGTTCAACCCACACCTCCTGTGTGAAGAAACGTCCCACCCCCCACCTGAATCCTGCAATGAATGGATGCAGGTGCTTAAATGCAATGGATTAAGTTTTAAGCCGAGCCCCACACTCAGATTTATTTATTTTTTTTAAATTTCAAACTTGTAGTCTCCAGCCAACTAGCTGCCCCCCACACACACACACACACACACACACACACACACACACACACACACACACACACACAGTCTTACTCACAGAAGATATCATGCAGAAGCTGCCAACATTGACGTTGTTGTCTGGCCACAGACTTAATGGGGGGCGGGGGGCAGTAGCCTACACTATATGTGCTTCTGATCTGGTCCAGTCAGTTAAGTATCACTGAGCAAAAGAAATGGGGGGGGGGAGTGAAATGGAGGGGGGGAGGAGTTGGAGAGGAGATGGAGGGAGGTGAAGAAAGAGAGAGTAGGAGGAAAGGGTAGAAACGGAGGAGAGAGGGATGAGGTGGGGCGGTGAAGACGAGGAGAGGAGACGCACACACACATACAGAGGTGACCGTGACGTCAAAGCCGAGGCCAGCTGACTCGCGCTGACCAGCCTCGCGCTCCCTGCAAACCCACTCCACGCGGCAGCCGCTGCTGTTTGCAGAGGAGGAGGAGGAGGAGGAGGAGAACTGGAAGACGAGAGGGGCGGAGGGAGGGGTTGGAAACGGGAGAACTCACGCGCAGAGAGACGCCTCACCAGAGGAGGAGAAGGAAGGAGAGGAGGAGAAAGTCGCTGTCTCGTCCTCGCCGCGCGCAGGACGTGTGCGGTCGTGTTGGGGGTTTTTTTTGGACACTTTCGTCACGGAGACGAGTCGCTTTTCTTTCCTCGCGCGCGCGCGCTCCCTCTTCAAAGAGATGCCCGTGTAGGATTTGTGTGTCTCGGCACCGCTCCCCATCACCCCCCTCCCCCACCCCTACCCTCACTTCCCTACCCCTCCTCCTCCTCCTCCTCCTCCTTCTTCTCCTCCTCTTCCTCGGCCAGGTGTTGCATCTGAGCGCGATCTCCCTCGTGTCGATGGAGAGGCACGAGAAGGAGCGTTGATCCCGCGTCACGGATCCGGTCCGCGGAGTTGGTTATTCTTCCCAGAAACAGCCCGGTGACGGATTCCTTTTCTTTTTGTCGGCCGTGGACCTTACCGGATTTGTGTGTGTGTGACATCTTTTGTGAACGTTACAGAAAACGGGAATTAACGTGAGAAATTGTGTGTGTGTGTGTGTGGGGGGGAGTTGTTTATGTATGCTGCGCGGCGTAAATAGGGAGGGAGGGGGTGCGGATGGCAAAGTAAAGGGATCCAGGTGTGCCACGGACGCACGAGACGTTTCGGGGGTTTAAATTTTAAAAAAAAAAAAAAAATCAAAGGCCGGTTTCTGCCGCCCCGCGACACCGCTTGCAGCCCGAACTTCCGTCTTGTTTCCCACGGATCCCGGTTCTTCTCCGTAACGCCGCGGCACCCTGATGGTGCGGACGGTCGGCGCGCGGTGGCTCGAGCTGCGGCTTGGACACGCCGCCCGGTGATTTTTTTTTTAAATCTCGGCTTCAGCGCGTTGATGATGATGATGATGATGATGTCGGTGGTGGAGGTGGTGGTGCTGGTGCTGGTGGTGGCGGTGGCGGCGGCGGCGGCGGCGGCAGCGCGCGGTTAATCCGGGGGAGATGCTTTTCCACTCGTTCACGGGGCTGTGTCTTCACTGGGATCGTTCGCGTGACAATGACATCCAGCAGCGCTTTACCCCGTGCCCGGCAGAGAGGAGGCACGCGCCCCCGGTTCGATGCGCACGAGAGGACGTCGTCTCCCCGACACCGCTGAGCTAACTCGCCAACCGGGAAAGGGAGGGATAACGCAAAACCGACACGAGCGACTGGAGGGAGGAGAGGACGATAACGGCGGCGGCGGAGGCGGCGATGGAGCTGTCCGAGGTCCGGTGCTCCAGCGCGAGCGAGGAGCTTTACACCATCAACAAGACGCCGAGCAGCAGCAACAACAGTAACAGCAGCAGCAGCGGCGGCGGCGGCGGCGGCGGCAGCAGCGCGACCCAAGCGGCTGCTGTGGCAGAACGCGGTGCGGCACATCACCGAGCAGCGGTTCATCCACGAGCAGGGCGGGGGAGGCGGAGGAGGGGTGAAGGGCATCGGGCCGGACGAGCCCTACGACCCGAGCCAGGGCGCGCGGAAGCAGTCGGCGGGGCGGACGTCGGTGGGCGACCGGCACAACAACGGCGGGACCAAAGTGTTCCCGGAGCGCGCCAGCAGCGACCTGGGCTTCCTGCAGATCGACTGCGCGCCGAGCAACTCGGACTTCTTCCTGAACTGGGGCTACACGTACCGGGGCGTCATCTTCCCCACGCTGCGCAACGCCTTCAAGTCCCGCGACCTGGAGCGGCTGTACCAGCGCTACTTCCTGGGCCAGAGGCGCAAGTCGGTGGTGGTGATGAACATCCTGGACGTGGTGACCAAGCTCACCCTGCTGGTGCTGCACCTCACCCTGGCCTCCTCCCCGATGGACCCCATCAAGGGGACGCTGCTGGGCTTCTTCACGGGCATCGAGGTCGTCATTTGTGCCTTAGTGGTGGTGCGCAAGGACACCACGTCGCACGGCTACCTGCAGTACAGCGGCGTGGTCACCTGGGTCGCCATGGCCACGCAGATCCTGGCGGCCGGGCTGGGCTACGGGCTGCTGGGCGACGGGGTGGGATACGTGCTGTTCACCCTGTTCGCCACCTACAGCATGCTGCCGCTGCCCCTCACCTGGGCCATCCTGGCCGGCCTCTTCACCTCGGGGCTCCACATCCTGGTCCAGCTGCTCATCTCCCAGAATGCACAGCTGTCTACCAACCAGGTAACCTGTTTTTCTCCCTGTCCTTTACTGACCTCCTCTCTTTGTCCCACTTATTCCCTTCTTTCCTGCTCCCTGGATCCTCCTGTCCTCCTTTTTGTTCTGTCTCCATCTTCCCTGTCTCCTCCTCCTCAATTCCACCCTCCACGTATCGTTCTTCCTCCTTCGCCTCTTCCTCCTCCTCCTCCTCCTCCTCCCCGTCTCCGCGTCCTCCTCCTCCTTGCCCGATGTTGGTGTTTGCTCCGGCTCTCAGCTTCTTGTCTCTCACGTATGTTTCATGGAAGTTGCGTTCGTTTTGAGTTAGGATCACGTGAAGCTGAGCGTGTGCTGCTGGCGTGTTAAACCGCACACGGGTTCGCGCTCTGTCGCGCTGCGTCTCGGACTTCCTGGTTCCCGTTTCAGGTCTTCCGTCGACTCGTTTGTCCGTATTCAATATAAATATTTCAGCGTTGGTGAAGAAATGAGGCGGCGTGACGCTCAGCCTGATGGCTGGGTGCCGGGGTTTTCAGCACTGGGAGCTGTCCGACACACACACACACACACACACACACACACACACACACTCACACACGCTGCAGCTCCGGATAGTCCAGCCCCCTCTTCTGGCGGCTGTTATAATCCCGCCTCAGCTCTTCCCCGCCGTGCAGCGTGCGCTCCTGAATAAATCAGTAACCCCCGGGTTAAACCGCCGACTTTAATCTTTAATGTGACGGTGTTTACATGGAAATGATCCCAAACACACACGCACGGCAGCGGCGGCGGCGACCGATGAGCTCATTTTTCCACCGGTCTCCCGTTGACGACTTTTTACGTCGCCGTCACACGTCGGGGCGATGCCGGTGTGAAACATACGTTGAAGCGAGAGAGGCGGGGCTTAAACCTCGCCGTTGTGTCACTTCCTATGCCAAAGTGTCGTAACGCCTTCTCACTCTTGTCGTGGTCGTTGTTGCTGCTTCCTGTTTGTGTAGTGGTGGCGGTGCGGGTCACTGTTTTCCCTTCAGGAACCTACTCGGTCTGGGGAAATAACGCTTTTACTGCACTCGTGAGCCACACAGAAAAACCCCCTGCTGTAGGGGACGGCGGCGGCGAACGGCCGACGTGACGCCGCCGTTAGTCAGCGTGGGATCACGGCGGCGGATGTTGCGTTCAGGAGTCACGGGGTCTCCTCCCGTTTGCTCTAACTCTGGAGCGAGAGTGGTGATTTTAGTGTCGAGCCTCGACATGCAGGTTGTCAGTTTTAAAAAATGAAGGTCAAGAAACAGAAACTGCTGCAGCTGAGGAGTGTGTGTGTGTGTGTGTGTGTGTGTGTGTGTGTGTGTGTGTGTTGAGAGAAACCCTCACCTGGAGTGGTTTATTCAACATGTGAAGCAGCTGAAGACGTTTATCTTCACTCTTTTAGTCGGATAAAAACCCTTGGATGTGCTTGTTTGTTTGTTTGTTTGTTTGTTTGCCTCGAGTGCGACGCACGACTCGTTCAAGCTCTTCATGTCAGCGGTCGGCGCTCGAGTCGGCGTGCTCGTTTTCTGGCCGACGCTCCGTGGCGATGTCGGACGTCCTCGAGATTATTGGCGGCGGGGTTTGGACACTGGTTAGCTTCACGGCTCGCGTGTGTTCGTTCGTTTTCCACGTCCACGTAGCGCACCGAGTGGGGACAAAATCCCCACGTGACAACTCGGCAAAAACCACGAGACGCAAAGCAGCCAATGAGAGCGTGCGCGTGCTGTATGTGCTTCCTGATTACCCATAATCCTCGGGGGACGTGACGCAAAACTTTCGCAAAAATCTGCTGAAACTCTCAGCAAATGTTTGAGGATGAAATCAGGAAGTATTTATAAGTTCGGTCATGTGATGATGATGATGATGATGATGATGAATCTCTCTGCGGCGTCTCGTGTGGAGCACTTAGCACCGTTTTTCCATCTCTTCACACTTTTGCCCGTGACAGAAATAGACGTTTTCCACCTCCAGGCTGTCGATTTATATTTATTTATGTTACATTAGCTCCCTGCTTCGGTTTTTACTTCCTGTTTTTTGTTTACTCATCGATCCGCAGAGTTTCCCAGCGCGCCGTGTTTTTTTTTTTTTTTTCCGAGAAACGCTGTAACCGGACGCCACACATGTAACCCAGGTATGTGCGACCGTTTTGTGAGTCGGGCGCGTAATACACACCGAGCGCGCCGGGGGGAGCGTCGTCCCATCACGCCTCACTTCCAGGTCTCAGCTGACCCTCTGCGTGGGCCGTGACTGTGTGTGTGTGTGGGGGGGGGGGTTCCCAGCCCCCCCGCCCTCAAAGGGTTCAGCTGCGTCGCTCAGCTTGCAGCCGGCAGGCCTCTCGGAGCAAAGGTCGGAGGTCGAGAGCCGTCAGCTGGGTTCAGAGCTCCACGCGGTCGCTCGCGGCCCTGGCTCCGCGACGTCGCCTCCAGATTTTTCTCAGAGATTGAATAAACCGAGGAAAAATCAGCAGATGAATCGATAACGAGATTAAGCAAGTGGCTTCACGTTGAAAAGATCTGACGCCGATTTCTAAATCACCAAATCTATGACGGCGTTAACAGATTAAACCGTTAAATAGCCGTGTGCGTCCGTCCATCCTGGACGGATTAGCTCAGGCGACGCTAATCTGCATATGGAACGTAGCATAAATTAATCCCAGGCGGTGTCATTGTTTTTAGGATTCAGCGTTAAGTCCGCGGTGAATTGAAGAAGGTCTTTTTTTTTCCGCCTAATCCAGAAGCGGGCGAGCGGCTGTTTAGCCGCCGCAGCTCACCTGTACGCCCAGGTGACGCCGACGGAAGCGAAACGCGTCGGTCTCCCTTTAAGCCCCCCGTCCTCGCCGCCGACTCTTCCCGTCGAGACGCTCTCGGAGAATAGCCCTCCATCGATCCGTCTCTTTAGAGCGTCCGCGGGGGTCCCCGGGGACCGGCCCCCGCATCCTTTGTGTCCGGGGGCCCCCGCGGCGGGGCCGTCGATATCGAGCGCCGCTCTCCCTTTTTAAAACCGTTCACGCCCCATCTTCTCGCCGTCGAAACAATAAGCAGGTATTGATCCGCCTTTTCTTCTTCTTTTCATGCTTAAAAGACTCCAAATGGACCCGATTCGGGTTTTCGCCGCCTTTCTTTTTTCTTTTTTTTTTAACATGCTGTTAAATAAACGGAGGCGTCAGTAAACAACAGATTAGCTTCTCCTGGCCGGTGTGTGTGTGTGTGTGTGTGTTTGTTTACAACCGCATTCTCGCGATGCTAAGAGCATTATAAAACCATCGTCTTCTTCCCCATGTTCACACACACACACACACACACACACACACACACACTGCCGCCGATTAGCCGTTCCACAAGCTTCCTCTTTCAAGGTCAAACTCGGCTTACCTGCGGCGCCGGCTGCACCGAGGAGATAGAGGAGAAAGGGGAGAAGAAGAAAAGAGCGGCTGCGACGCGAATTTTCAATCTTCTGCCTTCAGCGTTTACCCCGGGAAAAAAACAAACAAACAACAAACGGCGTTTTCGCGTATTTCGACATTTAAATTTTTTTTTTTTTTAAAAAAAGAGGCTCTGCTGATTTTTCTCCATCAGACCCACTTTTAAAGTCGTTTCAAACACGCCTGCTTCGTTTCTGAAGCGACGCCATTGGCTGATCATTGACGACCCCCCCGAACCCTGATCCCTTTGGAGAAACAAAGGAAACTGGGTTTCACGTTCTTCTGGAGCTTTTGACCACGTCGCAGGGTCTTCACCAGCGGTAGCGGTCGGCCCGGCTGTTCTCTTCCTCCCCCTGCTGGGGAAGACGGGCCATGGAAATTCGTTTCCATGGCAACCCATATTTACGCCTCCACGTGTCGCATCACATGGTTGTTTTAGCTGGCGGAGGGCGCGAAGACCATGCAGTTCGGTCAAAAGCTCCGGGAAGAACTCTGGTTAGCAACCTCAAGGCGTTCCTGCGTTGGACTTTATGTCTGAGGAGCGCAGCTGTTCCGGAGCTTTCGGTCGCGTCGCATGATCTTCCTCAGCAGTCCGATCGAATTCCCCCCCCCCCCCCCACTGTTGCCGGGCAGAATCTGTGAGCGCTGTGATGGCGGCGGTGGCAGCCATGTTGACACAGTTTGTGATACCTGAAGACGCCGTGACCTTTAAAGGTTGTCATTCAGTCGACGTCTTTGAGACTGACTCGGCTCGATGAAGGATCGAGGAGGAGGAGGAGGAGGAGGAGGAGGAGGAGGAGGCGTCATCTCCTCCTCCTTCCTCCTCCTCGCCGGTTGTGCGCGGTTGATCTCGGACAATCTGGCTGTTACCAGACACCGCACTCAGCTGCTCTTAATATTTAATGAACGCTTTTTGAGCTTTTAATGGGCCAGTTTTCCGGCGGCGTTTTTTTTTACGCCCGCGACCTTCCACGCGTTCCCGAAAGTTGCCGAGGACGGGGGGAAAAAAAAGCTTTTACACACACACACACACACACTCACACACACTGTCGGGCCGACAGGCAGACATTCATCTCAATGAAAGCTCCTCTTTGCGTCTCCTCCTCCGAGCCGCTGACAGAACCTCATTACTGCTTGTTGTGTTTGCCGGCGGCGGACGTGAGAAACGGCCGACCGCCCTGAGCCGAACTTCGCGGCCGGACGCTCGCGACCTTCACGCAGCACACGGTTCCCGCCGCCGCTGTCGGAGCGACTGAGCGGGTTGATGGATCGGAGTCGTCCGATCCTCGTAACGAGCGCCGACTTGTTCCGACTTGTTTTTGTCAGCGCCGGCTCCTCGGGTGGGGTCGGGTCGGGTCGGGTCGGGAAGGTCAAAGATGGGTGACTTATTGATTATCTCCCAACTGACCCTGAAGTCAGAAAGACGCGGCGACGAGCTGAATAATGAGCAGAAACGGGGGTGACAGGGTCGCGTCACGGGTCCATCAGTCTTTATTGAGAGACACACACACACACACACACACTCAAACCCCGTGTGATGTCACGCAACATGTCTCTGCCCGTTTCCTAACAACGCATTTCTTAAAGGAGGCTGCAAGTGTCATGTCTGCCCCCAGTGTAACGGACTCTTACGATCACTTCCTGTTTTATTTTGAAGTCAACGCCGAGCGCGGTTGTTGGTCGGGTCGTACTTCCTGTCCCACTCCTTCAGAGCCGCAAGGTTGGATATTAATATCTAATATCCAATATTTCTCAGATCAAAAGAAGGTTGAGGAAACACACACACACACACACACACACACACACAGGTCACACACACACACACAGGTCTGATACACGACAACATTTTGTCCCGTTGGAGTCTCACAACATATTGAGGGAGGTTTTAAGCTCGGAGCGAGCGTGTGATTTTCGGCTTATTCTTCACATTGAGGATGATTTCAGACAGGATTATCACCCCCCCCCATCACCCCCCCTCCAGTGGTAATAATCTATGGGCTTGAGCCAGCAGCGCTCGCCCCCCTCTCCTCTGGGGTCAGCGTTTAATGAGATCACTGCTGGATTACTCTTATCTGTTTTTGAAATGTTGAAAAACAGCAGGTACGAGGAGGAGGAGGAGGAGGAGCAGGAGGAGCGTTCTCACAGAAGAGATGAAGAGCGACTCCAGTATTTTAGTTGAAGATTAAAGACGTTTTTTGTTAAATATCAGTTAATCTTTTTTTTTTTTTTTTTTGGCCTCAGAAACGATCCCCCAGACGTGATGAACAAGAAAGAATGACCACTTGTTTCAAGAGATTAGATCAGATTGTAGTAGATTACGATGGACGGATTGCACCCCCCTCAACTGAGATAGGCGTTTAAAACATGAGTTCTTCTTTTACTGTGAACGGGGGGGGCTGGTGGACGGATGGCCGGACGGGACGCTACATCCGTGAAGTGACATTAAAGAGGCGAGCTCGCTGCCGAGCCGCGGGCTGAGCCGCGGGGAAATGTCAGCATCACATGGTTCGCGAGGGGCCTCTGCCAAAGGCCACGTGGAGGGGGTGGGGGTGGGGTGGTGGTGGTGGTGGTGGGGGGGTGCTCGGAGGCTGGATCTTCCCGTTGGATGCGGAGAAGGTCCTTGAGAGGTCAGAGGTCATCGTCTGAGAGGCTGTTATAAAACCACAGGGCGGGCGGGGGGGGTTCTTCCTGCAAACTGCATCTGCATTTAAAGAAGACGGCGTCCTTATTGTTGACAGCCCCCCCCTCGTGTGTGTGTGTGTGTGTGTGTGAAATGAGCTGCCACACACACACACACACACACACCCTCCTGTCATCTTAGTCCAATTTACACGTTGAGCCTGAGATAAGCAGCCGGGCTGGAGCTGCTGTCACACTGACATCTCATCATCCCTCTATAGAATCCATACGTCGCTCCGCTCACGTCCTCACGTTTTCTGATCCGCTCCGTGGTGGCGTTCTGATTCCCCGATCCAAAGTCGAGTCCAAAGTCTTTGCTTCTGTAGGACATGGAGCGGCGCCGACGTGGGACTTGTTTATCGTGGGGTGGACGTGATGGTCCCGTGTCCGTCTCTAAAATCAGAATCCGGCCGGGTAAAAGTCTCAACTCGTCATCGTGCACAACATCCCTGTTCAGTGCTGCTCATTACTGCTGTTGCTGTGTGTGTGTGTTTGTATGTGAAGTGCACACACACACACACCTCAATCATTTTGTGTACTTTCCCCTTTGTGTACGGGATGGAGGCGACAGCCCGGGTGGCGTTAGCCATGAATTGTGCTACACATGTATGCGAACCTGCCTGGGGCCCCCACCCCCCGCCCTTTGTTTGGACTCTGATTGGCCGGTCGTCGTAAGGTGAGATTCAGGCGTAAAAACGGGGTCAAAGTTCGTCTTTTCATTTAATCGACAAGGTGAAAAAAAATTCATAATTATTTCCAGCGTGCGGCGAGTTCTTCCCGGAGCTTTCGGCCGCGTCTCGCAGGGGAAAAAAAACAAAAAAGAAAAACAAACAGTGGTAACTGTGGCGTGCGTCGCAGCGGACGCCGTCTCTGAAGACATGATGATGATTACGTCTGTGATTAGCCCCCGCCTGAACGTAGCCGAGCGTCTTAATGAGGCCTCGTTAAAAACTGCACCCCCCCCCCCAGAGTAACGAGGGCGCCGCCGTCCTCCGCCTCGCTCTTTTCCAAAACAACGTGGCCGCCGCCGCCGCCACAGCAGCTGCTGCTGCTGCTCACGGGAGTTTTTAATTTTTGTCTCCGTGGGAGGAGCAGAGGTCTGTGGGGGAGGGGGGGGAGGATGGGGGGGCGGGGGGGTGGAGGAAGGGGGGGTGACCAAGAAATTGAATCAGTGCTCACGGCGTCGTCCTGGGAGCGCTTCACAACAAACAGCCCGGTAATGCGGCGTAAATGGCAGCGAGAGGCTCCTCGGCTGTGTGAGATACAGTGACGAGCCCCCCCCACCCCCCACCCCACCCCCCCTCATAGTGTGCGGTTTGTGTGTGATTGTGACTCTTCATGCTCTATTTTCCTCCTCTTGAAATGCGCTCTTAGTGTCGGAGGAAACCCGAGCGTCTGTCGGGGGGTTTTTTATCGGCTCTGACAAAACTGAAGACTTTTCTTTTCCTAAAAAAAAAAAAATGTGTGTGTGTGTGTGTGTGTGTGTGTGTGTGTGGGGGGCGTCAACAACAACCCCCCCACACACCTCGACTCACGCCCGAGCGTCGAGGCGCTAACGATCCCCGCGAGATGCTTGACGGTCGGGACTCCCTTCGCGTTCTCGCAGGTTTTTTCCGACACACGAATCGAACGCTCCGACTTTTTCATCGTGCGTCGCCTCCGCAGGCGTTTCCGCTCGTCTCGTCCCCGATTGGACGCCGTATGTTGCAGGTGTCGTGGTTTCCCACCTGGATACCCCCCCCCCCCCATCGCACACTGATTAAAAAACTCCCCTCACCTGGGCGAAGTAATCACAACTTATTGATCGACAAGTTTATCGGCTCTGTGCTCAGTTACCTGTTGAAACACACACACACACACACACACACACTGGATACTGTAGATGGTGGCAGCAGATGCTCGGGACCGGTCCAGACATGTCTGTGACTGCAATTACTCCACACACACACACACACAAGCTTCAACCCCATGAGAGTGCCGCAGACAAACACCGCTCGCTCAGTTTAACTTCCCAGGTTACTTTGCAGGGCAGTGTGTGTGTGTGTGTGTGTGTGTGTGTGTGTGTGTGAAAGCAGTTGAGGGAACTCCGAGCCAACCTGTTTTAACGCTTGCGTCATGCGGCCGCTGCGGGGGATGGCAGCGTTACAGGAGGGTTTCATCAGCTCGGCGGCTACGATTTACAGGAAATAAATAAAAATAAATAAAAACTGCTCTTTCAGAAACGAGGAGGGCAGGTGTGAGTCACCGACGGGTCCCAAACGTCACGCCGTCGGTTTCTGGGCTGAAACCGAAAACTTTATCTGGTACATTAACCCCCCACACACACACCGCAAGGGAAAAAACAGCCGGCGACTCTGAGGATACGTGCTGCAGTGTTCTCCATGTTTGTGTGATTTCGCTCTTATCGATCGGCCACGGAAAAGCCGCCATGCAGCGCGCTGGTACAATCTGCAGCTTTGAGACGCGGTGTGATCATGTAGCCCCCCACACACACACACACACACACACACACACACACACACACACACACAGTTTGGTCACACAGAAGCTGCCTCTGTCCTTTGTTAAACACAAATAGCCTGCATTAGCCTCGTGCTAACGTGGGGAACGTATGCGTGACGACACGCCGCGAAGAAGAAGAAGAAGAACGTTGGAGCCCGACGTCCGGAGATCCGGGTTCACGTAGCACGACCTCGGTTCGGGTCCACGTGAGACTTCTGCTGAACCTCTGCCCCCCCCGTGTGCGTCCTCAGGTGGCAGCTCAGGCCGTGCTCTTCATGTGCATGAACACCGCCGGGATATTCATCAGCTACCTGTCCGACCGCGCCCAGCGCCAGGCCTTCCTGGAGACGCGGCGCTGCATCGAGGCCCGGCTGCGGCTCGAGACGGAGAACCAGAGGCAGGTGAGTCCGCGTCCAGACGTAAGGAAAGGAGCCGCGCCGTCGTCATGGTTTTGGGGTTGGTTTTTTTTTTTTTTTGCGCTTCCTGTTGTTCCCCGGCGCGATCGGCCGGGATCGGAGGAGGCGGAGGGCGATCGATTGATAGATTTCAGTCGTCAGAGCCGAGCGCTGAGAGAAGGAAGAGCATCGACCCAGTGCTACGACACACTGTGACACACACACACACACACACACACACACACACGGGCAGGTAGCCAGCTTTGTCGGCGGCTCCGAGAAGCCACAGAAAGCCTTTTAGCGGGTCCCATTTCCCGGGAAGGGTTCGACTGCGATGAGCTCCGGGCTGAGCGAATCGCCTGTAACGTGACCCAGTCGCTGCCTGGTGTTTGATGTCAACATGCTATAAGTGGACAAAGAGCCTGCTTTTGTGTGTGTGTGTGTGTGTGTGTGTGTTCTCAACGTTCCCAGTATTCCGGTGCATTTCTTTTAAAGCGTGACGCCTGATCCGAGGGCAGGGTCAGGGCAGGAGCTGCAAATAGAAAAAAAAAAAAGCAGACAAAAGCGTAATCGCTCATAATGACCCAGCGCGACACGATGGTTTTGTTTTGTCGTCCGGCTCATTGTCGGCTCATTGTCACGGCCCGCCGCTGGCGACGATTACCGCGGTTTTCTAAAGGCGAAGCTCTCGGCCCGCTCGCCGCTCAGCAGCAAGCAGCAAGCAGACGCAGTTAGCCACCTGCTGGCCTACACAATGGAGCGTTAAGCGGCTAAAGAGCCTGATGTTCCTCTCTGGAGGAGACCAAAAACGGAGCTAGAAGAGGGAACACTGGACTCACACATGGTGGTAGTTTTATTAAAACCGCAAACACCCCTTATTTGACCTAAATCAACCAAATCTATTCAGATTCCTTCACTGCTATTAATCAAGAACAAACAATTAAAAAAGTTTTATTGAAAGTTTATTGCATTTACTTTTATTAAGATAAATGTTAACTGTTAATCACAATATTGATTTTAGATCACCTATCCATTACCGAACCTCGCCCTGACTCTCTGCTTACTGAGGCATCGATACGAAGTGAATTATCCCCTTGAAATCAAGTAAATTAAATAAACGGGGATGTAGCAGACACCGATTATGCCGACACAATTAATATTTGTTTTGATCGAAGAGGGAAGCGGGCAGTCGGTGTTTAATCACGTCTTTTCGACTGTCAGCACAGAGGATTACAGTGCGGCTTTCATAATTCATCCTGTCGGAAACCATAAATTAAACCATTAAGCCTCGTAAGAAATGTTGCCGTCACTGCCTCGGACCACGAGCTGCTGCCGGGCGGACTCGGTGACGCGACCGTGGTTTATCAGGCCATCAAGTGGTTCAGAAAGTACCCAGTGTGTGTGTACAGATGGTCACAAGTCCAGTTTCTTCTCTGAGGGACTCCCCCAAGGTTCCATTCTAGGCCCGGTTTTGTTTTATATTCTACAGATCACATCAGGAGTTGCATGCCTTTGGCTAAAAATGCATCTATACGCAGACGATACAATAGTCTACTCAGTGGTCTCTCCTCTGAAGACGACTGTTGATGAACTCCACGCTGCTTTAAAACAGCTACAGGCGTCACTTTATGGTCTAAATTTAGTCCTCAGTGCTAAGAAAAGCCCATGACTCTGGAGAAGGCGTAATATTAGTGTTCTTGGCCTCGGGGGGCGTGTACGGGTGGTTGACAGGCTCGTCTTTTAAAAGTGAAGGAGCTGAAGATTAAACTGCGTTTCTATCATCAAAAAATAATAATTCAGCAGTGAGGGAAAACACTTGTTCCAGACAATGGGGACATTACTTCTGTATGGATTTTATATCCAACTCATTGTCCGGGCTACGTTTATTGACGACTGGGGCCGGCCTCCCCCTCTAATCTGTGAAATCTCCGATCACTCACAAACCGCGGCTTTGATTTTTCGCTCCATTACGTTTGCTCTGAACTTGGTGGAGCGGCTTAATGGTTCTTTTTTTTCCCGGGAGAATTCAGAACTCCGCCGAAAGAATCCGTGCGACTGAGGAGCGCAACGCTCCGTCACCCCGACCCGTCCCCTTATCTGCCCTGAGATTTTAATCTCCGCGGACGTCCAGGTTAAAAGAAAGGAAGAGGAGAGATTGATGAACTGAGATGATTCACTTTTATCTCAGCGGGAAAAACCTTTCTCGAAAAGAAAGATATTGCAAGTATAGTAATGTGGTTAAATTATAAGATTGTAATCTTAATCCCCCCGAGGCGTGGATATGAAACAGTCATTCATGAGAGCATCTTTGGAGCCTCCTGTACAGATTTAATTGAAAAAAGCTCTGAAAACCAAGTGAGCGAGGGGGAAGAAGCAGGAAGAGACTCTCCTGTATCTGCCATGGAAGATGTCAGCGCGCCGCCGCGGGGTTTTTCCCCTCGCGGCCGAAATTCAAGACGCGCTAATGACTCTCAGAGCTAATGCGCCGCGGAGTCCGCCGGCTCTGAGCTGTCCGAACCAGAGTCTGTGTCCAGTGGAGCAGACGGCCCCCGCTGGAAAAAAAAATGTCCGGTCGGTAAACCAAAAGATGGCGTCTCCTCCGACGCCGTCGAGAATAATGCGAGGGATTCGGTTTCCTCGTGAAGGGGAAGCGAAGCCGCGAAAATGTCCGCAGGGCGAAGCGGAGACGGCGGAAGACGCGAGGCGGCCGAGGCGCCGGCGTTCAGGCTCAACACAACCGAAAAACCCCCCGAGCGGCATTAGCAACGCTCCGCCGCCACGGTTGTCCGTCTAGACCTGAATTCGGGGGGGGGGGGCGGCGCTCTGGGCAGGAGACCCCCCAACGTGGAGGCGTCACATGATTGTTTTGTCATTCGGTGGGTGAAGAACGAGCGAATGGCGGCTGAATGGAGACGGCGACCCACATTCACGGCGAGCGCCAGCCAAGTCTTTATCTTTAATACCCCGCCCCCACCACCAGCACCAGCACGCGACTGAGCAGAAGAATAAAACATGAAGAAGAAGAGCAACATGTAGAGATTATAACCCGGATTAAGGGACTGTGGCTGCAGATCCCAGAGGCCGCCAGCGTACAGCGGGAAGCTGCGCTCCGCTGTCTCCGCTTCTGCCAAGTGGCGCCGCGTCAACAAACGGGCAGAAGATGAAGATGGCGGCTGGCGTTCCCGCTCAGGAAGCTCAGACGCTGGCAGAGTCGGATTTTTAATTTATTCCCGACATGCAGGCCTTCGTGTAATCTGGGTTCCACCCCCTCCCCC
Organism: Psettodes erumei; assembly: GCA_016785225.1. NCBI lineage: Eukaryota > Metazoa > Chordata > Actinopteri > Pleuronectiformes > Psettodidae > Psettodes > Psettodes erumei. The sequence goes on along the minus strand of JAFBJZ010000223.1, from coordinate 105,326 downwards.
CCCACACGCACACTTACTTTTTCCACTTGTCTCCGTTTTAATCTTTAAAAAAATTACAAATTTTTGGAAATAATTCAGAAATGAAAAGAGATCCTATTAGTAGACCTCATCACTGGAGCGCTAAAAGGCTTATTTTCTTATAAATCTGTCTGGAATCTCATTCAGACGTTGAATAATCTCAGTTTAACACCTGATTGCGTCGTACTAACACAGTTTTTGTTTGTCTGCCGCAGGAGAGGCTGGTGTTATCGGTCCTGCCCCGTTTCGTAGTTTTGGAAATGATCAACGACATGACGAACGTCGAGGACGAGCACCTGCAGCACCAGTTCCACCGGATCTACATCCACCGCTACGAGAATGTCAGGTGGCGTTTGATTCCTCGTGTTTGTCGTGCAGGAGATCGCTCTGGTTTTTTTTGTTTGTTTGTTTGTTTTTGTTGTTTTTGTGTTTGTGAAGACACCGAAGTGACATTTCCCGTTTTTATTCAGCATTCTTTTCGCAGATGTCAAGGGCTTCACCAACCTCTCCACCACGCTGTCGGCGCAGGAGCTGGTGCGAATGCTGAACGAGCTCTTCGCGCGCTTCGACCGCCTCGCCCACGTGAGTCACGCCCGCCGCCGCCGCCGCCGTTCCCTTACAGACGTGCGTGAGGATTTGTCGGATTTATAATCTGTTGTGTGTGTGTGTGTGTGTGTGTGTGTGTGTGCGGCAGGAGCACCACTGTCTACGCATTAAGATCCTGGGAGACTGCTACTACTGTGTGTCGGGTCTGCCCGAGCCCAGGCAGGACCACGCCCACTGCTGCGTGGAGATGGGCCTCAGCATGATCAAGACCATCAGGTGCGTCGTCGCAACCGGGAAGTAGACGGCGCCGTAGCGTTGGCGTGGATTCCCGGCGCGTGAAGTCCAGACCCGGTCCCGGTCGTCGGAGACTCGGGGGTTAAACTCGGCCGTGTCGTTGCATAACGTCGTTTTCCGCTCTTGCGTAAGACTTATTTGCGGCTGCCTTGGTAACCATGTTCCGCGGCCGTCGCGTCGGAAACGCCGGCGCGCATTCATTTGCGCGTCCACGCTCGGCCGTCGCGCCTCGCCCGAGGCACCTTCCGCCAGCTCCCAGGATGCCGTTCACCTCGCTGTTTTGTTTTTTTTTTCCTGTGTGAGCAGCGTTTGTCCGTTATCTGCGTCCCGCCTCGACAGAAAAGGTCAATTTCATGTTTATTAATTTGCTGAATTAATGACAAACGGTATCGTGCACGCCGACCCCCGGAGTCCCACAATTGTCCGACACTCGTTATCGCGTCTCACGGCGTCCCGCCCCGTCTCCTTCCCAGGTACGTGAGGTCGCGCACGAAGCACGACATCGACATGCGCATCGGGATCCACTCGGGCTCGGTGCTGTGCGGCGTGCTGGGCCTCAGGAAGTGGCAGTTCGACGTCTGGTCCTGGGACGTGGACATCGCCAACAAGCTGGAGTCCGGAGGGATCCCGGGGTGAGTGGGCCGCCGGGCCCCGGCGTTCTCGTTCGGGATGTCCGTCGACTCAAGTTAAAAAAACAAAAAACAAAACCCCTCCGTCCCGTCCCAGGCGGATCCACATCTCCAAAGCGGCGCTGGACTGCCTGAACGGCGACTACGAGGTGGAGGAGGGCCACGGCAAGGACCGCAACGACTTCCTGCGGCGCCACAACATCGAGACGTACCTGATCAAGCAGCCGGAGGAGAGTCTGCTCACGCTGCCCGAGGACATCATGAAGGAGGCGGCCAGCTCGGCCGACCGCCGCGCCAGCAGCGCCACCTTCAACGAGGCGTCCTGGAGCCCCGAGCTCCCATTCGACAACATCGTGGGGAAGCAGAACGTAAGTCCCGCCCCCTCCGCCGCCGCCGCTCGGAGTTCAGGTCGCGCAGGTCGTGCGCTTTATCACGCTGAAAGGATTAAAGTTTTGTTTGTTTGGGGTTTTTTTTCCCGTACACCGGATCTTCTCCTCGGATTTCTCGGCCGCGTATCGTTGTTGTTTCATTTTCTCCTGCTTTCCCCGGGAACGAGTGAGAGATTGCGTTACCGTGGCAACGCGGCGCCGCCGGCCTGCCTCGTTTTCCACGAGGATGGAGAGTCTGTGGATGCATGGACCGTTTGTTGTTTTGTTTTTTTTAAACGTTCCCCCTCATTTTCCCTTCCTTCATCCGCCGCCCCCCCCTGAGGCGTCGCGTTGACATTTCGGTCGGTGTGTGTGTGTGTGTGTGCGCCTCCCCGGCTGCTTTGTTCCATTTTTTTTTTCCACATTCGTACATTTTGTCTTAATGTCTTCCTTTAATTTCGCCAGACTTTTTGTGACCTTCGTGTCTTTGCGTTGTTGTGCGAAAAAAAACAAAACAAAAAAAAACACACAAATTTCACCTGCTGCGAATTAACACAAATAAGGAGACGGGCTTTTCGAACAACAAGGTCGTTTGAAACACAAAGTTTAAATGGAAAAGTCCCGCTGAGACGTCAGGAGCCAGCTCTTCTTAAAGTGACAGTACGCAGTTTTTTGTGTATAATCGCCTGGAAGTGGATGAGGAGCTGACGCTGACTCCGGATCAGCTTCATCCTCGAACCTGGGCGCCGTTCCAGAGAGAAGCTGGACCAGAGCCCGGGCGGCCACGAGTCGTTCATAGACTCCCGGAGGTGTCTGCTGCCCCCACCCACACCACCACCACCCCCCACCCTCATAGTCATCATGTGGGGGGGGGTCAAAGCTGCATGTTCAGCCCACATTCGTAATCCCAGCTGGAGGACGCCCAGCGCCAACAAAACCAGTCGGGACTCCATGTTCCTCCATCCGCAACCTGCTCCACCTCCCCGGCCTGGCTCGGCTTCACCCAGGTCCTGTCAGAACCGTTTCAGAGCCCCCCGACGGACGCGGGCGTGTCGTTTCAACGCCCTGGACGGGGGGGAACAGGCGACGAGATGTGAGATCCGGTTTCATCTCCTGCAGCCGCGAGCTGACGGTGAACTGTCCGTTACCTCCGCTGTGTGTGTGTGTGTGTGTGTGTGTCGGAGGAACGTCGTTTGTGAGAAGCGTCTTTGTCTCGCGGACGGCTGTCAGGACGCCTGTCAGGACGCCCGTCTCACGGAGCGGCTCTTTGCATATCAAAGGCTCCGCGCACCACTTTTCAAAGTGTCTTTCATGTAAGTCGCATCAGCCCCCCCCCGGCTTCCTCCCAGGAGGATCAATGAAACGCCGGCTTCCTGCCACGAAAACGGCGTCCGGCGTGTGCGGCGGCGACGTCGTTTTCCCCCGCCCGTCGCCCTGACGACGGCAGCCCCCTCGGACTGAAACGGGGACTCCCGCTCCGCGTCGAGCGGCTCCGCCTTCGCCTCCTTCACGCTTCGCTGTGCGGCCGCAGGGCTCCCATGATGCACGGCGCCGTCGCGGGACGAAAACCCACTTAGACCGCAAACCGTGAAGATCCGGCGGCCGGACGTGGACTCGGTCCGGCTGAAGTGACTCCACTCGCATCACTTGGCGTCGCACGTCGGCGTTTCCAACGGATGAAGACATACATGTAACATGTAACACGATACACACAAACACACACACACACACACACACACACACATATCCATATGGTCCACCGTGGCCCCCGGGCGCCACGTCACACGGGTCGATGTTTAAGCAGAGAAATGTCAGAGATGGAAGAACGCGCCCTTGGGGTCCGTGTGCGTCGAAAAGAATCATGGCAGCCCCCCCCACACACACACACACACACACACACACACACACACACACACACACACACACACACACACACACACACACAATCACGAGTGCAGGTATCTCGCCCCGGTTCTGAAGCGATCCGTGAAGACCCAGCTCGCTGATACCAGGAAGTAGTTGGTCTGTCAGCTCGACTCGGCTCCGGCGCCGACCAGCGAGGAGAGTTTTCGCGTCTCGTCGCCTGGAGCCGTGACCCCGAGGACGACGACGCCGTTTTCCCGCCCGCGGTCGGATGATTAATCTGGGAACATAAAGAATAACCTGCAGCGTCCTCTGGGAAACTACGGGAATGAATGAGAGAGATTCACTTTTCTGTGGCTAATCCCTGAATTCAGAATGACGGAGCGAAGGCGGAGGACACGGAGGTCATAAACTCTGGGCGCACCGTGTACCAACATGTAGTAGAAAAGTACTCTTAGTGTGTATTATTATATTGGCAAATTACTGCGTTTTATAGTCTTATTTATGAACAACATAAAAAAATGATTCATTATTTCTCGACAGGAATTTTATTTCAGTAAATAAAACCGAACAGGAAATAAATGTAGGACGTCCAAAGGATTAAAGATATAAAAATAGATGCAGTTTTACTTCTGACCTCATGATTAAATGGCAAATTAAAAGTAAATTACCTTTTTTTTTTTTTTTTTTACAGTATCACATACTAACAAATTGCATGACGATGCTTCCGCGGCGTGAATTTGTCTTGATGCGTGTTGTCGTGTCCTCCACGTGTTTCGCTTCACGCTTTGTGTGACCGGACGCTGACCTCTGACCTCTGTTGCTAGCGACAGATTGCATGACTTTGCTCGGTCTGTCTGAATCGTTGCATTTTGGGGTCGTTCCTTCCCTCGCCCTCCTGATTTTTCTCTTTGTTTTTTGTTTTTTTTGTGGATGTAAATGAACGTAACCGTGTCTCGTTTTTGTTTTGTTTTTTTTATTTTGGTTTGTTTTTCTTGAATGAAACGAGGAGGGGGGACAAGCAGGTTCATTCTGTGTGCATGTGCTTTCCCCCCCTCTAGACTCTGGCCGCCCTAACGAGAAATTCGATAAATCTGCTTCCAAACCATCTCGCACAAGCTTTGCATGTCCACTCCGGTCCTGAGGAAATTAACAAGCGAATAGAGAGCGCCATCGACTTACGGAGTGGCGATAAGTTGAGAAGAGAGCATATCAAGCCTTTCTCACTGATGTTTAAAGACTCCAGCCTGGAAGAGAAGGTAGCCGGGGTTTTAGACAGATATCTGTTATTTTACCCCCCTCCCCTCCTTTTTCCCTCCTCATTCCTAGATGAAGATTTCCAGACGCACAAAAAATGCCCGACATTTATTTTCTTTTTTTTCTCTCATGAGTAAGCTAAAGGCCGCTTGAGATACGGGATGTTGTGTGGAAATTTTTTTACGCGACACAAATGTATTATTTTTTCCCGCTCGGAGCTCTGGAGTGGTGCCAGCAGGATAAATGATGACGGGCTGGAGTTTTAATTGATCAGTCAGACGAGCGTCCGTTATCGATTGGCTTCCAGTTGGGACGATGAATTCAGCGTAAACTTTCCAATTAACCAGCCGGGTTTTGTTTCCTGCCTGTGAATTGAATAAGAAGTGATTAAAAAAGTAATTGATTAGCGCTGTAATTACATTTATCGTTCTTTTTTTTTTTCCTGTTTTAACATTAGAGTTCCCACCTCATAATCATTTTTAAGGTAAAATTCAAATTTTTTTTATTTGATCATGTGATTCCATTTTAATGCAGTTAATTCCTCATTTGCGGACAAAATAAATAAATTTTCCTTACTTTTATTTGATCCGTGTTTTTCAGAACTGCACTTCATGGTCTTGATCATGTTTTAAAAAAAAAAAAAAAAAAAAAATTATTCTGTTGGCTCACTTCAGACCGAATCAGCACAGTGACTCGAATCTTCTCGTTGTTTGATTAATAATAAAAATAATCATCAGCTTTGATTTTCGCTTGAAATGAGCTCATCAGGATGAAACGCTGACGCCCCCCCACACACACACACACACACACACACACACACACACACACACACGTTCCCCTTCAGTTTACTCATGACCGAAGCGTCGTGCCGTGGACCTTGTGGAAAAAGTGACTGTTGTTCTTTTTACGGGAGCGCATTGTGTTCACTCAGGAAAATCCATAGTTCTGACTTTACATGTCATTATTATGAAACGGTGAAGCTGGAGAATAGAAACGGCAGATAAACTGATTATCTATTGCACCATTAGCACAAAATATCAACGTGATTAAATGATGATTTAATTTAAAAAAAACAAAACAAAAGCACAAACAAACCCAGTTTAATTTTTAAAAAAAAAATAAAAATGAAAATCACGGCGCAGCTGTTTTTTTTGTTTTTTTTTAAGGGGTTAATTTGGTTTAATTTTCACACACAAACACCTGTACATGGCTTTATTTACCGCCGCCGAGTTGTTTCCGTGGCGACGCTTTCCGGCGTTTTTGACTGATTACAATCAGGCGACGCTGTGATTGCTAATCAGCAGATGTCAGGTCATCGTCATCTTTACGTCCCGAGTGAATCCAATGCTCTTCTGCAGCTCTTCATCCCACTTACCCCCCCCATGTTGTTGTTGTTGTTGTTGTTGTTGTTGTTGTTGTTGTTCAGTGAGATCATCTTTGAGCTTTTGAGTTGACCTCCATGTTGGCTCCTCCTCTTCCTCGCCTTTTTTTTTTTTTTTTCCTCCTCTTCAGTAAGCGTGCAGTGATTTGCTGTTGGCCTCCCTCACTTTTTTCTTATTTTTAAAATTTTTTTTTTGCTCTTTTCTTTTCACCAAACGTGAAACACCCTCTTGCTAATTTCCCAGCACCCTTTTGAGAAAGAGACAGAGCGAGGACGGGGGCAGCGGGGTCAACTGGCGGGGGGGGGGATGGATGGGGAGTTTACGACCGAGATGATTCTGGCTGTCGGTCCGGACCGATGAGTCATCAGTCTAGAGTCTTACATCAGCTTTCTGCAGGAGATGCTAACGTCCGCGGGGCACCAGACAGCGCCTTGCGTTTAATGCGAATAACCCCACCGCCCCGCCCCACCCCCAACCCCCCCCCCCATGAAACCCACAGTCGGGCTGCGGTGGAGGAAGTAGTCATCTCAGTTTAGCAAAACGCTCGTTAGCATTAGCCCTCCCCCACGTTAGCGTTTCCAGCTAACGGCTAGCATTGTGCTCGTCAGCTTGGCGCCTTCCCAGGACCCCCCCCAGCCCCCCCTTCTGTCTCTCTCTGTGTTTGAACACCGCCGCATGCGTCCGTGCGCTGGTGTGTGTGTGTGTGTGTGTGTGAGTGTTTGTCGTGTGTGTGTGTGTTGGCCCGAGTCTCCTCCGTTTTGTCTGAAAACCTCTTCTCTCCATCTTCTCCTCCTCCTCCTCCTCCTCCTCCTCCTCCCTGTCCTCGGTGTAGTACTCCCAGATGAGGGACGAGGTGTTCAAGTCCAACCTGGTGTGCGCCTTCATCGTGCTCATCTTCATCACCACCATCCAAAGCCTGCTTCCCTCCGCCAGGTAAAAAAAAACAAAACAAACACTATTCAGTGAACTAGAACTTTTCCTGGACGTGGAGGTCCGGTCCTCAAAACGACGACTGTCGTCGCCGCTGCGTCTCTCCGCAGGATGGTTACCATGGTGATCCAGTTCTCCGTCCTCATCGTCCTCCACTCCTGCCTGGTCCTGGTCACGACGGCGGAGGACTACAAGTGTCTGCCCCTGGTCCTGCGGAAGGCCTGCTGCTGGATCAACGAGACCTACGCCGCGCGCAACGTCATCATCTTCGTCTCCATCCTCATCAACTTCCTGGCGGCCATGATCAACATCGTGAGTTCCCCGTCGTTTTTTGGGGGTGGGGGGGTCAGAATCCTGAATTTTAACCCCCCCGGTCTGTTACAGCTCTGGTGCGACTTCGACAAGTCCAGCACCTTCAGGAACCAGACGTACAACGAGTCCACCTCCATCCCGGACATCTGCTTCTACCCAGAGGTACCGGCGCTGTTGCGGTCGGGTCCATCCCTGGTGTGTTTTGGGGGTGGGAAGAGACGCCATGGAGTTGCATCATGGGAAATCGAGCGAATATGACGTCAGCACTGCAAACAGTGCTGATACTGAATGCTCACGATCTTAGCTTAGCCTGTTAGCATGCTAACAGGGGGGAGTGCAGTGTTGTCGCCTTGCAGTCATGGACGCCTTTCTTCTTCTTCTTCTTCTTCTCCTTCTCCTTCTTCTTCTTCTTTTCCTTCTTCTTCTTCTTCTTCTCTTCTTCTTCTTCTTCTTCTTCTTCTCCTTCTCCTTCTTCTTCTTCTTTTCCTTCTTCTTCTTCTTCTCCTTCTTCTTCTTCTTTCTTCTTCTTCTTCTCCTTCTTCTTCTTCTTCTTCTCCTTCTTCTTCGTCTTTTCCTTCTTCTTCTTCTTCTTCTTCTTCTCCTTCTCCTTCTCCTTCTTCTTCTTCTTCTTCTCCTTCTTCTTCTCCTTCTTCTTCTTCTTCTTCTCCTTCTCCTTCTTCTTCTTCTTCTTCTCCTTCTTCTTTGTCTTTTCCTTCTTCTTCTTCTTCTCCTTCTCCTTCTCCTTCTCCTTCTCCTCCTTCTCCTTCTCCTTCTTCTGCTTCTTCTCCTTCTTCTTCTTCTTCTTCTTCTACCAGTATTTTGTGTTCACGGGCGTCCTGGCCATGGTGACGTGCGCCGTGTTCCTGCGGCTGAACTCGGTGCTGAAGCTGGCGGTGCTGCTGGTGATGATCGCCGTCTACTCGCTGCTGACCGAGGCCTTCTACACCTCGCTGTTCGTGCGCTACGACACCGTCCACCACAACACAGAGTGAGTGCGCGTTCGCCGCGCCGCTGCCGTCACATCAAATCGCGAAGACCCCGTCCCTTCGCTTGCCTCCGCGAAAAACGTGAGAATTTACTCCTTTTCTTTTTTTCAGGAACTTCCTGGGGACGAAGGAGACGTCGCTGCTGCTGATGGCCATGTTCCTCCTCGCCGTGTTTTACCACGGCCAGCAGGTAAAGGAGGTTCACCTCCGCTCCGCGCGGCTATAAACAACGCTTAAACGGTAACGACCCGAGAGGACGAGCTAACCCGGAGTGAAAAGAACAGAAGAAGAAGACAAACAGACGGCTGCGGCGCTGATGCCATTAAATCAGGTTAAATTAGATTTGATGGGGTTTAAATCAGAGAAAATACACATGGAGCACAAACCCCCATCCTCCCGGCGCCGCTTTCATGCTTCCTTTCTCTATGGCAACCTTTGATCGCGGGATTTTTGGCGGCGGCCGGCGACGATGATGGGGGGCGAGAGGGTCGAGGGCCTTTTGTGGCCGTTAGAAGTCATCTGTTTGTGTGTTTGTTGTCAGCTGGAGTACACGGCCCGGCTGGACTTCCTGTGGCGCGTCCAGGCCAAAGAGGAGATCAACGAGATGAAGGAGCTGCGGGAACACAACGAGAACATGCTGAGGAACATCCTGCCCAGCCACGTGGCTCGCCACTTCCTGGAGAAGGACCGCGACAACGAGGTGCGAGCGCACACGACTCGCGTTTCCTCAAATCCAATTAAACACACCCCCCCCCTTTTTTTTTTCTCCCATGTGCAAGCTGGAGCTGATTCTAGATCCCGTCCGTCGGTCCGCTTCAACCGCACGAATCAAGCGCTCCTTAATCTTTCTGCATGACGTTTAACCACGTGAATCCACTCAGTGCAGACGATTGATGCGTTTTGTGCGCCCGACACAACTGACACCGTCTCGACCGTCAACGCCGCGAGTGACGGCTGATCGAAATGAGTCCGGAGCTCGCCGCTTCACAGCAACGTCGTCATGGCGCGCCCGTGTCATGCTCCCACACACATCACACACACACACACACACACACACACACCGCCGAGAGAAGACAAGAAGAAGGGGTTGTGTAATTGCTTTTCAAACAGCTGCACGCGGCTCGTTCGGCCGGAAAAACCTTTGTCGAGCTGCTTTTTCTTCTTCTTCTTCTTCTCTTTTTTTTTTTTTTTTATCCCTGTAGTCGCACGCTTTTGATTTGATCTTAATAACACGTTGTCAGTCAGCGGCGGAGCGCACATTGATTTGTCAGCCGTGACTCAGCTGCACCACCAGCAGCACCACCAGCAGCAGCAGCACCACCCCCGGAGAGTCAAACTTTGCAAAGACTTCTCTTTTTCTTCACCTTATCTCTTCTGCCCTTTTTCCTTTCGTACTTTTAATTTCCCCTGAATGGAGCCGTGCGCGTTTGGATTTTAACAAGGCGACGCACACACACACACACACACACACACACACACACACACCCGTAAAGCTGGTGCATGAATCTGCGTGTCTTCTGCGTCACTGGATTTGCCTCTCCGTCCTTGAGGTTTTTCGTGGCGCCGTGCGGCCCGGCCTGGGTTCTTCCGGCCCAGAACCGAGCTTCGGACTCTCTGCTGCTGACGTGTTCGTCTCAGAATCAGGAGAATTTTTTAAAAAACGTTTCCCGGCGTTTATGCTTTGGCGTCCTCGTGTGGCGACCGGGTCCGGACCAGGTTCTGCTCGGCCCATGTTAAAACGTTAAGACGTCTGTTCTTGTCATTTGACGGTCGGCGGCTGATTGCATCGGTCGTCTGGGGGAGGCGGGGGGAGGGGACCGGTTATCGCGCCGGGGTCAAACGGCCGAGTCGTCCCGGCCCGTCCTCGCCGGGCTCCTTCGTTATCGCTCCTCCTCCCCCCCCGAACAAAAGGCCGAGCGGACGATGAATTATGGATGTGATGAGGAAGGAGCTGATATCGTTCTGCTCCCGTGCCCGTTCCCTAATTAAAAGGACGTGATTAAAAATGCATCCATTAGGAGGAGCTGCGCCCTAATCACTCCTTACATTATTAATCAGGCTGTTTATTGTTCCCTCATTTAGATACCGGGGCCCCCGAAGAGGCGTCGAGGTGCGTTTTCATTTCAGCCGCTCCGTCGTGTCTATTTTTTTACTCCGGCTTCGTCTCCGCCCGTCCGGCGCAGAAGACGACTCCTCCAAACAAACCCACAAGTTAAATCAGTTTGACGTTTCGCCGACTTTCACGTCGCGGCTCTGACATTTGACCGAGCGTTTCCGGAGCGCGCGGTCACGTTTTAAAAAAAAAAAAAAAAAAACGTAGAAAGAAGCGCAAAGGAGAAAACGTCCATCCCCAGCTGGACGTTACATCTGCAGGATTTTGAATTTGCTGCACGTCGGCGCGCGAGGACGTGCAGCTTCACGTCCGCCTCGGCCTCCGTGTCGCCGCCGCCCCCCAGTGGAGGAGAGGGTGTAGCGCAGCTGCAGCAAACGGCTCGCGTTAATGTAAAGCAGAGTTAAAAGGGGGGAAGGCTTGTGATGACGCGGCGGCGTCTGTCCCACCGCAGGAGCTGTACTCGCAGTCCTACGACGCCGTGGGCGTGATGTTCGCCTCCATCCCGGGTTTCGCCGACTTCTACTCGCAGACCGAGATGAACAACCAGGGCGTGGAGTGCCTGAGGCTCCTCAACGAGATCATCGCCGACTTCGACGAGGTACACCAGGCGCCAGCGCTGAAATATTTCTCGCAGATCTTTTGATTACACATCATCAGATGACAGATGAAGAGCTGTTTTTTTTTATAATCCCATCTTCATAATCTGTCTCGTGGCAGCTGCTGGGCGAGGACCGTTTCCAGGACATCGAGAAGATCAAGACGATCGGCAGCACCTACATGGCCGTGTCTGGTCTGTCGCCGGAGAAACAGGTGAGGTCACGTGGCGTCGGGCCCGAGCGGCGCGAGAACCGGCGGGCTTCCTCCTCCGACCCAGCTCGCCCCCGTCCGCCCTGTCGTCAGCTGACTCCCCTGTCCTCTCCTGTCCTGTCGCAGCAATGTGAGGACAAATGGGGTCACCTGTGCGCATTGGCGGACTTCGCCATCGCCCTGAAGGAGAGCATCCAGGAGATCAACAAACACTCCTTCAACAACTTTGAGCTGAGGATCGGTGAGAGATTTTATTCCCGTTCCCGATTTGCGATTTGTTGCACATCATATCTCTGATGCGATCGTGTTTTGGAAGGTATGGCTCACGGCTCGGTGGTGGCGGGCGTCATCGGCGCCAAGAAGCCGCAGTACGACATCTGGGGGAAGACGGTGAACCTGGCGAGCCGCATGGACAGCACGGGCGTCAGCGGCAAGATCCAGGTGCCCGAGGAGACCTACCTGATCCTGAAGGAGCGCGGCTTCGCCTTCGAGTACCGCGGCGAGATCTACGTGAAGGGCATCAGCGAGCAGGAGGGCAAGATCCGAACGCACTTCCTGCTGGGCCGCGTGCAGCCCAACCCGCTCATCCTGCAGCCGCGCAAGATCACGGGCCCGTACTCGCTGGCGGCCGTGGTGCTCGGACTGGTGCAGTCCCTCAACCGGCAGAAGCAGAAGCAGATCCTCAACGAGAACAACAACTCGGGCATCATGAAGGGCCACCACCACTACAACCGCAGGACGTTGTTAGCGCCCGGGGGCTCCGAGGGGGGGGGGCATCACGCCGAAGCGGCGGATAAGACCGAGCTGTCCTGAAGAGCCGACCCGGGTCTGGGTTCTCCAGAGGCGGAGATGCTCTCCGGTCCAAATCCATCCTGTGGTTGAGTTGAACCTCAGTGGGCTGCTGCTAAGTTCCGCAGGTACCGGTAAGACCTCGTTCTGGACCTCTGGGTCTGATTGGTCAGCTGGAAAAACAACTGGCCAATCAGAGCTTTGTAGGCGAGGTCGGTTGCTTGAACCAGAACCTGAATTCAAAGAGAAAAAAAAATTGTGTCGATTGACGGCAACGGGACGAATACATTTGACGAACATTGGGTCCATTGCTCGGCCTCCACAAACCTCTGCAAACCTTCAAACCCGAGACTTGGTGGCGTCGCCTTCCTGTCACGAGGCGGGTTCAGGATCTCTGACCCGGACTAGCGTGAAGGCGGAGCTTTTTAACCCTGGTGGAGTTTCCGCGGGCGGCGGGATGACATGGCCACGCCCCCGACGAACGGCGGCGGGGAAGAGACGACTGCCGGCCGATGTCCGTGGATGTAGAGGGAGGAAACGGAAATGTGCTCCGACTTCGCTCCACCTCAAGGATTCACTCACGCTGAATGTAAACAGGAAGTGAGTTTACAGGTAAACTCCACAGGTGTCGATGGGGGGAAAAAAATAAATAAAGAAACTGCGAACGCGTCTTCGACGGGTCGGACGCTGCAACCTACAACCGCCGGGGGATAAACTGTCAGATCAGGACTATCAGGAATAAATGTTTATCTTAAAAAAAAGCTCCTCCCACTGAGGTGTAACTCAACCAATGAGATTACTTCTGCAGACGAGTGCTTGTAGAGCTTTTCTCCCGAAGGTGGAGGAGGTGGTGGTGGTGGTGGTGGAGGAGGGACCGGACAGGACCGCCGTGTTCTGTCTTCATCCGCCCTCGTCTGTTTCAACCGATCCCCCTCGGACCGTCCGACGTTCCCCCTCCTTTCATTTCCACGCCCCCACCCCCTCACCCCCACCCCTTTTTAAAGTGGCCCGGCCGCCCAACCCATCCCCGCCCCTCCCCTAAACCCCACCCCCCCAGAAAAGCCCCGCCCCGCTCCGATCCTCGCCCGATGTCGATGTTTCTTTTTTGTATTTCTTTTATATCTGACAACACAATAAAAAAAAAAAGGGGTCTAATTTTTTATAAAAGCCAACGTGTCTGTTTGTGCTTATTTTAGACGTCGCATGAGGACTAAATCCAGATAATCCAGATTATCTATTCCCACAGCGGTGAGTTTGAGACAGCCCTAAAAAAAAAAAACTGCTGATGCAATAAAATAAGAAGAAGTAAAAATGTGTTGTTGGAGGTTTTGTCTCTGCAGTTCGTCCAAACCTCCACTAGATGGCAGCAGCAGACCGACGCTGACGGAGGCTTCCACCTGAGAGGAAGACCAAAGGTGCGTTATTGTTCGTTTCGTCCCTCCTGGTGTCATGGCTCCGCCCATTTAAAGCTGCAGTAAGCAACGTCTGACCACTAGAGGTCAGTAAATAACCAGAAACCCAACAGAACGTGAACCCTGCTCCGGGTTCGTGTGCCGCCCTGGAACCTGGACAGACTTTTATTTTTATTGTTGGTATTTTATTTTTTTTATTATTGCCTTCCTCCAGATCCGGCAGAGGAACGCGATCGTCAGTTGGGTTTGTCTGAACCTGATGTTGTGTTCTGCCGACACCTGGACTCGGCGAACGGCAGGTGAATCACGCGGCGTAACCGGTTCCCGTTCTCGTGGTCTCATTGACGAATACCTTAATTAGATTTCTTTACATTTTACTGCTGCGGAAGTTGTAGTTTCGTCCCGCCGTGCCCCCGGAAACGAGACGTCGGCGATGAACGGATCGGCGAACGTCTCCTCCGCGGCGACGAACTGGAGACGGATCGCCGTCCTCCCTCGCTTCCCCGTATGGATTTTTCTGTTAAGACGCGAGGGGAGGACGAGCAGGACGAAGGGAGAGGCAGAGATGTGGAGGATGGGGTTGCCATGGTGACCGTCGGCACGAGCGCAGGGTATACGTCAGGGAGCGTGTCTCTGTGCGTTAGAGGATGAGAAGTTCGCGTTGCCGGCGGCGACCCGGCGTCACGATCAGGGCGGCCGTCGTGAATTTTTCCTCGCGGTTCCGTTTGGACCCTTCGGAAAGATCCGGGTCTGGGTTGATACAGGAAAAGTTCACAGTGATTGACAGCGAATCAAACCCCGCCCCCCCCCCCAAAGGAGCACGAGGCGACGCTTCAGGCGTTGACGACGATGCTCAAGTCAAACCGACGGTATCCGAGGCCGTTTCTAATGTGGATTGTCACCATGGCAACCGCCTCCTCGCCAGTCGCGATGCTCCTCGGTCGACCACAAAGAGTCGCCGGCCATCTGGGCCAACAGGCGGGGGTGGGGGTGGGGGGGCGCATACTGTCGTACATGCACACAAACACAAATACACAACTCACGTGTACAATGACAGAACAACTACTTCTTTTTTTTTTTTTATCGCTGCAGTTGGATCTGACCGCCGTGCCTGGACCAGGCGTTAGCGGCGGGTGCCCTTTCTGTTTACTCCATCCATAAATGTGGGTGGGGGTGGGGGGTGGGGTCATGGTCACTGATACAAACACACCCATCCCTACACCCCCCCAAGCGCCCCCCCCCCGGGACTCTGAGCGCCCTACATTCAACCATCAAGCCCACCGTTACATAAAACCGCCGCCGCCGCTGCCACACAAGCGGGGCCTGCTGCCTGTTGCCAGGCAACAAGCCCCGGAGTCCCACGGCGGAGTCTCTCTGGGCCGCGGCCGGGCCTCAAAGTGCTCAAATGGGTCAGCGAGGACAAAAGGAAAGAGAGAGAGAGATGAAAACATGAAACGGCGTCTGCGGGAGCGGCGTGACACGTGGCCGTCAGACGGGGGG
Source organism: Psettodes erumei (assembly GCA_016785225.1). Lineage (NCBI taxonomy): Eukaryota > Metazoa > Chordata > Actinopteri > Pleuronectiformes > Psettodidae > Psettodes > Psettodes erumei. The sequence goes on along the minus strand of JAFBJZ010000223.1, from coordinate 90,120 downwards.
GGGGGGTGAAGATGGCGGTGGCGGCGTGGGAGGAGGAGGGGGGGGGGGCGAGCGCCCGTCCTTTTTCATACCTGAAACATTTATTTCTCGTGTGCGAGCGTCTGTTCAACGTTCATTTATTCATGTTTTCCCTGCAGCTCGTACCGACACGGCAGGTGAACGGATAACCCCCCCCACACACACACACACACACACACACACACACACACACACACCTCACACACACTCACAGGCTTCATCAAGCGCTTCCTGTCTATAAAACCCTCGCCCCCTGCTCCCGCTCGCCGACACATCCCCACGCCGCCGTCTGAATTATTAACGACCTCTTCATCAATGTTTGATTCCTGATACGCTCCCGCTAAAACGTAGGGAGCGCGAGGGCGCCGGACGCCGAGATTCATGGGAGGAGGAGGAGGAGGAGGAGGGGGAGGGAGGGAGGGAGGAGGTGGGGATGGGGCAGGTGTGTCGCACACCTGTGATCTGACTGCACCTTCATCTGCGACCGTTTGGTGCAGCCACGCCGGCGCAGACGTCTTGTTTTTTTTTTTTTTGTGTGTGTTTCACAGGCGGGAAAACGGAGGCGGAGCCGAAAGGAAAAACAGAATTCCCAGGATGGACTTCCTGTCATGGAAACCTGAGCCGCAGCCTTTTTCACGCTCAGGCCTGTTGTGCCGATTTCAAACTTCCAGCGCAACTTGTTTACCTGAGAGGACGTCTCGTCTCCTTAACGTCTCCGCCTCTCCGGCGGACGAAAACAACGCCGCCGCCGCCGCCGCCTCGTTAGTTCCGCGCCCAAAAATAACCTCCGCTTCAGATTTCCTGACAACAGCCTCATCATCGCGCCGCTCGACTTGAAACGGGAGCTGAAAATAGTTCGGCTCTGTGAGTTTCTGTCACTTCTCAGCCCGTAAACCTCTTAAACGGAAGCCGTCGGAGACAAACGGCGTCCCGCGAGAGACACTCGAGGGAGAATTTGCGAATCTAGGACAGTCGCCGGCGCTCCGGTTGACTGACGTCGGCAATTGTACGGCAATCTGCTGTAATCACTGAGCTTAACTATAATTCAGGAGAGGATGATTCAGAGGACGGGCGGATGCCGGGCGAAGCGGGAAGTGACACCATCAGGCGCTCCAAACAGAAAAACACGTACGGTCGGACGACTCGGAGGAAACGACGCGCCGCGGCAGAGGTTCAAGAAAAAAAAAAAACGAGGGCGAGTCAGCCATGGTTTAACGGCGGCGCAACCGATCAATGAACTGTATTGATCCCTGAGTAGGGATGTAACAGATGAAAGTGACGGTGAACTCAAAATATCGCTGAGCTTGATCATCGGCCGGCGCCTGAAAGTCGACGGAGAGAAGATCCAAGATCCCGCCTGTAGTTTCACGCGTTCCTCGGAAGCTCAGAAGATGCTGCTGCTGCTGTGTTGCTTAGCAACCGCTTCACCCCTGAAAACATAATGAACAAAAGTGAGAGGATGCTGTAATCGCCGGCCGGAGGGAAAACGGCTCTCCGACCTCCGGGTTCAGGTTTCGGGTCGGAGCCGCGCGGCTCTCGGGTCAGTGTTCCAGCAAACGTCTAATGAGCCCCCACACCCGTCACGCTGGAACACACACACACACACACACACACACACACTGATTTCTGATTGGCTCAGTTGGGGATTATGTGAGTCCCACCTTGAACCAACAGAGCTGAGGTGGATTTTTTTTTATCCTTTTCTTTTCACGCATCATTTCCTCTTTGACTACTGAGACCGTGATTTTATCTAAGCATCTACTTTCGGTTCTATTCTTGCAGAACCCCCACCTCCACCCCCACCTCCACCTCCACCCACCGGGGGGTTTAAACAGCAGCCGCTGACTTCACAGCAGAACCGCAGCTGTAATTTTGACTGAAGTGGATGAGCAGAAAGAACGTTCTGAAAATAGAAAGTGAAGCAGCGTCACTGAACTTCTTACCTCATCTCTGAAGTTCTTAATGTGATTCGTAGCTGCTGCTGCGTGTGTGTGTGTGTGTGTGTGTGTGTGTGTGTGTGTGTGTGTGTGTGTGTGTGTGTGTGTGTGTGTGTGTGTCTGTGTGTGTGTGTGTGTGTGTGTGTGTGTGTGTGCGTGCCATGATCCAGTGTGTCCCCTCCCACCCTGACTTGGATTGACATGGCAGACACGGGGCCCTGGGGAAGGACAAGCTGTGAGACTGGCTGGCAGGGGTGTGTGTGTGTGTGTGTGTGTGTGTGTGTGTGTGGGGGGGAGGGGGGGCTTGTCGGGCTTTGTCCCACATCCAAGAAACAGCCCACACACACACACACACACACACACACACACAGACAGACACACCACAGGGATGTTCCTCAGGTCTCGATCAAACGCTGCGTTTCCTCTTCACGCTCTACGTTTTTTGTTTTTTTTTTTGATTTACAGCTGCCGTCGTTTAAAAAAAAGAAAAGACCCGACCCAACTGGACCTGAACCTTCACTGGTTATAAGCTCTTCAGGCTGACGGCTTCATGCACCAACAGCCTGAGACCCAAAATCAGAACCAGCTGAGTTTGAGTAGCTTGTTCGTACTTGGACTTGACGATTTAAGCGTTTTGTGTAAAATCAGACGGCGTGACAGCTTCTGAAGCCCCACACACACACACACACACACACACACACACACACACGCACACACACACACACACACACACACACACACACACACACACACACACTTCCTCTCAAAGGTCAGCGCCGTCAGGACCGGCTCGTAATTCCTCAAATTCACGAGTAAGATTTCAACAAATTGGAGCTCCGAGCTGAGGCGGACAGATTTATTGCCGCCGACCGCTCGTCCTCTCTCCTCTCAAAGATGGCAGGTTTAAATTTTTTTTGCCGAGAGTCAAGGTGCGACAGGTCTGCACCACCTGAGCCGTAAATTCAACTCCACTTTAACGCAAAGCCGTTCATCAGGCGGGTTCCAGTCAGTCTTTTACGACTCGCATGATCTGTGACGGGCGATTCGACATTTCTGTCTCTGCGCTGCGCGGCTGTGCTGGGGCGTCCAGCTGAGGACCTCACACACACTCTCACACTCACACACACACCCACACACACACACACACACACACACACACACACACCGCTGAGTGCCGTTTAGCAGAGCTCCATTTTCTAATCCAAAGTGCTCGCGGGTCTCGAGGGCGAAGGGCTGAGCGAGTCGATTGGTCTGCGAGTGGGAGACAAATTGAAGCTTGTTGAGGTGAAGGAGCCAAAAGTGAATTTTATGTTTTTTTCTTTTTTTCTCCCGCTCGCTCGTCGGGCGTTGGGGCTAAAGCTCCTGGAGCGGAAAAACAGAACCTGTAAAACCGTGGCTGTGCAGATTGAGCGCGCTTACGTATTTAATATTTATATAAATATATATTTTAATTTAAAACACTCAGAAATCATCCAGACTTTAAAGACGTCTGTCTCCAGAAGTTAGCACGCTAACCCAACTGTGCCTAAAGATGACAGCTCAAACCAAAGGTAAAGGTAAAGGTGCTAAGCCCCGCCCCCTCCGCGCTACACTTCACTTCGCCGCGTCGCACAACGTCTGCGACGGTCACGGCGCGCTCGGCACGTAAACGCCCGAAATCCATTAAACGGACGTGACTCATGCGAGGCATCGCTGCGTCGTCGTCGTCGTCTCCTTGGAGAGCAGCAAGTATGCGGTTGCCACGACGACGCGGCCAGCCAATAAGAACCCGCCGACTCCCCCCTGCGAGGCGAGCGGCGTCGGCTACTGAAAAAAGAAAAAGCAGGTGGCCACAGTCAACGGAGGAAAATTATAACAATCGCAGTTTCCCACACAGAGCCTGACGGATGCACAAAAAAAAAACAATGAATATATCGTCTTTTTTCTTTTTGCTTGTGCACAACAACCCCGACAACTTCATAGATTTGATGCAACCCAGCAAAATGAATCCTGCCTCTGAAAAACATGCTCATATCCTGCGATATGTTTTTTCTTCGCCGATCGCGTTTTGGAGTAAATGTGATTATTGCCAGTTTGGTTTTGCCCAGCTGGTCTCACATCTGTAGAAATATGAGACCAAAGCTGAGGCCGAACAGGCTCTTATCGTTATTCTCGATAGATTTACGACATGAAAACAGAAATGTAATAGTTTGTTTCTGTGCTCGGCTGAACGCAGACGTCAGTGTGCTCGCTGTGACTGATGACGTTTCATTAGTTTTAAGTGGCTGCTTGTTAGCGCGCGCGTTAGTCGTGTCGTCATCAAACAAAAACGGCAGAATAAAGACAAACGAGCTCCGTGCGCAGCTGAACAACATTAGATGATTAGAAAACATGAGGTCTTTAATCAACGTGAGGAGGACGGCCTTTTTATTTACAGCCCGTTCATTGATTCGACGTGTACACGCTGATGTTGAGCTCGGCAGGTGACGGGGTATGAAAGGGTTTTTGTGTTTGTCTGTGCGATGAATAAAGTTTTCGTGTCCCCACTTTCTCCTGAACGTGCACGATAATGTCGTGTACATGGGTAAGCCGGCGTTTAGCGCCGAGAGGCCACGCGTTAAAGAGGTGAAGAGGAAGAGCGCGTGAGCGGAGAAATTGGCGATGATGAATGAGTTTTAATACCGGCTGCAGAAATAATGTCATCGCCATCACTTACCGTCGGCCCCGGGAACGTGGGCGACATCATTTCCAATGCACATAATTACCGAGTGTGCAGACACGGCGCGGTGTAGTAGTACACAGACAGTATATGCACTTAAATCACACGATGGGTATTTCTGCTGCACTGGGTTTCCTCCCGTTGTAGCGCATACATCACTGCTGCGTTAGCATTTTGTTTTATCGACTTGTCTGCAGCAGTGCCACTGTGACAAATTCCTGCGCGTTTGTTTGCACTTGGCGAATGAAGCGACTTTAATTGTTATTCAGAGGAAGAAAGTGTTTCGTGTCCGTTTCTGTGAAACATCTGCAGAACTCACGGCTAGCTGAAACACGGCTAACTGCTTCCCCGTTCCGTTCTCCGTGCTGCGCTAGGCTAACCGACGTTTTTAGCTCCTGCTTGTCTTGGCAGACATTAGAGTTTAGTAACTGTGGCAAATGGTTGTTAGTCAGGATGTAGTTTATAGTTTAATAGCAATCACCTGTGTAATTTTTTTTTTTTAGCTAGCCTTAGCCAAGATAAAATCAAACTTTTATCATCTAACTAGCACACCCAGATTATGCGGCTCTGTTCTGGCTAACAACAGGCTAACAACAGGCTAACAGGGGTAACACAATAGTGTGGATCTCATTTGAATACAAAGTACAACATACAGCACGTATGAGATGTAAAGAGTCGCTAAGTCATCCATGTTTTTTTTTACAGTGTGCGACGTGCTAACAGTGCGCCGCTAGCTAACTTGTTTCTCAGTCGTTTGGTGCTACAGACATAGCTCGACTAAACGTCAGGAACGGCGGGAACAGGATTAACAAACGTGAATAAGATTAGCGCAAATCCAAAATACGGAAACAGCTGATGTTGTATTGTGTTGCTAACGTGAAAACAAAAGCCGACTGCTAGCAGCCGCTACGTTGCTGGGACAGATACAGCGCGCAGCTGCATGTGGCGGCTTGCTTTGTGTTTTTCCCGACACTTTTGCCGTGAATGTTTTCCATGTTGATGAAACCGGAGCGCCGGTTTAAAGGCGTATATCGCTGCGTCTGCAAAAATCACGCGCGCGCCGTGTATTTTTAGGACTCGGCATTGTGGGTCAGCGCCGCGTGTTTGATTTCCCTCCAGCTGCACTTCCAGGCTAAAGCTGCCAACGTTAGCCCGGTTACGTAAGGGTTAAACACGACAGTACAAGATGTACTTACTGTACGAGTGTGTGTGTGTGTGTGTGTGTGTGTGTGTGTGCATACAGTGTGGCTGCACACAGCACTGTGATTATGTCTTTGTGTGTTCATGTGCATATGCCATCCTATGTTCCTCCCTCTCTCTCTCTCTCTCTCTCTCATGTGTGTCTCCACATGCTCGATCTATCAGCTGCTTCCCCCTCACGGAGGCAAGAGTAGTGGTGGTGGTGGTGGTGGAGGAGGAGGTGGAGGAGGAGGGGTTGCTCTGCAGCGGCTGCACTCGTGCCTGTTGCTAGGCGAGAGTCGGCACCGCGGCCGCCTCCGCAGCCAATCGCGATGACGCGGGAAGCCCCGGGACCAATGAGGCGGCTCAGCGAGGCGGCGGGCCCCGGGTTCTTCGCTGAGTTTTTTCCGACTGATTTCTCAATGGGGCTGTTGTGCGTCGGACATCAAAGCAGGTATCTGCGGCCCCCGTCCCTCGGCGGTGGCGGCGGTGGCGGCGGCGGCGGCGTTCTTTGTCGAGGGGCCGTTAACGGCGATGCCTCTTCACGAGATTAGAGTGATCGTCGGCGCCGTAGTTTCAAACGTCATCATCCTCCCCCGTGTCGCAACACCCAACAAATTTCAAGAATCGGTTTAAAAAGCCGGAACGAGCAAGTAGTTAAATGCTGCAGACGCGTTAGGAGGGATTCTAGGAAGCGTAGGAAACGACAGAAGTGGACATGAAAGGCGACACCATAAGATGCGTAATAACTGCTTGAATAAATATAAATTGCCGTGACATCGTGGATCCGACGGTTGAAACGTGCAGCTATCTGAGGGTGGGGTTCCTTAAAAAACGTTTTTACAGTTCTACAGGGTCTACTTAGGGGAAAAATTTAATTAAACTTAAACACCGGGCAGGTTTCATAAGCGTCTGCATGTGCGTGCAGCCTCGACGTCGAGGACGCCGCCTTTTAATTATTTCCAACAGCTGTCTCTCCCCGTGTTCGCCCGCGATGCTCGTTTCCTCTCCGGTGAATCCAGCCGTCGTTCCTTTGGCGGCGAACGATCGCTTGAGCTAAACTCCACCCCCACCCCCACCCCTCCTCCTCCTCCACGCTTTTAAAATATTCAACACGTTATGTAAGATTATGCAAGAGTGGGGTAAACATGAGCGAGATCATGGGAAGCGGTGAATATTTTAACAATGCCCTCACGCTTCACTTGCTCCGAAGATGAAGTGGCAAAAAAAAAAAAAAAGATCTGGCAGATGCTCTCTGTCCTCGACACTGTTTTCACCTGCGCTTGTTGCCGAGATAAAGAAACACCACTGGCGGCTTGGTGTAAAAATACAACGCGCTACAACATTATTACACCTGTACACCTGCTCATCCGTGCAGCTGTCCAATCAGCCAATCGTGTGGCGGCAGTCCAATTTTAAAAAAAACCCGCAGCGTCGGTTAACGTGCACATCAAACACCATATACATCGAACTCAATCAAATATAATTACCCAAACGGTCGACAGTTATTACAGTTTACACATGCACGCTGTACTTCTTTGCACTTCACACAGTTTTCCATTTAAAACTTCACCGCCCGTAAAGATGTGATAATTTTACAGGCCACAAATTTAGGTTTCCGGCTGGTGAGCGCTATCCTCTATAAAGTGCTGTATTAGCTTTACTGTCATAATATAATATATAATAAGTCGGTGTCACCTTCTCTTCATTTTTGGACTGCAGCTCGCACTAATGTTCATTTCAGCCAAATGGCACTTTATGTAATTAAAGAGTTCACTTCCGTGGTGTCAAATGTTCATCCTTAAGGTAATGACTCAATTTAAAATGTAAAATGTTAAGTGCTGATACCTGATGTCCCATAAAACCTTTTTTTTTTTTTCTTTACCTGCCGCTCACGCTGCACCAGCTGCCAACACCTTCTCAAATAAGGCTGGAATAAGCTGTTAAAAAGCAAAGTGTGTGTGAGAGTAAAGTTACAAAATCGATTTTAATTCAAGTTGCTCAACGATGAGAAACCTGAAAACCCAAAGACTTTGGGTTCATTGCTAAGTAGCACGTTAGCATGTCAAAGATTCGCTCGATGCAGAACCTGCATGCAGAACCTGTGCATAGTAGTAAGTAGTATTAGTGGTACTAGTAACAGAAAATAAAATGCACCAACTAACATGGATAAGAAATAATATGTGAAATGAATAAATGGGTAAAAAAGGAAAATAAAAGCTAAATTCAGCTCTGCAAGTAGACAGGAGTGTTACAGTACCAGACCTCAGGACATCCTATATATGTGTGTGTGTGTGTGTGTGTGTGTGTGTGTGTGCATTAATGAACTGTACCAGGATGATTATGTAACACACTGTTTCATCTGCTAACATGTGATGTGACAGTGCAGCTGTTTCCCTCTGAGGACGTCTTTGTCCCTGTTTGGATTCGACTTTCGCTTCAGGACCTCCTCATGTGTGCGTTCGTCTAACACATCTGATCGCCGTCGCACAAACGTCTGGCGACAAACTTCACAAATCGTCACGCCCTGTACTGGCCCCATCTGGTCTGCTACTAGTCTACTATTGCTCACCGTTGTTCACCCTCAGCCAGCTGTTTCTGCCTCTGCATGGAGCCCGAAGGTGCGAAAAGACTGTGCCAGTGCGTGTTTGTGTGTTTGCGTTGTTGTGTGCGCTGTGGGACTTGCGATTCCTTCCACGTACTAAAGGTCAGAGTTTCTGCTTCTGAGCATTTTAATATTCCTGGCAGACGAAGAGGCGGACCGAGCTCTGCAAGTGTTTTCAAATGAAAACAAAAAAAAAACACACAGAAATGTCAAGGATCGTCTCTTGTGCCCCCCCGCTGCAGGTTAAACTGCTGTGTGTGTGTGTGTGTGTGTGTGTGTGTGTGTGTGTGTGTGTGTGTAGGTCTGGCATGCAGCATGTTCTTCATCACATTCTTCTCAGCCGTATTAATAAACAGGGACATCGACGTCTCTGTACAATCAACATGATATTACACCATTAATATTTAATAAATGTATGTTTAATACTGTGGGGGAGTAATTGGAGTAATTTGAAGTAGTACTTCATGTACTGCATAAGGACAGAAATACCGTTTTTTTTTAAAGGTGAGATAAGGATATAACTTCTGTTATAGGTTTGTGGTTGCACTGGCACAGGGAAGGTTTTCCCAGGTGAGAAATGGCGGGTGTAAATCACCACAGTGAGATTAAGTCCTTGATTTACTGCCCCTCCCTCAGTGTGTATGTTGGGGGGGGGCAGGAAGAGATAAAGACATCAATCATTACCTCAGGCAAAGCCTTCGCTCCTTCGTATTCGTCCTCTTTCGGGCGTCCCCGTCAATATTTTTTCTTTTTTTTTTTATGCAGTAAGTAGAGCTGAAAATTATTGGCGGGCACCTCTGGAGGACGCCCACGGGTGCTCCCTCCTGACTCCACGTCAACTTCTCAGTTTCAGTTTATAATGCCGCACATTAATCCTTTGATTACGTTTGATGGATCATGAAGTCCATGAAATGAAAACTGCTAAAAGAAAGGGCCCTTGACAGTGACAGAGAGAAATATTTCAACTAATGTTTGCTATAAATCTTCTGTTCAGTCACTTAATTTGTGTCCTGACTGATGGTAGCTGATGGTAGCTACAGAGATGCTGTAGATATACTGTCGCTTCTGCTTTAACCTGCAGTAACAGCAAAATAATCACATTTGAACTTTGGGGAAGTTAAGTCCAGCCTGGCCTCTCTTTTAGCTCTGTTTTTGGTCTCCACCAGCTCCTCAAGGAAACATCTGGCCCTCTGTGTTCGCCGTCCATGCTTTGCTTTCTTATTTTTTTTTTTCAATTAATTGATCTTGATTAAGCTATCAATCATGTGTTCCCTTATAAATAGCTCAGAAATGCTGGTAATAATTTCCCGCAGTGTAAACAGACGTCTGGAGATGGAATGAGAACTTTCTCCGCCCGGCGACGACGAGGCCGAGCTGCAGAAGCTGTGAGCCGCAGATGAACCCCGAGGGCTTCACCCACCTGTGAGGTGGAGGTAAGATAATAACTCTCTAAAAGATCATTTTCTGGAGGCTTTTACTTTTAAATGTGAGATTTTCAAGGATATATTGAGCAGGGACGTGAGTATGAATAAATTCTTCTTCTCTCAGCTATGACCCTGACATTTTTCAGTATTCAGCCGTCTGGAGTGGGTGGAGGGAAAAAAATGGACAAAATCCTCAAGTTTCAGTCAATTTCTTACATTTTATTACTGTTGCACCATTTATACAAGTACATATAATTTTTGAATGCATCAATTTCCATATCATCTTTTTGTTAGTTTGAATGAACGCGTGGTGTGGAAGTAGCAGTGGTGAGACATGGGATGAAAATATCAACTGTGGTTGCCATAGATGCAGACTGAGAAATTTATTCATTATTGTTTTTATTTTTTATCTTTATTTTTTTTTCCACTTGACCAAAAAGACAGGACTACAGGTTCACCCAACCACGGACATGCAATTCACTGAGTCAAGAGAGGAAAAGAAAGAGAAAAGGAAACGAAGGAACCAAGTGGCACGCGACCGAAATCCTCGAGCGTTTGTTTTCTGCTACGGTTTGACGAGCGCCGGGAGGAAAAAGTCGTGCTGTCGCATGGATGGAACTGAAAAGTCGGGCGGATGGATGTCTTAGATGAGTGATTATATAAATATATACGGTATATGTGAGTACATAATATGCAAACGTGGAAAGTACTCGTACTGCAGTTCTGCGTTGCTGGTTCTGTGCTCGACTGTTTTCATTTCTCGATTCATGTGGAAGAACTCAAACATTTAGTCACTCACGTCGGGTTAATTTGTAAATTCAGACCATCCATCACGAGAGAAGGTCATTAAATATCGATGTTTCTTGTCCTTCGGTCTTTCCTTCCCTTCCTTCTTTCCTTGTTTTTCCACTGTAATACTGCTACTTTCACTTGAGTACAGATGTAAGTACGTTTCCCTTCCACCGCTGCACCTACCTACATATACGTCACATATATTTTTTCCTGAAGAGTAAAGGAAAATGCATGAGGCGTGAAATATGGTGAAATCAGAGGCTCCCTTTTCGCGTGCAAGGCTTTTCCATCCCGTAAGGACGGCGGGTCGCGTTTCAATCGTGGAGTTTAGTTGTTGACAAAGTGGCAGAAGTTACCGGGCAGAGCAGATTTAAGGTCAGGGGGAAAAAAACCAAACTCCAGCTTTATCTGAGCGAATGAGGCCTCAACTCATCTGGAAATAAGAAAGTCTCCGAATCATTTTGTATATTTTCATTATTGAAGTCGCAAATTTAGTCCCAAAATCGCCCAAACTGGCATTTTGTCTATTTTATTGTTAATCCTTGTCATTAAGAAAAGTATATCTGCGTTTTCATCTGAGCTCGTGTCACTTTTTTTCAGTGGAGGATCTGGGTTCTCAGTAAAAACAGCGTTTTCCTCTGACGGACCGATCTGAACTCTAAAGGTCGTGACTGTAACGTCGATTTAAAAGCTCATCTGTGAGAGTTTGTCGTCAGATTTGGAGGCGGGAGCAGAGATTTCCGTCTTTCGAAGAACCCTGTGGACGTTTTTTTTTTTTCTTCTTCTTCTTCTTCTTTTCGGCGAGGCTTTGCAGATTTTTTTTTTATAAGCGTATTACAAATGTTAAAAAACCACTTAGGTCACTTACAATATAGCTAAGGGTTTCAGTACAAAATCTAGAACCTTATCTGAAAAACTCCTATGACTGTTTTACACGTCTAAGAATGTGTTTAGCTCTGCAAAGCCAGGCTTTTTTTTCTCAACCTCCAAAGTGTCTCGGAAAGCCTGAACCTCCTCAGTCCTCGCGTTAAAACGAGCGGCAGCACCACCCGGTGACAGCAAAAACCTGGGGGTGGGTGGGGGTGGGTGGAGGCGGGGCAGGCTTAACAAAAAAATGACCAGAAAACTCGAGGTACCGGGGCAAAGCCGAGATCGCAACACTCTGAAGAGGAGGATGAGTTGGAAGCTGAAGGGGGGGCGGACGCGTTCAGGATCGGATCTGTAAAGTGGTTTCTGCAGCCCCCCAGCAGCAGGTGTGACCCCGGGCCTCCTGCAGGGGGGCCCACATGGGAGTCAGGTGAAACCTCTTGACCGTGCGAGGGAGAGGATGATGGATGGATGGATGTGGAATGGCGAAGCGTATGACCGACACAGACTCGTATCAAAGTTCAAATACTACGGCAGAAAAAAATAGAATAAAACATAACAATAATAATAGCAATAATCATCTGCAGCGTTGGAAAACATCTCCAGGTGGTTGCTCCAGTCCTCCTCATTCGACAAATCATCATCATCACAATTATTATTATTATTGTTATTATCATAATATGGGTGGGCTAGTTAATTTCATTTTACCTTTTCTTTTTTTTTCTTCTTTTATTTTAAATTTCGACGTCGTTGAGTTAGGTACTTTATTTTTTCATTTCCCGAAAAGAAGCTGTCCATTAATCTTGAACTGCTACGGTTTGATCCTTGCTTGGTGCCTCTGTGGCGTTCGCCTCCTTGGCGGGAGGTTCGGCGGCTGGTGTTGAACTAGGTGCGGCCTCCTTTGCCGGCGCGGGAGCCGCCGCCTCTGTGGGCTTGGGGTCGGGGGAGGCAGCCTCGGCTTTAGCTGCTGGTGCCGCGGGGGCCTCAGTCTTTTTGGCGTCGGCCTCATCCTTGCTCTCGGCCGCCTGGGCGGGCGCCGCGGCCTTGGCCTCGGGCTCCTTGGTAGCAGGGGCTGATTCTTTGGCCGGGGCGGGGGCAGCTGGTTTTTCCTCGGCCTTAGCGGGCTCCGCGCTCTTTGGCGCCTCTGTTTTCGGCTCAGCGTTGGCGGCGGGTTTCTCCGGTTCCTTTGCGGCGGGGGCTGCGTTCTTTTCCTCGTCTTTGGCCGCCGCGGTGCCTGCGGCCGGCGCCTCCTTGGCCGCCGTGTCGTTCGCTACTTCCTTAGCGTCAGTGGCGGCCTGGGCCTCATCTTTGTTGTCCTTCGGCGCTTCGCTCTCCTCAGCAGAGGCCCCCTCAGCTTTGGCATCCTTGTCTTTGGCCTTGTCGTCGTTTACGTTGTACCCCTTCTTCTTTTTGCTGAGCTTGCCTCCCATTTTGGATCTCTGGCTTCTGAAAGCAAAGCGGAAAAATAAATGAAGTTCAGACTGATCGAGAACCTGATGAATTCACTCAGAAAGAAGTTACACAGGAAGCAGGCACCTTCTACGACAGTACGCTGAACCAAACTGGACCAAATGTGAGCAACAACCAACGGCCGAGTCTTGAATATGTGCAAATTGGTGTTTCAACCAAGACGATTTCCAGTCTCGTAATTTATTACGGCAAAAAGTGCAAACTCTGATGTCCACGTGCTCTTGTAAAGCAACAGGCTGAGCAAAAGAGGTAGAAAATACCCACAGAAATCATAATATGAGCTCATGCATTTAGGGAAAAACGAGTTTTTGGATGTTTACTCGCTACATGAAGCACATTCACTTATCTAAATAGGTGGCGAGAAAACGGTAATGTGAGTTTAAATGTGATGGAGAAAGTAAGTGAATAAAAACATCTTGAGCCGCAGAGACTCTGGGCACCGGCTCGTTTCTCACCTCTCAGATCAACAACTTCCAATTAGGAATGCAAAATAAATACTAGTGCAATGCCGAGAGGAAAAAGGGAAATTAAAATCTGTGTTAGAGCGGCAACATTCCTATCAAACAACCTCTCACGTTCCTCAGAGGCTCTGCTGAAATTGGCTAATTGAATTCCCATCTTGCAGATAGAGGGACTAAAACATTTTAATGCTCTGTTCATCCAAATTAAAACCAACTGATTTTCTCAGTGCCAGGAGCATTTACTGACATTGGCAGTTGTGGTTTTATTCAACCAGGGTTTGCGCTTCCTGTCACTGAGACTCCAGCCTCCACCTGAGCACAATGGTGAATTTAAATCTGCATTTATGACTGTAAGGAAACTGGCCTTTATTAATAAACTCATTCCAGGTGGTTGAAATGTAGTTTCAAAAACAAACAAACCAAGAATGGCTTCAGATTTCGTGCATCATGTAAAGCAGTGTATCATCAGCAAAGAACTTTTTTAAAGATTTGTGGGCTCTAAGAAATATTTAAGATGTGTCATCAAGGACTGAGGAGTGTCAGTAAATAAGCAGGTACATATGTAGTCGGACACACACACTTAATGTACACACACGCACACACACACACACACACACACACACACACACTTGCAGATTCTTGGCTTCGTCCTTCCTTATTTTCACGGATGCCACCATCTGTCTCCTCGATGGGGGAGAGGACGTCAGCATCACAACAAATCAGGCTTATTCACAGCAAAGACTCCAGAACGAAGCCGGCCAGAAAAAGAAAAATATTTGGCAGTTTATTCTGTTACATGCGCATTAGTTGAGTTTTCAGTGCTCTTTATTGAATTCTCCATAATAAAATGAGCCTTGATAGTTCGAGCAATAAAAAGAACTTGATGAGGCGTCTCCTCCGTCTCGAGATCAACAATTACAAAATGATTTGTTGTAGCAGTCATAGCCATTTAAAAAATATGTGATAATAAGCTATTGTTATCGATGCGGTGCAACGTGAGCTGATAACACATGATAGTCATGTAATCGAATGTGACGATGTTGATGGGCTAACTTCACAACGCCTTGCTTCCTTTCACACCAACAATCGCTTGTTTTGTGAACGTGAAATCTGTCAGAACCGCTCTGAAAGCGGACCTGACCTTCTCCTCGTGGATTAACCGGACCCGCCGAGACGCTCCGCGAGCTACTCACAGATTTCGGCCCTGTGAACGGACCCCAGCCGGCTGGTGAATCCACTCAAAATGCTAATCGCCTCGTCGCCGCCGACCGATTCACACCGCTATTCATGCGAAACTCCCCAATCGTCCAACAGGTCGGTGTCTGCCAGAGCCGCCGCCGTTCCTGCCTCAGCTTTACACCAGCCACAATGGGGTCTCTCTCCGCCGCAGCCCATCATTTGACTCCCGGCCCGCGCTGCCACCACAATGACTCACAATCATCTGGCCGGACAATGGCTGCTTTTCACCAAAGGCACGCTTCCTCGCTGCCGGGCGTGTGGTTTGACTGTTTGAAGAGCTCGGGGCAGGGCCGAGGCGACCTGGACAACATGCTGCCCAAAAGACTTAACCTGGAAAGCTGCAGCGAGGCGGGAACAAAGGAACGTCTGCTCGGGCGTCTATGAGCTTCCCGCGTCACTTCATTTAACCGTCTTTTCAGAAATTCGTGCAGCAGCACGATGCGAAAACTCACGCCGTTTTGGAAGGGACAAAGATGGAAAACAAATTGGCGAGCAACAATATCGTATTCTTTACCACGATCACTTTTCAGAACGTACCCACAAGGATTTGGAATCAAGCGTCTCAATCTGTTTAGATACAGCTTCGTAAAACGTGAATCTTCCAAACATCTCAATCGTCTCTGAATCACTTCTCGTTCCCGGACCAGGGGCTGATGTGAGTTTTCCAAATTTCTTCAACTTCTCCTGTGCTCAGTTTAAAACAAACACACGACTCTTCACAGGGATGGATTTACACACTTCTTTGGAAACAAAAGATTTTAAGAAGTGATAAAGGCTGGCGGACCGCGTAAACCAGGGACAACCGAAGATCCGAGTCCACTTTTATTGATCTGTGCTTATGACGTCTTCACGGACCTCGGTGAAAACTCTTTCTGAGGTCCATTTGGTTTTCACATACCTGCACTTTCCCCTCTCCTGTTTTTCTCAGCAGTTGCTCTCTCTAATCCCTCAACCCCCGCCGGCTGCCGAGCTCGCAAAACGCACGATTGATCGCGGCCGTCAGTAAGTAGAGTATTTACGCAACATTATTAATCGACGATCAACTTCCTGCCTGCCGAGTCGAAAGGTGGCGAAGCGCTTGAAGATGAGCAAAGCACCACCCCCCCCCACCCCCACCCCCACCCGAAGGAACAGATGGCCGAGTTATCAAACTCTCGCTCTTTCTGGCGAGTCACGTGTCGCCCGCCTCCCACTTCCTCCTCTCTGCAATAATCCCTCCATCATCACTCCAACCTCCTCTCCTCTCCACGTCTGCTTCACCTTTGTAATTTCAAACCTCCACCCCTCCACCACCCCCCTGCAGCCCGACTGATACTTATATTTTCCCTGGCACGTCTAAATTCGACCTTCCACTCGTGGGACTGTTTTTCTCCATCAGTTTCAGTCGCTGCATTTCCCGTCTTCTTCCTTTGTAATTACGTGACGCTGAAGCCAAATGTTTGTGTGTTTTTTCTCCGGACTTGACAGAGGCGAAGCTAGACGTCAGCAGCGTTAAGCGGCTAAAGACAAATATATTTTCTGCTGTCGTTCAGTCACCTTATCCTGCCACGAGCTGCACGGCAACACAACCTTAACGACTGGATCGCTTGCTGAAGTTTCAGCGCGGCGCGTTCGGCGGCATCTAGTGGCGAAGGTGCAGATTGCAGCCGAATGAACGTCCCTCAACCACGACCTCATAAAATATTTTTCCTCTCGGTCTTTGCACTGATTGGCTGCGTTCAGATTGTTTCCCGCTCGCGCTTCGCTGAAGTCATCAGATCCTCTCTGCGTTCGACTTTCTAAATAAGCGCATTTTTTCGTGGGTCAGGTCGTAAACCCCCGTTCAAACCAAACCGAACCTGCTGATGTGAAAGTGGCCTTCGAGAGCAGGAACCGCCCGTCAGACACAACACGCGATACAGCCCTAAAAATAAACCGGTTAGAAAACACACAAGCGCGTCGTCGGGGCTTCACGCGCTGTGGATGAGCCGCTTTTCCTCACCGGACGGCAGCCGAGTCGGAGTCGGCCTGAGGCTCGAACCTCCCGTGTCACACTGACCTCCATTTTTAAAAACGGTTCTGCCTTATCGGGGCCGTTCTGCAGCCACAACACGACGGGCCGCCGGAGTAGATTTAGACTCGTATCAGTGGCTGAGCTCTTCGCCCGACCTCCGTGACACAGCGGCTGTCGGATTAGTAACGCGGCGACAGTCTCGTGTCCTCGCACCGTCCAACACCTCTGAAGCTCGTTAACGTCCAGCAGCTCGACAAACGCCGCGACCATTTCTTTATCGGACGTCGTCACGAAGCGCCTGAATCGCTGCCGCCCGCACGAAACTCGTCGCAAAGACGGAAACAAGCGCTCCTCCCGCCCGCCGCCTTCCAGCTGGACGACTCCGCTTCACCAAACTGCAGGAACAAAGTGGAGCGGAAAATCTGGCCCGGTCGCACATGCAGACATGCACACAAAATATATATATATATATATATATATATATATACATGTCCATATCTGCTGTCTGCACTCAGCTGGAAGAGTCAGGGTGGAGCAGAGGATGCTGGGAGCTGGGACGCTGAGAAGATGGAGCTGAAATTCACGACGTAGCGGCAAGCGAAAAAGATTTTTTTCAGCCCGCCGCAGCTTCCAGCCGCTTGCAGCTAATTTCATCCGTGACACTACATTTCCCATGAAGCATTTCTGCGTCTCTGACGTGAGGTCTGCACAGTGCCAGCAAGCAAGTTAAGGTGAATGATGACCAGTTGTCTGGTCGTACAGTTTTGCATGTTTGCACATCACATGTTTTGTCCACAAAGTTTTATTTGCATCGTTGTTGTTTTTTTTCCAACAGTGGATCCTGGAGCTTATTTTGGATTTCATACTGAAGCAGGAAGTGATCTAAATCCAGTCCTCTCTTTGTTCTAATTACCCAGAGTACACACAGACTGCCCACTGCTTATTTTGGCCTCTGGCTAAACACACACACACACACACACACACACACACACACAGCCATGTGCGCTGAAACAACAGCTAAACGCACATAAACACACGCACATTCATCAGCGTTTAGGGGATCGATCCTGGAATTGACAGAGCTTGAGAAAACTCTGGCGGGGTGGAAATGGTTATGGATCGGCGCCCACAGAGAAGCCGCTGTGCGTTTCAGCTGCTGCTTACGAGTCCGGGGACGCGCTCGGCGGAGATGAAAGCCCGGCGAGTCGCTTTTCTGAGACGCTTTTCACCGAGACGTTCGCCGCTGAATACAAAATCAGCCCCCCCGGACGACGGCGGCGGAGAAAAACGAAAGAGAGAAGTGAAAGGGATTTCATCCTCCGCTGTGGATTCGGTGGCATTTATCACTCGTGTCCTCAGACGCTCACGTGACCTCCATCGCACACGTCTGCATGTAATAAGTGACTCACCAGTTAATCTGAATTTAAACGAGTCTGCTTGTTGCACATTTAGAAAGTCAAATCTTGAATTAGTCTTACAACAAGGTTCCTCACACTTGTGCTGTGACGATTTCCAGCTTTTTGTTGTAACCTCGTTCGTTATCGACTTGTTATCTCATATCATTGAGTATGAAAGTTTTAAAAGTGATACACACAGTTCAGCGCTGGTGTCACCGCTGCCGTTAACGCTGTTTTTATGTTTTCTCAGACAGATAAAAGTCTCAGGGACGGGGCCGGCGAGGTCTGTTTGGTGTTTACACGGCCCCGAACCCGCCGCCGCAAAAAACAGCCGCCCGGTTGATGATTCGCGAAACGAATACAAAGCGTCCGAGCCGCTTCTCTCCGATAATTAATTCGCCGGCACGTGGACGCAGGTGCAGGGGCATGAAGCGACTCGTCCGGCGTGTCTGCAAATCTAACGAACGCAAATAACTGTTGCAACCTGTCGACGGCGTCGGCGGCACGTTTTACATTTTACAAGCTTCACGTGCGACTTCGCGGGTGACGGCAGCGCTCGGAAACATGCAGGGTGACGCGTCGACTTTCGGGAAAGGCACGATCGCCGCGAATCGACCCGGCGCTGAACTTTACACATTCCTGACGGAGGAGGCTGCCGTGCAGTCGGGACAGCGGTCAAACTTTGGTCTCTGGAGCTTTGTGGTTTCAAGTCCAAAGTTCGGGCATGAGTTTGTTTCCCCTCGTCACACCTGATCCGGATCAGCACAAGCAGATCCTCCTGAGTCCAGCCTGGCTCGCTCCTCACTGGGCGTACAAAGTTGTCTTGGTTGCAGAAATCCAGAATTCTTGAAACAGGAAACAGGAAACTTATGAGGAGGTGAGTTCTGCAGGTCTGGGGACCTTTACTCACCCATGGATCTCAAATCTGTCACGTCAGACAAATGAAGAAGCTGCGAGCAACGTCTGACCAGCAATAACCGGACTCTCACTTAAATCTGCATCGCGCTCTCGGCGGGTTTGTCAATGATAAACGACGAGACGGCGAGAGCCGCGGCCCCCCTGCGTATCGACCCGCGCTGAAGAGATAAGAGCGGGCGGCGCGGGAACTCAAACACGAACCTCGGGGGGTAAATATGTAACTTGTGCACATAAAGAGGAAGTTGTGTCAAACAGGAGTTAGAGCACGTTTCACATTCTGTGGCTCAACAGGCGCGTTGACGTGCGGCTCAGGAGGAAGTGGAAGGTCGGGAGACATTGCAGGAATGCGTTATTCTACCTGCCGCGGCCTCATCTCCAACGTTAGCGCCGCTCCGTCCACGCCGCGCACGCCGTCTGATTTAATTTAATGCAATAACGAGCTGCCGTTTGGCAGGCGGCCCCGTCCTGGGTGGCCCGAGAGAAAAAGCTTTGTCAACCTGCCAAAACATTAAAGAAAATGAACATTATAATTACAGTTTATGCACCAAAAGTGAAACTCAAAGGCTTCCAAGATTTATTTATTTATTTATTTAAAATTGGAGAACAGCAATTAATCCTTGGCGTACTCAAGAGTGCGTCTTTTAAGGACACGAGGATGAGGATCGTCTGAGGGACTTTCAGTCGACGCATTAAAACTTTCCCAGTCAAGCTAACTCCGCCCACTTCCTGCGCTTAGCCGAGCTCGTTATTCCCACTGATGCCGCTGGAAAACAACTTCCTGTCTCATCGGCCGCATATGCTAACGTGCTAACGTGTTAGCGAGCCGTCGGGGGTTCAAACTGACAGCTGAGCTTGACGTCAAACCTGCAAAGCTAATGGCAGCAGAGTTCCCCTCGTGTCCTCGCACGCACGCGCTGTTTTATTAACGAGCGAGGCGAAACGCCGCGCCTGAGAAAGACGCGACCTCTGACCGACCCGCGCGGCCGCCACGCCGCCACGCCGCCCATCCGTCAGCCCTCAAGGTCGCCGTAAAGAAAACAAGACGGGGGCGAATGTAATGCGTGAGTCACCGCTTGTTTACGAGAAAACATGCGACGCGCGCCGCGCTCTGCCGGACGCCGCCGGGCGGGAGTCCTCGCCGGACCAGCCGGAGACTCTTTATGCTTTTTGCGGCGCAGCGGGCGACCCCCACCCCCCTCCACCCCCCGGCTTCATCTAAATCCGACCAGACACGGGACGCTCTGCGCTCTCCGTGAAAAACCCATAAGTCAAGGACGCTTCCTGCAAGACAAACTTTCCCTCGCCCTCCCTCCCTCCTCCCCCAGCACAGGCCCAGGGTCACACCATATTTGGTGTTTGTTTTTCGCTGCCTCCGGCACCAGACGGGTGGTGTTTACTGCCGTTCAGGCGGTGTCAGGTAAACCGTCAACCCCTCCAACCCCCCCCTAACAAAAAAGTCCAACTAAATAAGCCTGCGGGCTTAACTTCCTGTCATCTACAAACTCCTGCTGCGTCTCCACAACTCCACGAGCTCGGCGGCGGCCGCCATCGGAGCCGCAGACGATGAATCACGCCCCCCTGAGTGACATCACGAGACTCCCCCGCAGATAGAGCCGAGGGAGTGATTCAGTCAGGCGATAGCGGATCGTCCCGAGGAGGGGACGGCGGTCGGCGCCACTGATGCGTGTCACCGTGACATTTTTTGCGACGTAAATGATTAAGCAGCGGCGGAGACGGAGGATTAAAGTTTGAAACTCTCATCCTGCGGTTTATTATTGGAGCCACGGAGGATGAGAATATGTTTGGAGACAGTGTGAAGATTCTTCACCAACGTTCCAAAATAAACATGAGATTACATCAACGTCTTATTAAAATGGGAATAAAACTCTTATCAGGCAAACTCGACCGGACGACTCGCCGGCTTGCTTTGGTTTCTTTATTGGTCGTGTATTAATCCGCCGCCGAAAATAGTCCCCGGCGAACGCTTCCTCCTGAGCCCGTGTGGTTAGACGCCACAGTGACCCAGATGTTTCAGGAAATGAAAGCGCGCTCCGTGTTTGCGGTGCGTCAGCTGTTTTTGTAAAGACTCGCGCGTCGCAGTTCGCTAACGGCAGGACGGACTTCTGATGGGAATATAAAAGACAAGAGACAAATTATAATCTGTTTATTTCTGGCTCCCGCGTCGCGTCGACAGAAGAGAAATTGCGATCCGCTGACGGCAGCATCTCCCGCCACCTTCACAAAACGACGTTTACGGAGATTTACGTGCTCGGCCTCGGACCGCGGGGCGGCCGCTAAGAAACTTTATCTCCGTGTCTCATCCCTCCTTGTCTCTTAAAGTGGTCTTTAAGCGGTCCGCCCCCGTCGGCAGGTCCCGCTTCCAGCGCCGCCTGGTAAATGTCACGGCGCGGCGGCGGCGGCGAAGGCTTTCAGCCGACGTCGTTTCAAACGGAGCGGCGGGTCCGGCCGTGTCTGCGAGCGGCGTGACGTGCGCTCTGTTAGTCCGGCTGAAAGCGTATAAAAGTTTTATTGAACGCTCCGTCGCTTCTTCTACACAGAAACTTTCCCACCGTCGCTAAAGCCTCGCTCAGACTGGAGTTTTCTGAAGATGACGTTCGGACAGCGTCCGACAGCGGCGTATTAAACTGGAGATGATGAAGATAAACCGGCGCCGGGCCTCGCTCTGCCCTCGTTTACCGCCTCAAACAAACAGGATTTAATTTGATGAAGAAGAAGAAGAAGAAGAAGAAGAAGAAGAAGAAGAAGAGCTCGCGGAGCCGTCGCCTCATCTGGACGCGTGCCACCAGATTTCCATAACTCCTGCCCCCGTTCGCCGTGAACCCGGTGAACCTTCATATTCGGGCTTCTTACTCGAGAAAGCTTCACTTCCTCTGAAAACTGAAGCTGATGAGTTTGACGATAAGAGAAATAAAAGCAAATAAACTCGTTTCGCAATTTGTTCTACTGAACACACACACGCAAGAAAAAGAAAAAAAAGAAAACGGGGATGAGAAATATTTAAAATTAAATTAGTAATCTCCAAATTGTCAAAGCAGGAGAGCACTTAAAAAAAGCACTTAAGTGTTTATTTACCTCTTTATGAAAATTAATGTTCGTGTTCCCGTTTCTCCAAAAATAGCGGCGAAGTCCTCAGAGGACGCACATCCTCTGGGAACCCGCGGCGCTCTGGGAATAGAGAGTCGTAGCTTCCTGCTGAAAACAGCATCGTTAGAGCCGTGATTATTACAAGTCAAGATTCCTCCGTGATGAAAGAACAAATCCCCGAATTACAGATTACACACGGGTCTCGTTTACTCGGCCAGATTAATGCCGGATACCAGCACGAATGGCGGCATAAATAATTCATCCCTGTGCGGTGTTGTTTTGTCACGTAATCACATGTGACTTCATCCCAACTGTAAAAACCTCGGAAGAAGAACCGGGCAACGACCCGGCAACAAAACGCCCGAGCGATACCGGATGCACCAATCAGAAACCGGCCGCGCCTTCGTGCTCCCGCTCCGCATTCGTCCAGATGTGCGTTTGTTTCCGTTCATTTTTGTTTGTTTTTTTTTAATCACAGCTCAACTCCTCACAGCTGGAGATTAAAGGACAATTGCACTCTTCAGATTATTAAATCATTTAAGCGTCAGCGTCGCTCACGGATCAGACGCGTGGCGTGAACATCGGCCTCCTCAGTAGTGACCTGAAAAAGAGGAAGTTGGCGGCTTCATCTCTGTATCGCTGACTCTTAATCACGCTCGCTGCAGACCGTGAAGTGACTCAGCACTTCCTGGTCTTAAATTAGAATTAAGATGGAACCGACTTCCTGTTTCGCCCTTCGTCATACATGTAAACAAATGTGAAGCTGCTGTTTTGACGTTCAGCAGCATCTTCGTTGATGGGAGGAGGGGCGTGGTTTGGGGGGTTGGGGGGCGGAGCTGGTCCACACCTGTCGACCAATGACGCGAGAGCCGGAGGGAAAAGGCGGGAGTGTTTTTCAGTTGTATGTAAGATGTCGTCGTGTCTTTTTGTGTCGCAGCGTCTCGTGC
Organism: Psettodes erumei; assembly: GCA_016785225.1. Classification (NCBI taxonomy): domain Eukaryota; kingdom Metazoa; phylum Chordata; class Actinopteri; order Pleuronectiformes; family Psettodidae; genus Psettodes; species Psettodes erumei. The sequence goes on along the minus strand of JAFBJZ010000223.1, from coordinate 67,070 downwards.
TGCAATTACTCAAACAAAATGTGAAGAGTTGAAAACAGCTCCGTGGTTATGAGAGTCTCACACACACACACACACACACACACACACCAAGCAGACAAATAGATGTGACACCTTCGGCTGAGCGCAGACAGCCTTACAGAGAGAGAGAGACGCCATTTGTTCTGGTCGAGCGCTCGGCCCGTCAGGGCGACAAAGAGTCCGAGCAGAGTCCTCGGCATCGGCGAGTCCGTGCAGATATTTACGGGGGGGAAATCGGGGGAATCTAACAGCAGATAAACGAGCTCGGCGGAGCGATGACTTCGTTCAGTTGGGGCTGTAAACAGCGTCAGGTGACGGTTTGCTCGCGACATTCACGCTGCTCGCGGTCATTTCAGCCACCGTCGCCATAAAATGCTGTCGAGCGCAGCTTTTCCACATCAGAATTCCCAGCTGAGCGTGAACCGCGTCGGCCGCTCGACACCGCTCGAACCCAATACGCAGACGGCGATAATTGAAGCCCCCGAGCTTTCATCCTCTGAGCGGCTGCTGCCAACCCCCCCGCCAATGTTTTGGGGCCTGGCAGCCTCGGTCCGCTCGCTCCAAAGACGCCTCCAATCCTCTCAATTAGGAGGGCTGCGAAGCACGGCCAAAACACGCCGGCGTTTTCACGTCTGCCAGAGCTATTTATTTATGATACCCATTTATTAATACTGTCTCCGGTTCTCAAGTGGGGGGCGAGGCGCTAAAAACCCTGAGAGCTGTTAAGGGACCGGACACATTACGGGATCCGCTGGGTGTGGAGGTGCGTACGTGAGCGGCAGTGGATTTTTCATTTATCACAATTTATGCAATAAATTCAGCAGCCGGTCGTCCTTTCCGCTCTGACTGTAATGTCTGTGAGTCACGAATAGCGGTGGACGCGCCGCGATGCAAATGAGCGGCTGGAGGATATCGTCATGGTTACGAACTCACGCGATGGCCACGACTTGGTTCGCTGCAGGGTTAGGTGTGGGAACAGATCGTAAACGAGCGCTCCTTTAAGGTTGAACGGCCTCCATCGTCACGGTTACGAAGTCTGGTCACAGATCGATTGGTTTCAAAATGGGAACGAACGAAAAACCTCCATTCATTAGGAGCCGGCAGCCATGTTTCTCTCTACAGTAGCCCAGAATGGACAAACCCAAACAAACGCTGGCTCTACAGAGCAGTTTTCTCCTCCATGTCTTCATGAAGGAGGTTCTCCAGTAGTTTTTCAGTTGGTTGCAATCTGCAAACTCACCACTAGGTGTCACTAAATCCCGCGGCATCATGTTGAATTCACAAAGTTACGATTGCAATCAGGAAGCTTTGATTTCTCCAAACTCCAATAAATTAATCTGAATAAATACAGTGCAAATTTATACACAATGTGCACGAGGTGCGTGCAGGTCGCAGACTAATTAAAGACACGCTCGTTGTCACGCCGGTATAATAAATCAGGAAACGGTCCAAACTAAGTGGAGCTGCCCCGTCTATTGTGTCGCAGCGTAACAGGTCGGCCTCAAGGGCACGGGGATGTAAATTAGCGGCTGCAAATCAAACTCCAAACTCATTCGTCTCCATAAAGCGTTCGGTGAAACGCGAAGTCCGTTCTCCCCTCTGTTTGTCCAGACGAAATGTGTTTTCTAATCATCCGGTCAGGCTCGGTTTGCGGGAACGCCTCGAGGAAGGACTGGGTTCGCTTTTTTTTTTTTTCTTACCTGAGCCGAGTAATACATGCTAATGAGAAATCTCAATATCAGACGTTTACTTCGGCGCGTTCCTGCCGCCGTAAGTTAGTTTGCGGTCGGCTGCCATTTTGAGCCGGAGCGCACGCTTGTACATGTAAGATAAGCTGCATTAAAGCGCACATCATAAACCAAGAACCAAAATGGACCCGGAGTCGGAGCCGGAGATGACGCGGGGCGGCGGCGGCGGCGGCGGGTGGATTCGTCCTCCCCGTCATTTCAAAGTGACTCTTCTCAAACTGTTGTGACAGCCGGCTCTATCTTCCACTCCATCATTGCCAATAATCCACACACACACACACACACACACACACACACACACACACACTGTGTGATCAGACGGGGGAGACTTCAAGTACTTGGTTTTGTGTACTTTCAAAGGAATCGTGATCTCGTCTCTGCATCTTTTCCTCGCCGGCGCTGCTGAATTTAAATGAGCGAACGCACCCGCCTGGCAGGGTCGGGCGAATTATGACGTTTCTCGAGGGGGTTTTTTTGCGGGGGAGGGGTCGTGTGGAATTGTCACGTACTCAGATTACTTGATAACGACTTGCAGAAATGCTCATCAGTCAAATATGAGCGTAAACATAAATAGGAGCTGAAGACGACTCAGCTGTGTTTGCCTGTTATCTTCGTTTCGCAGCATTGTTCAAATACCTTCCCCCTTTTTTAAACACACATACAGAACAATGGAGTAAAATCCACATCAGGTGCAGGTCAGTTCATGGTGAATGCTTTTTGGATCTGACTTTCTCCAAACATCGTAATACCCCGATTGAAATGTTTAAAAAAAAATTGAGTTAACTGATGTCAGCATCGCACCTGTTCGCTTTGTGATCTGCATTCACGTTCAGCCAGCGTTCCCCCAAATCACATTTCCATCTGAAACCTTACAACCAAAGCAACAGGGTAAAATCTGCTTCCCCGTTATTACTTCTGTTCTGCATTTCGGTTCTCTTGATTCCCCGATTTGTTTCCTGCATCGACTTCTGTTTTCCTGACACGATACGCACCGCTGCACAACTAAACACAACAAGTGTGTGTGATGCCGCTGTCAACATTTGATCATTCAGTACAAAAGTAAAGTGTGCAGAGTTTTATATTAAATACAAGTCTCTGAAGCAGGAATAAGACGCATGATGTGCCGTAACCTTGGAATGACCAGTGAGGTGGATTAGTTTTCTGTGATGGGGGAGATATGGCAGCAGGGACATGTCTAATTACTGCTTATCTATTGTTTCCAGAAGGACCGTCCAACTCCGGCGAGACTACTACATGTATTATAGTGGTAGATGTAATCTGTGCGCATCGTGCAGAGATAGAGGCTCCATTTCTTTTCCAACACCACCGGGGAGTTTGTTTTTTTGGGCTTTTTTTTTTTTTTTTTTTTTGAGCTGAATATTTCTGTTTCGCCGTCTCGCTTTCGGGGCTCCCGTTCCAAACGCTCCGTCTCTGGTGTCAATCAATAGCACTGCAGCTTGCAGCCCCACCGCTGGCAGCCGGTCTCCGCCGTCCCGGTGTCCCACACCGTCCTCCTTTCCATCTGTCTGCACAGACCCCCACCCCGGCCGCCCGCCCAGCCCAGCGGCATCCACCCGGAGCCAGAGCAGACGTGGTCCGGCATCAATCGATACCCCTGCAGGGCCGCGCTTGGTGAGCAGCGCCGGTTTCTCAGAATGGACCGGCGCCAGGTGACATTTCGGAGAATGTTCTGGGAATGGGACAACAGCACGGTCTGATGGGAAATGGGGCTTTTACGGACTATTGTTTTTTTGCACGTTTTACCCCATTAACTGCAAATTGTGTCCATATTTCACATGACTTTGTTAGCTTAGACCTGCAAAGTTTCAGCTACGGGCAAAAGTAAGGGCATTGTCTCAGCTGCACTTTGGGTTTAGCAGCGCTAGTTAGCCAGTGTTAGCAGCAAAATGGTGAGAGTGGTAAACATTGCGCATGCTGAGCATTATCATAGTGAGTAGCTTAGCATGCTGAGCTAAGCGTTTCAGCTCTGTACCAAATACAACCTCAAAAAGCAGCTAGCATGTTAGCACTGCTTCCAAATACAACCTCAACTAGATGCTAGAATGTTAGCTCTTCGTCCAAATACAACCTCAACTAGATGCTAGCATATTAGCACTGCGCCTAAATAAAACCTCACAAAGCTGCTAGCATGTTAGCACCGTGTCCAAATACAACCTCATCTAGATGCTAGCATGTTAGCACTTCGTCCAAATACAACCTCATCTAGATGCTAGCATGTTAGCACTGTGTCCAAATACAACCTCACAAAGCTGCTAGCATGTTAGCACTCGTCCAAATACAACCTCATCTAGATGCTAGCATGTTAGCACTGTGTCCAAATACAACCTCACAAAGCTGCTAGCATGTTAGCACTGTGTCCAAAATCACTGACAGCGAGCGCATTACTGACGACAGGTGATGTTTCCGTGACTAGAACATTTGCATCTTTCCAATGCAAGTGGGAATTTCGGACATTTTGGAAAATTCTCACATCTAAGAACAGAAAGAGCTCATGATGTCTTAGCGAAAGTTAGAAATTAAAATTCTAAAATTAATCTATTGTACTGATGAAAAGAGACCCGCCCCCCGAGGACATTACTGGGCCAATCACAGCTGAGGACTCTGTTTGTTATAAAAATAAAAATCCTTTAGACCTGCTCCCGCCTCTGAGCCCAGAAGCGGTAGTAATAAGTCTTGACTGCTTTCCGGGGACTGTTCTGTGATGTTTATGGTCCGAGTGCGCAGGAAAACATAAAGCACCATCGCTGGAATCATCTTTAACGCCTTCCCATAAATCTGACGCATGAAGGGGGAGAGAGAGAGACTCCCTCTGACGTTTAAAGGAGGCAGCGAGTTCATGAGCAAGAGATGTATAAAAAAAATAAATAAATACTTTTATCAAGTGCCGCCGCCACCGCCCACGCACGACACGCACGTCAACGAACACTTCCTTCTTTCGGATGATCGGTCCTTCAGTTCCTGCTACAAACTCTAATGCAGTGGAAGCCACTTTCAAATCTTTAAAGTGCAGCAAAGATCTGGTCTCTACTACAGTTCATGTGAACGCCGCAAAACCTTGTTGCACCAGAAAAAAACGTGAGGGTGCAGAGAAGTGTGCAAATCAAAAAGTGGGAGCAAATCCCTGCAGCTGGTCAAGCACCTGGTGCAATAAAGACTGTCAGTAATTTTTTTTTAAAAATAATGTAAGCGTACGTTACTGATCCAGTCTTTTCTACCTCATCCAAGCAAAATAAGTGAAATCAATATGCCGGAGTGGGAGCAAATGTCTGCAGCAGGATCCAGAATCCTTTTAACAGGCGTTTACGCCTAATAAACTGGGATGGCGAATCCTGTACGTGCTTTTATGTTTGAAAAATGAAAGGAAGCGGTCAGATAATCTGCGCTAAACTGAACAAACCCACATTTCTCAACGCTCTGGATTTTTTTTTTTTGTCTGAACATCCAAAATCAGAGCTGCAGACTCAGACGTCCACCCAGCTTTGTTTTCGTCCAGCTGTCTGTCTGACTGCCTGTCTTACCGGCTTGAGCGTCCGAGCCACCGCCGTGGTCACCGACGCTCACGGCCAGACGCCACTGGAGCGAAAGTGGACGTGGCGGGCGTCCGCTGTCCCCCGCCACAACAGTGAGACAGCGAGACGGCGCGAGTGAGGGTGAAAGAGAGGGCAGCCCCGCAGTCAGCGACGCTGGGTGGCAGCCCAGACGAGGGGACGGGACAAAGTCGTCTCTGAACTCCAGCTAACCCTAAAAAGAGCTGCGGGGGGGGGGCAAGACGCACATTATCCTGCACAGTGCAGGTCAGAGCGGACTCGCTGAGGACAAGGGGGGACAGTCTGGACGTCCTCTAAATGGTCCTTCTGGTATCAGCTGTGACAAAAGTGCAGCCAGTTAAACAACGACTCTTTATTTATGGGTTTCTGTTTGTGTCTGAAATAATTTTACACAACAAAATCAGTTTTTATTTATTTCAAATTTCAAATGAAGAGATAAAATAAATGTTAAATTCACAATCATTGGATTATGGTAGGTTTTATTAAATTAACTATATGTTCTCACATATGATACTAAAGGTGCATATAAAAGGTTTTTCAAATTAAATCAAATTACATAAAGACGACCATTAATATTATTTTAAAATTCATTTTTCTTTTTTTGTTTTTTAAAATACACTTTCAAAGAAAATATGTTATGAAATAAAAATGAATTATACAGATTCCAAAAAATATTCCAAATAGTCTGTATTAAGTTTAAACAGAAAAATACTTTTTTTAAAGAATTCAGAAAAGTTTTAGGGAATACAATAAAAATTGTATAAAAATATATAAAAATTGTAATCTAAGCCATCCGGTACAAAAAAATAACACTGACATACAGTGTTACAGTGCGGTGAAATTTAGCTCTTATTGTCGCCCGGTATAATGTGGAAAACACACACATCCACCTCCTCACACACACACACACCTCTGAGTGTTTCAGACAGGCCTTTGATCACGTCTCGTACTTGAGGGGGAAAAAAAAAATCGCAGCGAGATGTACTCGTGTAATTTTCTCCTCGCCGTCAGTTTCTCTGGCGGTGATGAGAGCCGACAGAACTGGGACTGCAGCACACGAACGCCAGGCGGGGCCGAGCACCTACGAGTCTAAACTCTGTTGTACCATCTCATTATTTTCTGACTCCATCTCTGGACTGTTTAAGATTCACGTAAAGAGCAGCCACCATCACTGTTTGGTTTTTCTTCTCTTCTTTTAAGGCGGCTCTCGAAGTTTTGCAAATGATGGGAAAGACGGACGCTGCTGAATAAATTTGTTTTTATACGTCTTGATTTCCCCTTTTTTTCTTTTCCACTAGAAAGACCCATAGATACAGAAAACATCGTTCCTCAATCTGCGTTTTACCCCATATTGCTTCTCTTCCAGCTGCAATTTGCTTTTAAATGCATCTCTTAAAGTATGCTTCATATAAAAGAACAACAAGCTAAATGCTAACATCCCAACCATGAAAAACGTTGACATGCTAATGTTTAGCAGGCCACGTTTGTCGTACACTTGTTGCAGAAACACAAACTGTAAAAATCACATGAAACTCTCCTGACACGAACGCAGCCTTCATTAATGTTAGCATTAACGTTCGTAATGATTTTTTTATGCACCGATTGAACCCGCTAGCTGCACGTTAGCACGCTAAAGTTGCTACTCATAGAAGACAAAGTGCTGAGGCTGTTTACGGCTGTTAATAATTTTAATATGTGACCTGCAGATGGCGCTAGATGGTGAAATTCACAGGATTCCCAAAGTTATTTGGAACAATATCCTCTTGGAAATAAATCGCCGGCGCCGCTGGTTTACATTCGGCTGTGCTCAAACAAAATGGCGGCTGCTCACCTCGCTGATTAAAAAGAAGAAATCAGCCGCCCGCAGATATGACTGCGAACTTTCACTGAGGTTCAACCCTGATCTATAATTCACAGCCGGTTAATAATTGACTGCATACAATATCACAAACGCCTCCGCAGGAGTCGAGGAAATGTTAAAAAAAATGAGGAATGCCACGTACGATTTACTGCATTCGCATGGTAAACAAGCCTGAAGCCGCCGAGAACAATCTCACTCCAGCTAAAAAAAAAAATCATTTAAAAAAAGACTTGTGGTTCCTGCGTTATGAGAAATGTTCCTGTTTTGCAAGCACAAGTGTTGATAACGTTGAATCACCCACAAAGCCGATCGTTCCTCTTTCGTAGAGATCGCTGCGCAGGAACGACGGCCGCGTCTCCCTAAAACGAAAAACGTTCGGCAATTAAAATCTCATAACCATCAAACGTTATCGCCGCCTGCTCTGATTTTCAAGATGAAATCTGTCTCCTTCACAGATAAGACGACAGGTCGTTGGAGAGAAATATGCTCTTGTCGCCCCTTCATCTGCCCCCGTCGTCCAACGTTTTTCAATCTGGGATTCTGGGATTCAGGATCGCCGAGTTCGTTCCCGCCCCGCCGGGGCGCACGTATCAGATAACGCCGTCGCTTTCTGTTTGAGCTGTAATTTCCTGGAAGACGAGGCGCGATGTGACAGACGCCGCTCGCGGCGAGGGAGCTGCCGAGGACGCGCCGCGACGTCGTCGAACCTCCGGCGGGGGACCGCAGAGGGCGAGGGAACGGGGCTCGGGGTCGCTGCTTCAACTTTCTTTTTTGCACTTTGGCTGCAGAAACACTGACTGTAAGACACGTCCCACCGGGTCAAGCCGGGTCAAAGACATTAGCATTCGTACGCTGTCGGCAACTCTTTGCTTCAGCTTCTTCTTCTGCTGAGAAAATATCGGTTTGTGCTTCTTTCCCGTCAGGAAAAATTGGCCCTAAATTTCCCCAACGTCCGCAAATATATTCCCTGCGTTCTTTTAAAGCTGCGCCAATCTGTGTTTGGCCACTAGGAGGCGGCAAAACCAGAAAACAGGTTTGCAGATGCAGCCGCCACGTACAGTCGCACATCTGAGCAACAATTTCAGTCGGAGCGACACACATGAAATGGACAGAAAAGGTTTCATCACGCCGCCTCCATCTTCCCGTCCACCCCGCGGCACCAAAATTAACTTTTTATAATAAGTGTCACTATACACAGTGTCATGCTTCCTTTGAAATGAATTGAAACACTTCCTCATTCCTGTCAGCGCCGGACGCCGGGCGGTTATCAGACGCAGGCAGTCTGGTTTCGTCCGTCTGGAGCCTTATCGAGCAATAGGAAGCTACAAATGTGAAGCGGCAACTTAATCCACGTCCCGTTTCACGGGCTGAAGATTAAACGCGCAGTCAACAACGCTCGCGTCACCTCAAACGTTAACGCGGCCGGCTGCTGCCCACGCCGCCGACTTTCCAAGAAATCCACCCCCCCTCCCCGTTTTACACCCAAACTTCTTCAGTAGCTGTCACGTCGATGACGAGAACAGGAAGTGCTGAGTGGCCAGAAAAACAGAAACACTGCTGCAACACAACACAACTGTCTCATTGTTACGAGCGGGTCGGGTTTTGTGCGCTTGTTCGGACACTGCAGCGTTTCTCAGAGCCCACAGGTGGATCTGCAAGCGCAGCAGTCCAACACAACACAACACAACACAACACAACCTGATGTTCATCTGTTAATGAAATCCCACAAAAACTGATTTATTTAAATGAATTAACTGATAAAATCAGATTAACATAAAGAGGCTTTTTCTTCTGCAGTCCAAAGGAGAAAATAATTAATCTGTTGTTATGATTCCAGGAAAACTGGACTGGAAATTAAATTTATTTATTTATTGTGTGTTTTTGGGACCAAATCAGACTTCACTGTGTTGAATTTGATTTTTTTGTTTTTTTTGCTACTACAACACAGTAGTAGCAGCGGTGGTGAGTCAACCTGCAGCTGCACCCATTCCCCACCTTCCTCCACACACACACACACACACACACACACACAGAGAGCTATGTGTGTGTCTGTCTGTGTGTGTGTGTGTGTGTGTGTGTGTGCGTTAAACAGCAGCAGCTGCCGCCATTGTCCCGCTTCATCTCCTCCGCTGTTAGAAAAACGAGCCTCCGTCTCCATCGCACGCAGGAAGAGGCTTTAATTAAGACTGACGCCGCGATGAGCGCGATCCCGTTTGATCACATGACTCGCTGGATCCTGGGCGCACACACACACACACACACACTTCCTTTCTTTCCAGTTATCCATCTCTGTTATGAACCCCAACCACTTCATATCCACATATTTTTGTGTGTGTTTGCGGGACGGGAAGGCTTGTGTGTGTGTGTGTGTGTGTGTGTGTGTGTGTGTGTGTGTGTGAGAACGGGTGAGCCGTCTAGACTGACACACACACACACACACACACACACACCTTGATGGCACCGGATGAGTCACCACCGGCTTAACTCCTCATCAGGTGGCCGCTTGTCTCGATCCAGAGGCGACACACTCCGAGCTGGGTTTGAGCCAATCAGCAGCCAGAGAGACGGTGAGACGAGGACACATCGCTGAGGTCCCACCGTAACCACGGTAACCGTACCACGCACAAACGCTCGGTAGCTGCGGACCAAGCTCTTCGGGGATCACCGCAGCCAGACCTGAGCTGTGTCTTTACGTCAGATCAATACGATCGTTTGTATTGATCCTGATCGCGTGATCGGCCGTCAAACTGAAACACACGTGACGGAGACACGTGGAGAACATCCCCGGGCCGGATCGTGGTTACGCGGCAGCGCGGGAGCCAATCAGAGCGCTCCGTGATGACTCTCTGGGAGACGCACGGTGACGGCGTCAATCACGCCGAACGCAAACGAACACACACACACACACACACACACAATGAACAGCTGCTTGCAATCTGCACCCCCGCCACTAGATGTCACTAAATCCTACACACTGATCCGTTAATGAAGTAATATTCAGAAAATACTCCATTACAAGTATCAAGAGTAATCAAATACTACCAGTATATATTACAATACTCTTTAATCTAAATCAAACAAGGTGTAAAAAATGTTTATAAGTAATAATCTTTTTTTTTTTTAACTTATAATGACGTCTGCCGCCAAAACCATGTCGTGGCGCAGAAGTTTAAAGTAGCCTCATGTGGAAATACTCGAGTAAAGTACAGTACAGTGCAGTATTTGAGTAACCTGTGGTTCCCATCTGTCAGTATTGATGATTATTAGATGATCAGTACTGAATACTGCAGATGCATCATGGGTACACCTGATAGCTAACACTAATTCAGTTCAATGCAGGATCTGCATTGAGTTTTTTTATTAGTACAGGAGAGGTGTACCTATTGATCATTTCTCTAACTGATCAATCGATGTATGTATGTTTGATTGATCCATCGTGACACATCAGAATCCACACGTGTAGACTTCACGGCGGTGTGACACACATCCACATCCTGACAGCGTTTCTCTACTTTTTCTGAACACTGATAATTGTTGATTGATTTTTTCTTTCCGTCCACTGATCGATTCACCGACAGCGACACGTCTGCTGAATGATGTTCCGGTTCGACTGATTCTGATTCAGCACCGCCATCACTGGGGCTCCATTCACACACAAACCGACGTCCGCACACACACACACACACACACACACACACACACACACACACGACGAGCAGCTCATTTTATTTCTGCAATCCGTTTTTTCCTCTCTCTCTCTATGGAATAAACAAACCTCCTCCTCCTCCTCCTCCTCCTCTCCATCCTATTTGATAGGCAAGGTGGCATCTATCCCATCCACACCCTACACCCAGTGCGCATGCGTGCCCCGGCAAACAAAGGACCGTGCAATTAACCGACGGAGGAGGAGGAAGAGGAGGAGGAGGAGGAGGACGACGACGAGGACGAGGACGGCTAATAAAGTTTGACTCGCTGCAGAAATAAGAGGCGGAAACAGAAGCGAAGAGAAAAGATGAACTTAATGAGGATGGGGGTGGTGGTGGTGGAGGAGGGGGGGGTTCAGATGCACCTCTGAAATTCTCCATCACCCCCCCCCCCATCCTCCATCCTTATTCTTTTTGTCGGTGCCATAAAACGGAAATATGAGATCAATAATTAATCAGAATCATGACATAACCTGGTTAGAGACGCTGTGTGGTGTGTGTGTCTGCGTGTGTGTGTGTGTGTGTGCCGGTTTCATGCAGCCAAACGGTCTCACACCTCCACACAAGACAAAGAGGTGGGGCGAGCAGGAGGGGGGGAGAGAGAGAGAGCGAGCTCCTCTTTTATTTCTATTTATTGGCTATAAATTACCGGTAGTAATAAAAAAACAACAACAACAACAGCAGCAGCAGCAGCAGCAGCCCCGCTGCCCGGCGGCGTTGCCTAGCAGCCTGAGGGAAATATATAACGGTAAACAATCGATAAATCACCAAGAGGCGCAGTCAAAGCGCATTTCACTGCTCCGGTAAAAGTGTGAAAAACGGGAGAATCGGTGTCTGAGGCGCGTGTTCCTCCACACCGCACACACACCCCTTTCTAAAAAAAAAAAAAAAAAGCCCGTTCACATTTTTTTAGCTGGGGGGTGTAACAGGATGATAAATAATAATCATAATTAAGAATGTTTGTTCATTTTTCTGATTTTTCAAACCTACGTGATGTTACACGCACCGCGCGCCCGGGCTCTCCAAAAACGATGGGGGATGGGGGGGGCAAAAGAAGAAACATATATATATATATATATGTATTTATATATATAAATAAATAAATGTATAGATAATAACCGGGAGCTTTTCTGGGCAGAGACGGGTTTTAACCGACGTGGCGGCTCTTACCGTGGACGCTGAAGTTGCGGCGCTCCCTCTGCTCTCCTCGCAGTTTTCCGACTGGCGGCTGCTCTAATTCTTCCTTTTTCTGTTTTTTTTTTTTTTCTCTCTCTCTCTCTCTCTCTCGCGCTCTCTCGCGCTCTCTCTCTCTCGCTCTCCTCCTCTTCTTCTTCTTCTTCTTTTTTTCGTGCGGCTTCTCTCGCGCGCCTGGCGGCTTGTGCCTGCTACGCGGTGCGGCTCGGGCTCGGCTCGACGATCCTCCGCCCGTGTGTGTGTGTGTGTGTGTGTGTGTGTGTGTGTGTGTGTGTGTGTGCGCGCGCGTCCGCCCGCGTGCACGCACGCACACACGCACAATTGCGCCGCGCGTTTGCGCGATTTTGCTGTAAGTAAGGCGTTTTGATGATGTCACAGTTTCATGGTGATTAATAATATTTGCCTTGTTGTTATATAAAATTAATTTTAACTCCATTACATTTATTATAAAGCGACTTGCACCAAAGGAAATGAAATGTTTCCTTCCACATATATTTATATATTTGCTCGGATCTTGTGTTGCGCATGAATGCACATTTTTTTCCCCTTGCCCTCGTTTTAGCGGAAATACGCCTCCGTCCTCGGTCTCGTTCCATTTCGTTGCCTCTGCGCGCCCCCTGCCGGCCGCCGCGCATCCGGCTCACTTGTTGAAGCTCCGGGCTGATGCACCTGATGCTCAAGAGGCAGAAAGACTCAAATAATCTAGGAAATAATCTAGTTAAAATCCCAAACACTCCTGAAATCAAGTGTCGAGGGCTAAATGTCCAAATCCACAAACGCAGCAGAACTTTAACACTTGAGAAGCTGGAACAGGAAGATATTTGACTTATATTATATTTGACGCTGATAAGTCAGTGATGGTTTTAGTTAACAATCACATAAAAAAGCACAAAACATGTAAAACATCCTGGAGTGTTTGGCTCCAGAGTTTCTGAAGACGTTCCTCGGTGCGCCTCCTTCATGTCTCCTGCTGCACTAGTTAAGCTCCGGCACTAGATGGCGCTGTTCGCTTTGCGTCTGCTCCACAGAGGAGGCGTGAATGAATTCAAAACGTGTAAAACATCTTTTTTGTTTTTCATCAGGTACGTTTGCCTCACTGCATTTTAAAGCTGCAGGTGTTTCCCAAAGTTTTTGGGGAAGTGCGACGTGGCAGAAACGGCGGGAAACCGACAAACGTCGTGCGGTTTTAGAGAATCTCGCGACACCGCGAGCACGCCGTTTCACTGAAGCAGTTTGTTATCAGCATCTCAGCTGCTGTGGAGGAATGCCAGGAACCGAGACCCCCCCTCCATCCTGCAGGAAGTATGCAGGGATTAGGGGGAGGGGTCAGTTTATTCTGGAAGACGCCGCCCTGACCCGACTGACCCGGCTCTACCTGACCTCTGCTCACGGGCTGCAGATTAATCCTGCTCGAGACCACCCCCACCCCCCCCCCCCCTACCCCGTCAGCTTCTGCTGCACCGACTGAGACCATGTCACACACACACGGCGAACGAAGCGAGAGAAGATGTGAAGCTGCGGCCCGAGGTTAGAAGAAGAAGAAGAAGAAGAAGAAGAAGATGAGAGGCTGTAGATCAAAAGCGGCTTTGAAGCACTTGGTTTGTGGCGATGTGGCGAGGAGGCTGCGGCCTCGTCATCGCCGTTATTTGAGCATCAGTTACACGGAAGATACTGAATTATGTACTGATGTGGTCGGACCCCAAAAAACAACAAAACCCCCAAAAAATTTATTCTTGAGGCATCATGAGGCGTTTCCTTTATGAATATTCAGTTTAAAGTCAGTCAGATGGAGGAAGTGGCACACACACACACACACACACACACACACACACACACACACACACAAGAGAGAGAGAGCAAATTCCCGGTCCCGTTATCTCACATCTTTAGAAGAAGTCTAAATCGGCCACAGGAAATGTTCGTCTTCCTCATCCTGTTTGGACGTCTCGGAGACGCTGGCGAAGAATCACACGGTCCGAGTGTCCGAGCGAGAGGACGGACTCACCTGGTTCACCTGCACCTTGACGAGATTTTAAAAAAACCAACGTGTTGAAACGTGCAGAGGTTACCTGACAGCTCAAACTCAACACCTATAAATCACCCCCACCCCCCACCCCGCTAAGGGTTCACGCCCGTCCCGCTGCGTCCACTTTGACCCTGACTGAGGAATCCTACAGGGGGACGGCTTTGGGTAACAAGTGCAACTTAACCCCTGTCGGCGGCCGGCGAATCGTGGGGTCAGAGGTCGCCGAGGTGACGCCTGAGAGACAAACACCTGGGTGGAGCCAGAGGGACGCTGGGCGTCTCTTGAAACGTAGTAATAGTAGAAATGAACCGAATCTCCACCGCTATGTGTCAACCCCACCTCCCACCCCCACCCCTCCAGTATAGGGGTCTGCATAGGAGCAGAGAGACACGTGGAACCAGATTAATACTTGTAGACCTTCTCCACACCCCCCACCTCCTCCTCCACCTCCTCCTCCCACTCAGGTTTGTGCTCCCACCGTTTAACAAGCTGCTGATGGTCACAGGGTTGCACGGGGGGGGGGGGGACCCGGCCCGGAGCGATCCGAACACAAAGGCTTCACACAGAACCCATGGATGTCATCTGAAGCGCCTCAGAAGCCTCCGCCGCCGTCCCCCCCACGTGTCGGAGAGAAGATGCTCGCTCGGGTTTCAGATTTCACGTTAGGGAAGTTCAGACTCATGAACGTCGTCTTTCTTGCATGTTGTGACTGTGTCTGAATGGAAAAACAGAGGTTTTAGAGCAACAGCAGGGGGCGCTGAATCCCCAAAAGGGGATGGATCCAGATCCCGCAGGGCTCAACCCCCCCCCCCTCCCCTCCCACCCCCCAGGCCCAGACCTGCAGGGGTCAGGGGTCACTCTGTGCACTGAGTAACCAGACGCACGCTGTGTTTGGATTTGGTGTGAAGGGTCAGCGTTGCTAAACCCACAGCTGGAATGTTAATGCTCCCCCGCAGAGTCTGAGCCCGAGGAAGACCATGGTAGAAAGCTCCGGGGGAAGACGGACGTCTCCTGAACGACGCTCCATGTTTGTCGACAGCTGATGATGGAGCTGGAAGATGTTTAGATTTCCCACGTTTTCTGGATTTTTCTCATTAAAATTAAAAAAGACTAAAGTTTGTTGTGATCATCCCAAAAACAGCAGCTGCTTAAATTAAGTTAATTAATTTAATTTTGGGGGGCAAAGAGCAAGGTGATGATTACTTCATGAGTACTTCACATAATATATATATATATATATATATATATATATATATATATATATATATATATATATTTTTTTTTTTTTTTTTTTAAATAAAAATTTAAATTAAAAAATGGACATTTAGATGGGAATGAAAATGAGTCCTAGAGAAAATAAAACATACAGAAAAAAGAGTGTGAGAAATTAGTTTAAACTTCCGTTCATTTCATTCATTCAGGCCCGTGTCAGCAGGAGGAGTCAGAGAGACAGCAGGAGGAGTCAGAGAGACAGCAGGAGGAGGAGGAGGAGGAGGAGGAGGAGGAGCCTCGGGACTCTTGTCCGCCGGTCTGACTCGCCGAGCGTCTCCAAACTTTTGGACCGGCGTCTCGTCAGTTCGCTGCCGCCGCACGTCCGGCTGTTTCACCGAACGAACCGAACCGGGACCGGACCCGCGGACCGGAGAGACGCCCTGAGAGGGAGGGGGGAGTCCGGGCTCCGGGAGGACAGGAGCAGAAAGTTGTTTTTATGGGTTTTAAAAAAATTTGGATCAGTAACGCGTGAGACAAAGAGTAAGACGCTCCTGACTGAGTGTCCTGCAGAGGGTCCAGCCGGGAAGAACCACGGACCGAGGCGGATCCGCTTCCCTTCTCTTTTACTTTTTACGATTCATTTTTATTTTTTACTTATTTATTTTTTTGCTTGGAATCACACTATGGACACATGAGCGGGACTGAGCGGACGCGCGGTCTCCACACGGCAGATCCCCGGGGATTAAAATAAGCAGGCGATGGATAACTTCTTCACGGAGGTAAGAGGCGTCACCTGGTCCGTCTGCATCAGCGAGGCTGCAGGGCGCTGCAGGGCGCTTCAAAACGCTTCAGGGCGCTTCAGGGCGCTTCAGAACGCTTCAGGGCGCTTCAGAACGCTTCAGAACGCTTCAGGGCGCTGCAGGGCGCTTCAGAACGCTTCAGGGCGCTGCAGGGCGCTTCAAAACGCTTCAAAACGCGTTAAAAACGCATTAAAACGCATTTAAAACCCGCAACCTCAGCCTCACTGTGAGATGCAACAACAACAACAACAACAACAAAGAGTAAACATGAAACACCTCTGAGCTTCAACTTCAACTCACCGCTGGCAGTAAGGGGGGCCATTGAGTCCCGCACACATTGCATGTCATAGGAATATCACAGCCGGGGACTGTGCTGGTGAGGAGAAGGGGGCTGGGTGGGTGGTGGAGGTGGAGGTGGAGGTGGTGGAGGTCCCTCTGTGGATCTGTGGTATTTCCGCCACCTCTTTTCTCGTTTCCTCCAAGAAGGGGGGAAAAAAAAAAGGAATCCTGTAAAGCTATTAATAGAAGTCTGTTGTTGGACGGTTTGATGGTTCACCTCCACATCCTCCTCCCTCTTTGCTGATGTTGGAAAAGCTGCGTTCAAGAGGAGGAACCTTTTTATTAATCGGCCTCCTGTGTGAGTAGAAATAGAAACAGATAGAGAGGGGCTCCCGTCCTGTAACAGGTGTGTGTGAGCTCTGCAGGTAGATCAGCAGTGACTCACGGCTAACGAGCATCCACCGTTTACGACATCGGCGCAATGACGTCGGCCGGGTAACGGCAGGCGGCAACACCTGAGTCACCCCTCACCTGAGTCAGGTGTTTTTTCTTTCCGCCTCTCTCCGAGCCCTCGAGGAAAAAATCATCAGCGCGGCGGCTGGCGTTTTCGCCGACGAGTCGACTCGCAGAAACAAAACCGGTTTTAAATCTTCTTGTTTTGTTTTCGTCTTGAGACGCCGAGCGGTTGCTCTGCTTCCTGCTCTCTCATTGGTGCTCGGGGATTCATTTTCAAAATCCTGCCAGGTTTTTTTTTTTTTTTTTTGGGGGGGGGGGGCAGGATGAAAGGTCGAAGGTCACCTGAGCCTCTGAGCTCATATAGGTGCCTGTGTGAGTTAAACAAACACTCCCCCCCCTCAGCGGCGGAGCTGTGTCGGCTTCATGACAAGTGTGCGGTACATCTGGTTGTGTAGCGTTCCCTGGAAAAGTTATGGGGGTGTGTGTGTGTGTGTGTGTGTGTGTGTGTGTGTGTGTGTGTGTGTGTGCGAGTGCCAGAAGAAGGCAGGGGTGCACAATAGTCTCAAATATCAGCCCGCCTGCTTTTATATCTGCCAGTTAATCGCAGCTGAAACAAAGAGCCCAGTCTTTAAGGGAAAAGGGCATTTGACAAGGAAGTGAAGCCGCTTCCAGCCGCTGCAGAGCAGGAATGTGAAGCGGGAAGGAAACGGGAGTGTTTCATATTCATGCCGAGGACGGTTGGGATGAAGGAGCCGCGGAGATGGAGGCCGCACAAAGCCGCTGTTGAGAAACGCCGTCCCAAACACACACACACACACACACACACACACACACACACACACCCGCCGCCGGCTGGTCTTTTATTGTGAAAAGCCGCGTGGCGAACCCGTCGTGTAAACGGTGAAAGTCTGGGAAAGCGTCGAACTTTCAAAGTTCAACCTGAAAATTCAGGTTTGACAAAAGTTCAGTTTAATCCTGAGCTGAGTCATCAACTTTCAGGGTTTAATCTGGGCCTTTTCAGGAGCCTGCTGTTTTCTTGAAAAGTAAAATTTTCCTTTTTTTTTTTTTGGTAAAATGTTTCATGTTCAATCCCAGTTTTAATCCAGTACAGTTTTATTCTGCAGAATTTTAAGTTTTATTGTGAAATTATGGCGCCGCACCAGAGAATGACCAGCGTTAAATACGACGGCGCCGCTCTGAGCGCTTGACGTCACAGAAACTTGCTGAGTCGCCGTTAGCTGAAAAGTTTTCCCCGGCTGAAACTTTTTCCCCCGAACGAAGAACATCGGTCCGACCTTCTTACGAAGTTAGCGTTTAATGAGGTCAGAGGTCAGAGACGCGTCGACGGCGGCGTCTCTCAGCGGGAGTTCCCCTCGTCTCTAATTACCGGGCCGCAGCCAAAACAGTCTGGACCCGAGTCAGCGCGGGGGCTAAAAATAGAGTCCAGACGTTTCATCACTTGGTCATTTTCTTGAAACGCGAACGCGTTTCCCCGTCCAGCGGCGGGAGCGCTCTGGAGAGTTAGCCGCTGTTAGCTGATATTTAGCGCGTGCGGCTTCTTTACTCGCTTTATATAACGTGAACGTTCCTGCACGTGACTTTTACAAAAAAAAAAGCTCCCGTTGAAACCGAGGCCGTTCGCGGGCAGGACGAGGCAGGTCTCAAAGGCCGAACCCCCACACACACACACACACACACACACACACACACACACACACACACACATCACACCACCGCCACCCCCGAGGCTGCACGGGAGGATAATCCTGGTTGGTGGGCGTCGCTGATTGGCTAATATCCAGTGTTATGATATCCAGCGAACAGCCAGTAGTGTGTGTGTGTGTGTGTGTGTGTGTGTGTGTGTGTTGACACGGCAGAGTCAGGCCGTTACAGCGCTTGTTTGCGTTTGAACTGGGGAGGGGGGGGGGCGGTGGCAGGGCTCCACCAATCAGACGGCAGGGCCTGCCTCAGGTGCAACGTGTGAGTAACAAAGACCTGCAGACAGAACTGACCTGAGATCAGCCCGGCGTTTGGAAAAGCCGACGCCGCTGATGGACGGGTTGAGCGTTTAATACAAAGAGACGAGAATCTTACCTGACATTTTACAGATTATTTACGCAGGGGAGAGAAATTATCTTAATTTCGTTATTCCCACGATCTTTTTTAGGCTCCGAAATTTAGAAATAAAACAAAAATGGAGGCAGCAGTTCTGTGCATAATCTGCACTTAATCCAAAGAAGTTTTTTTTTTTTTTTTAAACTTTAACAACCTCACAACTTCCCAGATTGCGAGCTGGTTGTAAAACCAGTGTTTTACAATCCTCGCCTGGATTACAGATTTGCCCGTGGATTCGTGTGCGTTGCAGAATGAACCCAGCAGAACTGGAGTCCGTCACGGCGGCTGCAGCTCGGCGAGCCGCCGCTTCACGGTCGTAGCGAATGATAATCCCGCCCCCCCCCCCCCCCCCCCCGCGGCTTCTCCCGGGTGTTTTTTTTTTTTTTTTAAAGTGGAAACCCGACACCTCGGAGGGAACCGAAAGGAATTTAAACAGCTTGCAGATGATTTGTCATTTTGTGCGCACAACTGCGTTCTGAATTCCTGCTCGGTCGGCAACTTTGGGGTGGGGTGGGGTGGGGGGCAAATAGTAGTCGTGTCCCCGGTTTGTCCCCACGAGACGGACATGTGGACACAAAGAATGTGAAGTCGTCCACTTTCTCTCCTCGTCCGTGGCTTTCTGCCACAATCTCATGAGCTTCGTTCAGCGCGGGACCGTTTCCCCTGTCGTCATGTGTTGTTGGACAAACACGGGCCTCCGCGTAATTATGGTGGTTGTGTGTGTGTGTGTGTGTGTGTGTGTGTGTGTGTGTGTGTGTGTGTGTGTGTGTGTGTGTGTGGGGGGGACGGCTCAGTCACGCCTTCTCACGCCGCCGCCGTTGAAATAACACCTACTCAAGGAGGCAGACAGCTCTGGAGGCGAGACAGAGCCGCCTGCTCTCCATCTCAAACTGGTTCCAACGCCGTCAACCGACTGGGGGTGCTGGGAGGGGGGGGGGCTGTGGGAAATCAAACCCAGCGCCTGTAGCTCCAGACCCGACAGGAATCCTTCAGATGATGGTTTTAATGGAGCAGGTGGCGAGGTGGCGGACCTGTCGAGCGGTTCAGGCGGAGGCTGGATTTGGATTAGGATTTTCCCGGGGGTTTGTTCGCTTCCTCTTAATTTCATAAGACGTTTCCTTCACCTTTTTACTTTTTCTGGAACGAACGAATAAAAAAATGTACCCGTCAAAAAAAAAAAAAAAAAAACGAGGGAAAAACAGCCGGAGCGCATCAGTCTTTCATCTTTCAGTCCAGCATTTATTTATTTTTAGCTTTTCATTTCCATCTGCCGCTTTATTCCAACTCTGAAACCTCTGAAGCTGCAGCGGCGACGGTAAATCATTTGTTAGTCAAGGTTCTCTGCTCTTCCTCCATCCACAACTCCTCCTCCTCCTCCTCCTCCGGCTCTTTCCGTAAAGCCTCGTCTTCCGACCGGATGTCTCTGAACTTTTACTCTGGATCCTGACGCTTCCGGACCGGGCGCGCTCTCCAACTCGGAGAGCTCGCCGCGCCTGCCAGCCAATCAGTATTGTGCGTGAGCGTTGGGGAAACACGCGTGCGAGGTTCAGGTGCAGCTCGTGACCTCCTGACCCCCAGAAACTCCATTAAGGTGATGTTAGAAACCGTCAATCCTCCTGTACGTGACGTGTCACACACACACACACACACACACACCAGATGTACGCCGTGAAATTGGTTTTAATCTGAGATTCTCCCCTGACACTAATCCCTGGCTCCCCCGCCGCTGAGGCGCTCAATTAAAACCCGGGGTCGCAGGTTTGTGGGTCTGAACCCGTTGGGTTCGACTCCGCTGTGGAAGGTCGGGGAGCGTTTGGATCCGGGCTGGATCAGACCTGCTGCAGCAAACTCTGCTACTTAATCTGTGTGTGTGTGTGTGTGTGTGTCAGCGTCTCTTGAAGCCGCGGCTCAGGCGTGTGTTGTTATTTTTGTTGTTATCCGACAGATGAGAAAACTAATACGATGAGACAAAGCGCACCTGTGGCCACACACCTGGCCCGTGCACAGTCTCACCTGGCCGACAGGCCGGAAACATCTGGAAGCAGCTGGTATCTTCCTTCTCGCCGGCGGCGAAGGCGGCCGCTCGGTCGGGTTTTCGTTTGCGGCGGCGGCGTCCCGAGCGATCGCAGTATTCAACGAGTTCCTCAGTAGGACCCTAACTTCCTGTCGGGTGCTGAAGTTCATCTTGTTTGTGGCCGGAACGCTTCGTCGGAGCCCCTCATTGGACAGTCCATCAAACCCCCACCCCCCCACCCCCCCACCCCCCCGGCCCCAGCGCTGGAATCAGCTCGCGCCGTGAAGTCGGACCGCGGCGTCCCCGACCGCGAGAGGCCGGCGGTCGTCGTCTGGGCCACGTAAAGTTCTGATAGAGAGAGAGAGAGAGAAGTGGGAGGTGAGGTTATCTGATCCTAGATCTGTGTGGACAGCAGCTTCCTGGAAATCCCCACACCACACACACACACACACACACACACGCAGCATTAACACAACATGAGTGCAGGGCCAGACACCAGTTGAAAAACCCAAACATCCATTTCCTACTAATTAGCTGCTGGTACCTTGCAGCACTTTGCAGGACATCAGAGTTTTTTTGTTTTTTACTGAGGCGGAGAAGTTGCTGATCGATCAGAAGCCCATTAAGAGCTCTGACCGATCGATATCCGACGTTAATACAGGTTTTAATGTCTCTCCGTCTTGGAGGAGCAGCTGAGCTGGGGTTGGGGGTTCCTCAGGGTCTGACACTTTGAGACTGTGGACGTTGGAAACGTTTGGTTCTTCTGGAAGGTCTGAAAGGTCGGAAGTTCCCGCAACAGATCACCGGTGGTTTTCTTCTCGCGCGCGGTGAATAAGCGGTGACGCTCCTCTGCTTCATCGGTGAGCGAGCAGCCGGGTCGACTCACAGTTCTGCTCCAGTCGCTCCGAACAAAAAAAAAAAAAAAAAACGCCTCTGTGCATCATCAGCCCGTCGCGCTCGCCGTTTTCTACCGTCGGCGCTCTCAGCTCTCGACGCTGCTGACGTGATGAAACGGCTCCTTCTCGTTTGGTTTGCACGAGCGGGTCGTATCTCGGTCCGCCGCCCCTCGCCGGGCCAAGCCGCCGGAACCGTGAGCTCGTCTTTGTGAGCGAGCCCCGTGACTTGACGCTTTTCCAAAAGAAGAAGAAGAAGAAGAAGAAGAAGAAGAAGAAGCCATGACGCCCTTTAGAGGGAGTTAAAAGCTCCAAAGGGGCCGGAGCGTGTCGCGGGATCAGGCTGTTCTCACGCAGAACCGAGCCAGACTGAACAAACACGGTTATCTCTGCAGTTTAGTGGGTCAGGCCTCGTGTGTGTGTGTGTGTGTGTGTGTGTGTGTCAAACGTGGGCTCCCTCGGCCCGACGACGACGGCCGACTGCCGCTTACGCTCTCCCCGCCTTTAAAGTGACGGCGCCGTGAGCTACGGCTTTCATTAGCGCTGCCGCACAGCGAGTTTCTCGGGGTGAAACGTCGCCTTTTGTCGTCTGTTGTTTGTCCCAGAAGAAAAGGCGAAGAGGGGAAGACAGTATTTATATTCTGCCCGTTCCCTGCACACAAAAAACCCCAGCGCCGGGGCGACCACAGCTGGGCAACACATGGCAGCGCCGACCTCAGCTGCCAGCTCCTCACACACACACACACACACACACACACACACACACACATCCTGCAAGTACGCTCGGTGCATGCAGTCGAATGTGCACACACCTTTTTTTTTGTCCACTCTCGCTCTCACACAAATAGCGTCTGGAGCGATCACACACACACACACACACACACACACACACACACAGAGCAGTGAGAAAGTAGGTCAGGTGGTCATTTCCCCCCTTTATGGGGCCTAAGTGGTCTTTAGCGGTGGAAACTGGTCTGAGCTCAGTCGGTTCAGCGTCGGGTCATCATCGATCTCCAGAGAAGTTTCGGGGGTCTTTCTTTTGTAACGTTTCCTTCCCTTTGAATTCCTGCCCCCCCACACACACACACACACACCCACCCCCCACCCCACATGACCACACACAGCTGATTGTTCAGACCAGCCCTGCTTCATTCATTCGTCACAGCGCGGTTGTTGAGCTAGTTTTGCTCTCTGACGATTTGGTCACGACTTGTGCTCAAACCAGATATTTGATTATATATAATAATAATAATAATAAAAATAAAAAAAGAATAAAGACCCTGCAGAACATCGTGCAGACAGCCCAGCATTGATCCTCCTCTGACTAAGAGCTCTTGGACAGGAAAATAACGTGGCTTTATTTAATCAGGCGCAGGGTTTCCTGTGGTCTGGCTTGGTGAAATCTGGAAAGTATAATCTGTGTGGTCACAAGCTGGAGTAGACGATACATAGATGCTGCTGATAGTCGGTGGCTGTGAGGGGACAAACACGGCCGTCGTTGTTTTTACTGAGGAGGTGCACAGCTGCTGCAGGTAACTACACAGGACCAAAGCAACGCTCGCCGGTTTACTTCCAGCTGATTTTTTTTATAGTTTGTTTATGCTGCAAATTCCCGCCGAGAGTCTTAACCGTGTCTATAACAGTTTTAACTTGATGTTGGCTGAGACAACAGTAATTATCTAAGATCTGCTTAAACACCAAATTTCTGGGTTTCTGCAGAGCTTTGCTGCAAAACGACACAACATCCTGGGCCTCACCTCCTCCAGGTGAAATAAAAAAAAAAGTCTCTGCTCCGGAGCCGGGCCCCGGCCCCCGGCCCCCGGCCCCACACAGGCCCCGTCGCCCTCGTCTTTCTGTGGACGTTGCGTGTTTGACTCGGTGTGGAGAAAACAAGGAAGCTGCCCAGCAAAGCATAACTGAGATTACAGCCGGGGGCCTGTGGGATTCACCGCCGCTTTGTTCTGTAAAACCAGAAACGGGTTGAAAAGCGGCTCCTCCATTCAGGAAAAAAAACAAACGGGGAGTTTTTCTTTTTCTGCCGCTTTCGCACCTGTGACCTCTGTGACGGACCTGCTGACCCGTCCTTTTCTCTTCAGTGCCACTGAATATTAAAAGAAGAAGAAGAAGAAGAAGAAGAAGCAGGAAGGCGTTTGACGGAGTCGCGGGTCCGGGCAGGAAAAGCGAGCTAGGATTTCTTCACTTCAAAGCTGTTTTGTTTTCAAAGGGCTTCTTCCAATCGCTTTTGATCGCGTTCGTCTTTCTCACACGCACAGGATAGAAGTGTTTATGTTGGAGTCGGGGGGTTAAAAATGTCTCCGAGCTCAAGCTTTGTTTGGTTTTTTTTAACATCTTCGTCGTTTCATGTGGTGGCCGTCCCGGAACAGAAAGCCAAAAGCGTCGTCTGGCTCATCTGTAGCCGGGCCAGCGACCAGGTGCTGGGAAAACAAGGAGCGCTTCAGCCGGAGAAAACGTGGATGGGCAGCGACGGCGTGTTTTTGGGTAGTAGGACCGCAGACGTTAGCTGATCTTCACTCCAGAGTTTGGTGGCGCAGGATCAGGTTCACCTGGCCCAGGTGCGCGCGGCCACGTTAGCACGTTAGCACGTTAGCAGCTCCCTCGAGAGGCGACGAGGTCGGAGCTGCGGCGCGGAGCTAAACGCAAACACCTGTTTTTATTTATATATTTTTTTTCTGCCCATAAACCAAACCCGCTCCCGCCTCCGCCGAACATTCAGGGGGGGAGTTGTTGCGTTCCACGTCCGACCCCAAAGACGTTTAAACATTTGTTTTCTCTTCACAAATTGATTCATCGCACATTGTTGTGTTGGATTGTTTTCAGACTGTAATTACACACAGGGGTGGTTTCCTGCTCCGTATTCTTACGTTTGTTCCCACACTCGAAGTTTCCCCGTCGCCGCCGCCCGCCGAGCTGCTTCGTCACCGGAAGCGCGGCGGTTTTTACGCAAACTGGAGCGTGTTCGCCGAGCGGTGGGACGGTGAAGAAGGGCAAATGTTTGCACGCCCGTCTGCTGGATTAAACACAGAGCTGAAAAAGAGAGCCTCAACAGATTTGCTGTAAAAATACAAACCTGCAGCGACAGCTTGTTGTAACGGGAGCTGAAAGTTTCTGCACACGAGCTGATTGTCATCACGCCACCATCCTGCGCAGGTCGCAGCACGTCTCGTTAGTCATTCGCCGGTTAAAACCCTCGACAACCTTTCACACACTTATAATGTCACCTGGAGAGACGGCGTCCGTACGGCGAGGGTAAGGTCACGCCAGGTGAGTCAGCCGGGCGTCATCAACCAAATCCTACGGATTCATCCAGAGAGACGCGAGTCGGACGCGTTCGGACTCATCAGCAAATGTCACGGGGGATTAAGCAATCCTGCTCAACGGAATATTTACATATCTGCTAAATTGCGGAAGTTTATGTGGGAGTTAGTTTCGGATGGTTTTCCAGCTGGCAAACGAAGAGGAACCCCCTTCACGCTTTCTTCCCTCGCTGCGGCCTGATATGTCCCAGCGAAGACGCGCAGCCGGCGGAGACGACGCTGGCGTCCGCGTGCGAGACGGGAGAAAGCCGACGTTCCGGCAGCGGGATAATGACGGTGGAGAAAAGTGTCGTTCAGAGCAGCAGGGATCCGCGGAGTCACGTGACGAGCGCACCATCATCCCGGTGGGACGTCCCACCCACCAACTCGGGGCCGCACGGCAAACATTAAACGCGGAGGCAAATTAGCATCCCATCCGGGAGCCTCCGTGTGTGTGTGTGTGTGTGTGTGTGTGTGTGTGCAGCCATAATCGCTTCTCGCACAACTCATTAAAGCCTCGCCCCTCCCCTCCCCTCCCCTCGACGGTTTGATTGCCGTCCAACCGAAAAGCAGTTTCTCCCGAGTCGGCGGCGAAGCTCGCACGGATCCACCCTACAGCTGCTCTGCAGATCCGCAACGACATGCCTTTTAATTATCCACCGAGCAGCTGAGGACGATACCCGGAGTCTCCCAAAAAACTCGACGTCCTCTGAAGTTCGGAGAGTTTCAGCGTGGGAAAGTGTCGACCCCCCCCCCCCCTTCACTGTTTGCGCCTCATTTTTCGAGTCAAACCGACGTCCAGTCTGTCGAAAAGCGTTTTTTCTCTCCTCACCTGGGGACCTGTCCTCACCTGTCTTTGTGCTGGACGTCGATCACCAGCTGCTTCCTGTCGAGCTTCCCGGTCAACGCCCACTCTCTGACACCAGAGTGCGCCGGGAGACGTGACCTCTGACCCCCACCCCACCCCCCACACACACACACACACGCTAAACAATTGCTTTGTTAATAATTCAAACCCACCAGGTGTTTTGTGTCGGCGACTTGTTAAATCGAGTGCAGCTCCGTGTCGTGTTGCTGTTTTACTGGGGAGTAGCAGCACATATTCCTGTGGGTTTTCATTCAAACTTTAATCTCATCAGGTTTTTACATCGCTGAAAAACTTAAATTAAAAAAAAAAAAAAGGGGCTGATTTTGAATCCTCCCCGTCCCTGCCTGAACTCACACACCAGTCGAGAGAAGAAAAAAAAAAAAAAAAAAAGCATAAAACCGCACTCCTGCTTTCTAAATGTTGACCATCTCTAAGTTGAGTCTGGGCTCTAAATATATTCCGACCACAGAGCCTCCGAGCGAAACGTTGAAGTCATCGCTGTTAAAATAAGCGGGAGAGGGAGGAGTAAGGCGGGTGGGGGTGCAAAGGCCGAAGGTTCTGGATGAATTTTTATTAAAGCAGAGGCGTGTTCGCTCATGCCCCCCCCACACACACACACACACACATTTTCTCTTTTTAACAGACGCGCTTCGCCCTCCACGTTTAGCTGACGTTCGCCGACCGTGCTCCTGCTCGGTCCGTCGCACTGCGGTGAATAAATAAATCTGTCACGCTGATCCAAAAGAAGCAGCGGGTCGTAACGGGCTTCATATGGGTGTCAGGTGGTGGATCTGTAGGTGGCTGCTTTAACATCTGCCCCATGTTTCTCATCCCGTTTCTTTTTTTTTTTGGTGTTGCTTCACTGGTTGAGGCGGCAGCAAAAGCTTTTCGCTAAATATTTTCAGTGTTTTGAAGATATATATAAATATATATATATATAAAGATAGAATTTCACTTTTACTGCCGTAGAGGGTGAGACCTGCAGCAGCTGAGTAAATGTGGTTCATGCAAATCCGTTTCAGCGGTCGCCCCTCTTGGATCTGGTCTCCGACGTGCTCCATTTATGCTCAGCTCTTCTGCCGCACTTGTATCGGGGTTCGTTCCGAGCGAGGGGAGTCGACCATTTTTTTACGGTGGGTAGTTGTAGAGTTTTAAAATCGTTAGCTGCTCTTTGGAGGATCTCAAAGACGATCCGAGCGGCAACTTTCGGTGTGATTAGTAAAAAAAAAACAAAACAAAAAAACGTTGCTCCACAGCGCCTCCGGTGGTCGAAAACGTCGCACAAGTGCCGGAAGCAAATCTTAGACAAGCATCGCTTTAAATCGATTCAAACAAAAAAAAAAAAAAAAAGATGGTTAACATGTGAAAGAGGATCAGGATCAGGTCGCAGACAGACTTTGTTTTTTGCATGTGGACAGGAATGTGCGTTTCTATAAACCAGACCACAATCATCCAGAGACTTAGCACAAAGCCGGTAGTCAGCACATGAAAAACGAATCAACAACATTGTTCGAGTCAAGTCAAGTCAGCAGCTCCTCGCTGCGTCTGATTGGCTGTCCCAAAACTGGGTCTGTGTGTGTGTTTGTGTTTTCTTTTTTTTTTTTTTTTTATGGCCGCCGCTCTACGTGTTCATGTGATAGCAATTAGCCGCAGATCATCCACAATAGCGCGTGTGTGCAGACTCACTGTAGCTTCGTTTGTGTGTGTTTACAGCCGTGCGTTCGCGTGTGATCGCCACAGTCGTCCTTTCACCATCATCATCATCATCAGTCGCCCCAGAAACGCTCCCTGCAACCGGCCGCTGACTTTCCTTCCTCCCTCCAGCACAATGACTCGCTCTGTTCCTCCCCGTAAACGCTGGAAAAGCCTCGACAATGCAGTTTCATCGGTGAAAGCTCCTATCCTGAACCAGAAAAGAAAAAAAATCATGTTTTTTAAACAACGATGTCCCGAGAGGAAGTTTCAGCAACAGACAGGATCCAAAATAGACCTCCAGCGTGTTTCTAATAAGGAGGGTGGGGGTCGCGTTGGTGGAAATCACCTTTCTCTGAAAAGTCTGAATATTCAGAGGGAAGCCTTCTGTCGGCCGGATGCGGCAGCAGAACTCCTGCCTCGCACACATGGTTTCATTTAACCCCCGAACAAGCCAACAGCCGTGTTTCACATCCATCCCTCCGTCAGAAAAGCTGGAATTCTGCTTTTCTGCGTCTCTTAACTCACAAGCCGAGTGGGTGCGATCGGGTCTCTCTTGCTCTGCTGCGACAGAACAAGTAGGTAGACCTTGAAGTAAGATTTTTTTTTTTTTTTTAATTTCAAACTACTGTTTTGAAAGGTCAAGCAGGAACATTAGAGACAACAAATACAGTTTTTTTACATGTTAAAACATGGTTTTGACTCCAGCCTTTTCCCAGACAACATAATGCATAAAATGCTCTAATCCCCCTGTAGTATTTGATTTTGTGCTTCTGACTCCCCAAAAAAAAAATCTCACCCAGCACCTCGGCTCATTCAGATTAGAGTTTGGAAAAACCTTCTCCTAACCCTCATTACATGTCATGTATCGTGAATCCGCGGCCTCGGCAGACGCTCTCTGCTCAGGTTAGAATAATACTCTATGTGCTCACCGAGCTGGGTGGTTAAGAGGTACGTAACGTCTAATTAAGGGGTATTAAAGTCTGGAAATTCAATAAGGGGGGGTAGCTGAAGTGAAGGCTGCAGTTATTATGACAGATGATGTGTGTTCAGCATAGATCGAGGCCTGGGACGTCATTTACTCCAGGGCTTTCAGGATTTTTTTTTTTTTTTTTCTCCCACTCGTGTTTAGTTGTTCAAATCAGACACACATTTCAGTTCAGTTCAGTTTAACGATAATTTTATTCCAAAGCAAGAGCTGTGCTAGAGTAAAGCTTTCTTCCTTTAAGGGCAAAACCAAAGTGCAAAATACTTTTCCTAACTCAGTTTAAGAAGGATGTAGACTTGTGACAGGGTTCGCTTCCAAAAGATAACTCAAGATCAGAGCAGAAGAACAATGTTTTAAAAAAAAAGATGGAAAATCATCAAACATTTCCAAGAAAATTGGTTTACACGTGTCCTTAATCTACATAATGAGAACAGACTAAACCATTGTATACTGAACGCCGAGAATATAGAAGCTAAAGTGATGTTCGTAATCACGCTGTAACGTTAGCAACATTAGCCAGCCGGTCGGTATGAAAGCTCTCGGCTGCTACCAGGCGGGCGGCGGTGAAATCCAAAGCAGACGCTCTAATAATAACCAGATTAAATAGAAAGTGAGCCCCTTTCAACACAGCCAGCTAAAAAGCGCTCCTGTTAGCAATGCTAGCTGGCTAACTGCAAACAGCGCTGTGAATTTAGCCTAGCGCGGCCGTGCTAACGCCGCAACTTTTTTTTCATTAGCAGCGTATTTGATTTTCGGAGCCTCGTTAAATTCATCTATCCTGCAGGCAACGTTAGCGTTAGCGGTGACGTGTGTGTGTGTGTGTGTGCGCGTGGTGTCGTTTCGTATATGAGCCTGAAAAACTTGGCAGATTTATAGATAAAGGATGTGGCGTAGCTACTTAGCCTACACATACAGCCCCGGCAGGCTACTCCTTAACTGACGTTCACCTCCGCCTTAACGACAAGGTGGGGGCTGAGCCGTAAATCAACACCTGCACACAGGTCCTGCTCATGTCATGCTGGGTCACAGTCTCACACTACCATTATTAGAGTGTGTGTGTGTGTGTGTGTGTGTGTGTGTGTGTGTCAGGTTGCACATTCCTAATTTCCTATGTGTGTGTGTGTGTGTGTGTGGTCTGGAAACCGTCTCCTGCTGTTTGTATTCTTTTACGTCTTTGTGTATGTGTGCGTGCGTGTGGTTTGTATGCATTTGGTTAACGTGTTGCCTTTGCACACGTATGCACGTTTGTGTATTGTTGTGTAGTGTGTTACGGTTGTGTGTGTGTGTGTGGATGTGCTGCGGCCCGCGGTGAAAAGCCAGCGTGTGTGTTTTCACAGATAAATGAGTTCATGCTGACGTGCGTCTCTGTCAGCGTGTGGTGCGTTTTTGTGTACTTGATTTTAGCGATTGTGCTTGCGTGTTTGTTTTGGTGTGTGCGTGACCAATGAAATTTTCCCAGACCTTTTCAAAAAAAAAGTCAACGCGGCCGGCTTATCAGTTCCCACAATCCCCTGCTCTCGCTCTGTGTGTCCAGCCATTCAAATCTAAATAACCTTTGCCTCTCGACTCGCTTTGATTGGCTTCCCACAAAGTGTGCGCGTGCGCTGATTGGTCCGTGCCGCACGCTGGCAAAGGTTCAAGGTCAATTTTCAGTCGCTGACTTCCTCCTAGCTGCGTTTCCCAGACAGCAGTATCTCACCGACACTGGTGTGTGCTTTGTTTCTATTGTGTTGTCACTCACTTTCATCACGGGGGAGCGCGCTGAATGCTTTCACTTTTTTTTTTTTTTTTTTTACCCTCAAGACTCAGACTCTTCTGCTGGTTTTGCAAAAACCTCTCAAACTAAAGATTTGTCCTGCAAACAGCTGGAAAATGCAAAGAGACAAATATCGGCATAAAATTCGTACAAAATTTCAAAATGACACAATCTCCGTCTGTGTGAGCGACGTTAAAAAAACACACACACACACACACACATGCAAAATATGTGAAGTGAAACGGTTACTCGCTTCAACCTGGGTCATAAAACCCGGCTTCCTTTTGAAAGTTGATGATTAATCCGTCAAGCAGGCAAGTCCCATGCTTATCTCCAGAAGGCAAAACAAAGCAAAAAAAAAAAAAAGGGGCCTGATACCGTCGTCTGCAAACGTGCTGCGCCGTCGTTGTGCGACGGTAACAATGGAAGAACACCAGGACGTTTCGCACAAAGCAGAACTGATAAAGGCGTCTGCGTTTGCTCTCCACGTGTTGCAGAAGGCCGTCGGTCTGGTGGAAGTAAAGCAGGCGGGGCGAAGCGGCCTCAATGTCTGTTTCTGTCTGAACCAGGATATTTTTTTATGAGCAACAAAAACTGAATAATTCCTCTTTAATAGCTTTATCACATTTTTTTTTTTTTTAATCGCCCTGAAGAGGTTTAAATCCAAAACAACCACCAAGCGCACCTGCGTTCAAAAAACCTGTGCAGTTCCTCCCCAGGCATCAGATAACCGGCGTGTGATGTGTGTTGCCTCTGATCCGTTGCTCACCTTTGTTCCCTGATGAAAGCATCATGCAACACTTTTCAAAAAAATCCACAGTTTCTTTTTTTTTTTTTTTTCCTCAGCCTGGCATTTGAGGGAGAGTCGGTGTGATGAGCATGTGGGGCTTGTACAAACAAGACGGAGATAATCGGTTCCACTCGGCCGACCGGGGGCGAACATGCTGCGCAGGTGTGTGTGTGTGTGTGTGTGGGGGGGGCGATAGATGAAGATGTGTGGGACAAAGTGAATTCACGGCATTAAAGTCGCAGCGTGCCTGGAGCGTGTCGTAGCATCCACGGAGAAGCGAGGAGGGCGCGGTGGCATTAAAAACAAACAGACCAGACATTCAATACCAACGATATCTGGTTCAATGGGCATATTTTATTCAGGCCAAAAAAAAAAAAAAAGAATAAGTCCCAGCCCTGCTAATAACAAGGGTTCAAGTTCCAGTAACTGTTTGTCATGTGTGCTAAAATACCGCAGCATTTCCAGTGTTCATCCAGTTTCGTTTAGTGTAAACAAAGTAGGAGTAAACACACAAAAACAACCTTTGGGAGGGAGCACAAATGAGGATACTTGAGGAAAATAAATACATGAAATAAGAGTCATTTTTGCCCCAGAGGCTTGTGGAGTCGTCGGTTTTTTTTGGATCTTAATTATGACGTTGGTTTCAGTTTTTTTTCCCCTCTCAAATAAAACTGGCTGTTGAAGTTGATTGCACAGTAAGATCGCTGTTTAATGTGGACAAAACCAAATTTTCCTGCATCTGTTTGCTGCTTGAAAAAGGACAGGTTGTGTGTCGTCAGGCGAGGAGAGCCGACACCTTCTGTGTCGTTTTGTTTTCTTCTCTTGCTCAATTGTTGTTGTAATTACTAAATGGGAGATAAAATCCTAACTGGAGTTTTTGAACCCGACCCTGGGGTCATGTTGCTAACATGACAAGTTGTTGTTTTTTTTTTTAAATAAGATGACAAACCACAGCCTGCATGTAAACCTCAGGGGATCTGTAGTTGTCAGCGTGAAGTAGCGGCTCACTCATCACTCATAATTTATACTGGGACTCCGTTGTTTTCACCTTAATTCCACTGTGAGCTCTGCTGAGTCCTGAGCAGACCTGTCGTGACTGACTGAGGGCTGCAGCTGCTGCTGCACAACTGCTGCGCACAACTTTAAACGTCAAACGGCACCGCGTTCAGATTCAGGCTGCACTTTTCTTCTGCTGCCTCGGTTGGATCGCCCGACTTTCCGCTCTGTAACCTCCACGCTGAAGGTAGAAAAAGAAATAGTGGAACGTGTAAACTTCAGCCCGTGGCACTTGCGTGTAAATACAGTCTGCAGCAAACAGCGCCAGTTGTTTGCGAAGAGCAGCAGCGCGTCGTCTCTCAGGGAACAGCAGTTGTGTTGAGTCACAGTTTCAGTGTTCACGGAAGAAAAAAAAGAAGAGAGGCCCTCACAGACTTTCCCCCCATTGAAGGCCCTGATAGAGAGGATGGCTGTGGTCGAACACAAGACTCTGTTTGTTACGGCAGAGGAAGTGGAATCTCGCAAACGAGACAGCTGCTCATTCCCGACCCCGGCGGCGTCCGAGCGCTCCCAGCGCCACAGATCCTGGTTTTACCCCCACCCCTCCTCCTGGCGTCCCACGGAGAGAGCATTAGCCACACATGTCGGGGTTACGGCGGGTGGGGGGGGGTTAAGCAGGAGACGGGTCAACGCATGAGTTGTGCTCCCAAAGCTTTCGGGGCGGGAGGTTTGTGTTGGTGTTTTGGTTGTGGCCCCCGGAGGAGGTGTGAGGACGGAGCTGAAGGCCAGAGAGGAGCGTCTCGCTGGCCGACGCGTTGGCCGAGCGTATCGGACAGTAGCGGACGGGCAACAGTCCAAACCCTGCGGATTTGGAAGGACAAGAAAAAAAAACAAAAAAAAAAACCCTGAAAAATATTTTTAAACTCATGTTCTCTCTCCGCTCTTGATTTCACACGAAGTGATGCGGGTCGCAGCTCCGGTTGACTTTCCTGTCGGGTTTTTATTTACGCAAGGTTTCACTGTTGGTGCCTTCCTGCCGCCCAGCATTTACCTCTTTTGTCAAAATATTTCTGAGAATGTGACGTCTGCCCTCAGAAAATGACTGCTGACACAACAGAGAAGCGAAAAACACCAGGTAACTGCGGAGCCAAGTCGTCGTCGGCCGATGATACGATTATCTGTTTTCGATAGCAGGCAGAATCTACATTTCAGGCTAAATTCCTTTTTGTCAGTGAGACGCTTAGCTCTAATTCCTTTTAATAGTGGGATCTGTTCCTCTCTGTCGTGCTCTGACACCTCTGGCTCTGCTCTGTCAGATAGTTTACTCAGGTTTAACTGGAATGAGAGGCTCTGTCTTCCTGGTGCAACAGCTGGGCGTTGATCCACAGCTCCCAGTCCCAGTCGGGACTGTTTTAGCGTCTCTCCGCTCATGTGTTGACATTAGCTCGGCTGAGGCCCAGCCGCCTTTCGTGATGGTGAAATGGTAGAAAAGCCATGTAAAAGCAGTGGTGGATTACCGTCTTATTTTCCCTACTTTATTCAAAAGTCATCGGTTTTGTGTCCATGGGTTTTTTTGGGGTTTTTTTTCGTGGCATCTCGGGTACACAAAAGCTCTTCTGTGTGATTCCTGGCACTTCTTGAAATGTCTAGAATATTGTGGTATTTATTTGTGAAGGCTTTTTGCCACTCTGAAGGTCAAGGAAGAGAGTTGAATGTCAGACTTTCATTCATTACATGGTTTGCAGTACCTTCAACAGGGCACATTAGACTGAAGAACATTAATAAGCCAGGAATGTTCTCAGCAGGAATTTTCTCAGCCTCAGTTATGCCTCAAACAAAACGCTGGTCAGATCGAGTAACAGCGTCTGAATCGGGATGATTCCTTTACATTTTTACTCAGACCATCACACCCACTCAGTGCAGTGACTGTCCAGATGTGTGGAGGTGCAAAAGTACGCACCGTGTGAAATCTTTCTTTCTTTCTTCACACAACCACATTTGTCTTTTTTCTTTTTAGGGCCAAATTGCCTTCGAGGCTCCTTCTGTGTTTTGCTGTCTGTACTTTCTGAGCTTCGTGTATATTTCCTGAGTGTTGGCACTTTTGGTTTTTTTGGGGTTTTTTTTGTTGTGTCGTTTTCATCCATTAACAGAGACATGCACCTCAGCTCCCCCTTTTCTTCAGTCCATCAGAAAGTACAAACACGGCCTTTTGATGTTCAGGGTTCAGGCAATCAGAGCTGATGAATGAGGGAGAGGAGGTGAAGCAGAGGCTTTTGGCACAGAGCCTCAGTTTGGAAACGGGCTAGTGGCTCTGTGGGTCAAAGTGTGTGTGTGTGTGTGTGTGTGTGGTGGAGGGGAGAGGGAGTGCATTAAGGGAGGAGAGAAGAAAAGCACAATAAGATTGTGTGCCACTCACTGTCTGATGCCTCTTTCTCCCCCCCCTCAGCAGAGAGGGGGTGGGCGGCACACGCTGGCCACAAAGAACATGGATGTGTGTGTGCATTTGGATGTGTGTGTGCGCGCACTGGGGTCTTTGGAGCCTTGAAAAGTGTGCCGGTTCAGGGGGGAGGCATACCCCCACCCCACCCCACCCCACCTTTCTCCACCCGAACTTGATGCAGGCATCAGATTCCTCTGGTGGTGCACATCAGGAATGTCCATATGGTCTCCGCCGGTAAACAGCACACGCCTTCTCTTTGTGCACATTACAATGGGACGTCTTCCTTTGTTTGGTTCCCTTTTTTTGGCATCAAAGAGCCTGTACGTCACCAACTCTCAACATCAGAATGCTGAAAGTTTTATTGTTTATTTCTGTGTCTGTTTTTCCTCGGGAAATTATTCCATCAACATTTTTTTCTAACCTCTATTGGAAGGATGTGAGCTGGTATTACTTTATTTTTGTTTTCCTGTTGTCAACAAATCCCACAGAAAGAACAAACCAACAATGTGACAGCTTAATTTACAAATGACTCCCACCTTGTTCCTGTTGAAGATATATAGATTTATATTTATATTTTAAGTGCTCGGCAATTTCCTAAATCAATTGGACGCTGGAGTTTTTACCAAACAAACAGGAGGGAACAGCGCGTTCGTGTTGGGACTATTTTCAGCGGCGGATTTGGGCGGTACGTTGGACCGAGTGAAAACAAACTACGTTGTTGTGTATTCGTGGTGCTGACGGAGCATCACTGTAGACTGCCTTTCTCATAAACTCATAAAGTCGTGATTTATATCACGACTCGAGCGTATTCTTCCAGTTATGACACAGATTATACCTAAAAAGAAAACACGCACCCCCCTTCTATTTGCGGCGTTGGTTTCTTCCGGAAGCTTCCAGGTACGTGGCGCTGGATTTTGGCTACGACCGAACGGTGTGTGGCGGAAGTCGACAGTGCGGCACATTTTTTTTTCTTTTAGCCGTGTGAAAACGAAATAAAGTTAGTTGTACGCACTTAACCGTGTTTTAAGAAAACAAGTGCACGGTTTGCTGCGTTGGTTACTTGGCCTAGCAACAGCTAAAGCTAGCGGCCGCCCCTCAGTCCGGCGGGTTAGCCGCGCTAGCTCGCTATGCGACATTAGCTAGCGGCGACTTGTGCTAGCATAGCATCTGTTTGTTTATGCCGGTGAACGAGACGGTGACGGGGCAGGTAGCGGGTTGTTTTCACCACCGCCGTCGCGGGTTGTAGTCACACGTCGAAATCAAACAAACAGTCAGGCGGCAGAGCGCCCCCTCCCCCAGCCCGGCCCTCAGACAGGGAGGTCGGTAGTGCAACAGGTATGCTAACGTAGAGTTTCCTGGTGGCACGCCATTTTTCCCCACGTGGAAACGTGTGTACCTGGTTACAGTTGATGTGTTTGTGGGAAGTTTGGAAAATAGCCGATCACAGATGAAAACTGCATTTCATGTATTTATTTATTTTACGAGTTGCATATGTGACGTCACCATCCCGTTCTCTAGATTAATTAAACTGTCACTGATCAACACAGCTCCTCTATGATCCACTGCTGACACTGCAGACCCGTGTTTATATGTGTGTGTGTGTGTGTGTGCCCCCCCCAAGCCAGGTGCCCCTCCCTACACCACACTGAGACAGACATCTTTGTCAGGATGGGACCTCTGTGGGTCAAAGGTCGCTCGTATGCCCTGGCGAAGAACGGGGAGGGGGCGCTTAGTCGATGCCTCTCACAAAAGCGCAGCGTTTGTTTTTCCCATTAGCATTTACCCGTTTGCGCCACTGAACAGCAGCACATGTGGCCAAATACATGATGAAGAGGGGGGTCCGCTTTTTACGGCCCCTCAGTTGTGTGTTGTGTGTGTGTGTGTGTGGGGGGGGGGTTGTCTGTATTTTCTTTGTACCAGCAAACAGGAGACGTCACTGTGAATCACACCAGCGCAGTCTTAAAGCACTTCCACAGAAACCAGCAGACATGCAGCGCTCTCTCTTCTCTTCTCGCGCTAATTCCCCAGAAGTGCAACCAGGAGCAGTAAACTCGACAGCTCGGGCCGGCGTCCAAGTGTTTTCTGACTCTGCTCCCCTGTCGGTCACTAAAAAAAACACCAATAAACACGCAGGTTTACTGGCTGCAGGTAGAGCCCTCTGAAACCTAACACTGCGGAGTCTGTCCCTGCAGCTGGGACACCTGAGACCCCCTCCAACCCCCAGCTGGAGAAAGGTCGGTGCCTTGGTAATACCATGGCAGCGACATATGGAGATCTCCTCGTCAGGACTTTTTGTCATGAGGGAAAAACTAAACATGGCTTTACCTGACCAGATAATGTCACAAAGTACAACACTCCTATCTGTCCTCGTGCAAAATGTGCAGTTGTGTTTTTGTGACGTGGTTACACCCGTCGGCGGCGGACGGGCTCCAGCGCTCATGCTGAATTTCACTTGTTTGTCTCTCCGCAGGGCGAGCGGGTGTGGCTAAGGGAGGATGAGCAGTACCTTCCCAGCACCGTGTCCTCTTGCTCCGGAGGTGTCGTCGTCTTCGCCACGGACTACGGCCAGGTGAGACTCACGTCAAGTCCGTTCTGTTGCCCAAAGCCCTTTTGCTTCTTCAGAATCCATCCAGAACCTTCTCCTCCGTTTTAATCATGTGAAGGAAAGTGTGTTCGAGCTCTTTCTGGAACTTTTTTTCCAGCGTTTCCATGCCACGGTTCTGTCAACGCGTCTCGTGCCAAGCTTGTCCCAAACCCCTGTGGCTGCTCATTATTTTCACTCGTGGTCTAATTTGCGTAATATTCCCAGAGCTTCAGATGTGGTGAAATAATCCAGATGAGTGGGTTAACTTTCTCTCAGAGACATTCTGTCCCACAGCAACAAAAACACCAGGAAAAAGGCGACCCCGTACTTACAGGCGGACTTTCCCCCAAACCTTTCCTGTTTGCAGGGGCTTAAAGAGGTCTCCTCATAATTTCGGATCAGCTGAAGACTGGGGGCCAATCCCCCCCCTTAATCCCCGTATGGTCCGCCATCATCTCTTTGATCCATGTGTTGTGAAAACAGCCCGACAGAGAGGAGGCGAAGGACGTAATGGAACAGAGGTCACAGTGGGATTCATGTTGGCTTGGCTATTAAGAATAAACAGGAATCGACATTTCTTTGTTGTATCGTGTAGTGACCCCCACACACACACACACACACACACACACACACACACACACACACACACACAGTGTCAAACCCCACAGGTTTGTCGTGAGTGTCACCGGGAAGTGTGCGTCTTCGCACTTTGCTTTTGAAGCTTCGCTTTGACTCCAAACACTCAAGCGGTCGCCGGGAAGACAGGACGCCGCCGCCGCCGCCGCCCGCGCCGCGTCCTGTCGCGTGTGTCACGTCAACACACGCGGTCACGTGATTTATTGAGCAACCCGCAGCTCTGCCGGTTTACGGCGCCTTCCACGCTGTGATAAGACGCCTCAGTTTGTTTGGAGGTGTCGCGTCTCTCTCGCTCGCACACAGTTGTGTTACAGGAGGAGACGTTTATTCTGAACGTGGGCGTGTTTAATCAGGCCGGTTAACCTGTGTGTGTGTGTGTGTGTGTGTGTGTGTGTGTGTGTGTGTGTGTGTGTGTGTGTGTGTGTCAGCGCTGACAGCTTTAACAAAGACTTCCTGAGCAGCCGGTGAGCGGCGCAGGGTCACTGGCAGGAGGACGCCCTGTAAGTGCGAGCGCTGAAGGATTTAGGGTCATGTGGAGTCGGCGTATTGTCCCGAAGATTTACCCGCAGATTAGGGCCGTCTTATCTCCCGGCCCCCGCTCGCGGACCACGCCGGTCACCGACACGCTGTGTCGTCGTCGTGAGCTCGTTCCCGCGTGACGCTTTTTCCTACCTCCTTCTCTCCTCTCCTACCTCCTCCTCTCCTAACAGAGGAGGCGTGGGTTTTAATCCCCGGAGCGTGCCCTTGAACAGGGCGCTAGACTCCAGCTGTTCAGTGTGAGGCATTGTGTGTTTGTGGGTTTACATTGCACGGGCTCACCTGTGTGTGTGTGTGTGTGTGTGTGTGTGTGTGTGTGTGTGTGTGTGTGTGTACACAGTAGATTTCATGTGCCGATTTAATTGTGTGTCATCATTTGTCAACGCACCTTTTAACCGCGTTCCTTGTTGTTTGGTGTGCTTGTGTGGACTTTGTGTGTGTGTTGTCGTCCAGTGATTGGTGTGTATGGGTGTGTTGCTGTGTATTTGCACACAGAGTTTTGTGTGTGTGTGTGTGTGTGTGTGTGTGTGTGTGCCCGTGCCGTGTGGTGCTCGTCACGTGTAACCGGACACGGACGTCACCTGTTGAGCCTCGGAGCAGATGTTGCTCTTTGTTTGGAAGGAAAGTGTTTGACCAATGAGTGAAGCGCTCTGCTGCAAGCCCCGCCCACTTCAGTCTGCCTCTGTGTGTGTGTGTGTGTGTGTGTGTGTGTGTGAGAGAGCAGTACAGCTACACATCTGTGTAGTATATTGTCATGAATGTGCTGTGGTCCCAGCGTGTTGTTTATGATGTTCTGACTTGTTTGTATATTTACGTTTGTTTACTCTTAAACCAAACATTTACTCTTCGCTACTTCAGGTTTCCCATGACGCGAGGCGTTAATATTTATGTCGACCTTTGACCTGACCTAATTCAGCGTGACGTGTCTCTCTAGCGCCACCCGTGGGCCCAGACGAGCAGGCGAGAGGAACAAGAACAACAAACGAAAACAATCGTGAACTTTAAACGTAAAATTAAAGCATTAGAACCGAATCTGGATCGATAATCAATCAGGACCCGGGCTGTTATTGATTAAACCCCCTCCTCAGGGGCGCGTTCGCTCTCCTGATCCGTGTAAACAACAACAACAACAACAACACTTTCATCCCGGCTGATCCAGGAACAGAGGCCCGGTCGGGTCTGAGCGCGGCGCTCGCTCCCGCCCCCGCGTCCGTGCCGTCCGCCGGCTTTGTCCCGCGGAGATTTACTCACGTTAGCATCTGTCGCTCGGCTCAGCTTAGCGCCCCGGGGCCCCCCGGCGGCTTTGTTTGCGCCGGCGTGGGCCGTCCTCGTCTCCACCGGCGAAGACAAGTGGACCAATTAAAACCCTAATTGGGTCAAAGGCGGAGGACGAATCCGTCTCTCCGCTGGGACGGAGCTGGTCGGCTATAAATACTGTCCGTGTTGACAAGAGGGGCGGACGGCGTCCGCGGTTTGTGTCATGATTTATCAGCAGCATCTGTTTTTTGTTTTAGTTGGTGCTGCGGGGGGGGACAGGTGAGCGCCAGGTGAGCGCCAGGTGAGCGCCAGGTAAAGGTGTGTTTACAGTAGCCGCACGTGTGCGACTGTTTGCTGTCAACAGCGTTTGTTTACACTGGACAGGTCCAGCCAGTCGTTTTAAAGTCCGCGCCCGTTCAGAACTGTGAGAACCCGTCCGAACGCGGCGGCTGCGAACGCAGCACGAAAGAAAAAAAAAAAAGACAATTTCTGTGTTTCCCCCTGAAGCGTCGCTGAGGCAGGAATGTGAGAAATGAAGGCTTGTGTGTGTGAGTGTGTGTGTGTGTGTTGTGTGTGTGTGTGTGTGTGTGTGTGGGTCAGATGTGACTGACTCCTCAGACAGAGGCCGTCTTTCTCTGGGAACGGCGGCCCCGAGCATCGCGCAGCTTGTTAAAAAACAGCCGAACTTTTGAAATATCTCCAACCCGTTTGTGTGTCTGTGTGTGTGTGTGTGTGTTTTACTGAGTGTTATTTTTGTGTGTGTGTGTGTGTGTTATGCTGTTTGTGGAAAAAGGCTGAGACAGCAGCAGGTTTGGCTGCGCTCGTCTCTTTCCACCCAGGAAACCAGCGCGGTTAGAGTCAACACAATGAGGACGCCGTACATCTCCTCCAAGAAGACTCCTCCAAAAATGTGGAGAACCCCCACCCAACCCCCACCTAACCCCCACCGATAGTTTGAGATCTGCTCTTAATTAACCTCGCAACTGGACCATCCTGCAGTTTTGGCTTCGCCTTCGCTCCGATCTGCTGGAAGGAAACGGTGAAGGAGCTTTTCCTCCTCTTGGTTCCAGTGTTTTGATTCTGTTCGGGGCTCCACACGTTTCCCGGAGGCTTTTAGAAACTCGCGATAAGATTGTAAAATCTGGAATCGGGAAAACTGGTATCATGAAACGCCCATGTTGTTGACACGATGCTGCAAACTGCAGACACATCTCACCAGATAAACTCTGCTCCAGCTCAAAGTGGTAACTGAATGTTGTGACCAGCTCCTCGCTCGCTGACCTTCCTCTTCAAGGAAGCGGTGGCCTGATCAGCCT
Source organism: Psettodes erumei (assembly GCA_016785225.1). Classification (NCBI taxonomy): domain Eukaryota; kingdom Metazoa; phylum Chordata; class Actinopteri; order Pleuronectiformes; family Psettodidae; genus Psettodes; species Psettodes erumei. The sequence continues at coordinate 26,007 of JAFBJZ010000223.1, read as the reverse complement.
CATGACTTAGAAATATTTATATTATTTTTTTTTTTCATCGCTGTCACGCCCTCGCAGATACGCTACACCAGGTGTGTCTCCGCCCGCTCAGATAAACGTCTAAAAGGTTCGATACGGGGTGAAGGTTGAAGGTTTTGTTTAGTCGAGACTCAGGTGTGCACGCGCGGGGCGATGGCGCGGGAAAACCTGACGCCGACTCTTCCAGATATCAGCGGTGACGCCGCGGCGGGCGATCCTTTTAACCAATTATCGCCGGTTTTGACTCGTCGCCGTCCGACACGCCGGACAGTTTTGTCTCTGGCGGACGTTCGTCCTCGGGCGCTTGCCGATAAGCGGCTGTTTGATTTCTGACCCGGCTTCCTGTCTCCTCTGACGCAGGTGTACACCTACAAGCAGAATGCGCTCACCCGGCAGAAGGTGCAGCCCATGCACCGCAGCAGCGCGGCGGGGGTGGAGGACATGGCGGCGCTGGAGGACCTGCACGACGGCGCCATCATGCACAACCTCTTCCTGCGCTACCGGCAGAGACGCATCTACGTAAGTGGCTCCGACGCTTCCCCCTCATGAATAAATCCTTGAGATCGAACCGTCGGGAAACCGGTGGGGGGGCGGAGATAACCCGTCTAGACGCTCGCCGTCGTCGTGGCGACAGATAAGTTTTCAGTTCCTCCTCCTTTTGTCTTGGTCCTGACCGGAGAAGAGAAGAGAAGAGAAGAGAAGAGGAGGAGGATGGAAGTCCGTCTCTATTTCGAGATGTCGTCGCGGTCGCGAAGTCGCCGAGTACGCCAGCGCTCGTTTTAGACGCTGCCGCTCCTCGCCGCTCTGACGTGACGCTTAAACCACGACACGTATATTTTATACTAAAAAAAAAAGGCGTGAGACGTGGTACTTGTACTGCTTGCGAATACAAGTACCGCCCCACGCAGAGCGGCTCTGTTCCCGGCGCGTAAAAAGGAAACCGCGAAACTCCCGGCGCGTGACGCGGGACAACAAAAAGATGACCAAACACGACCCGCCATTTCTTCTCCCGCAAAAACAAACCCGGCGACAAAGGGCGGCCTTGTGCTCTCTACGCACGCAGCCGCCGCCACCTCCGCCAAACGCCGTCTCGTTACTTTAATCGCAGCTGAACGCTCCCGTATGGTCGAAATTATCCAATCAATTCATCACCCAGTCCCCCACCGTGACGGGGCTGCCATTTCTTTTTCTTTTTTTTTTTTTTTTAACTTTTCTCTTCGGTGCCAGAAGGAAAATTAGAGGAGGAGAGGTTTTGGTGAAGTGGGTCAAAAAAAAGAAAATCCTGCATGAGAGTCACCAGATTCAGTTCTCAGTGTTTTTACATGTTTGAGCTGCAGACGCTGTATAAATCAGGATTTAATATAAAAATCCAGTAACTGTGCACAGAGAACCGGAAGAACCCAGATCTGGGTTTTCTCACTTCCCTGCTGTACATATATATATATATAATTTTTCTTTTTCCCTGTCGTGACTTTTTGACACGAGCGTTTGCCTTTTTTTTTTTTTTTTTTTTTTTTTTTTTTTGAGACGTTCCAGAGCGCCTGTTTTTCCGGCGAAGAAGAGTCAGCGCCCTCTCGGCCGCGACTTCACGGAGACTGTAAAACATCCAGAGTGACGCTCGGTTCGTTCACCTCCTGCGTTCTGTTCGGTTCTGGGGAACGTCCCGCCCCCCCCCCGGGGTGACAGAGGGCACTGGGAGGTGAAGTGTGCACGAATGCGTGAAGCGGGTCGATTAGAGCGAGGGGCCCCGATGTCATAACCCCACGGAGGCCCCTGAAATTTCTGAACGCACCCCTGCTGACTCCTGAGAGACTCGCACGTTATTTATCATTTTTAATCTTTACCGTCGTCTTTGTCCCCTCGGTGTCGTTGTGCCGGCGAATCGAAACCCGTTTCCCTTCCGTTCTTTCGGCGGCGGCGGCAGCGTGCGGTTTCCGGGGCGACGAGCTCCTGAAACGTTTCGCTCGCCGTTGATTTACTGGGAAAATATTTTAGTTTGAGTCGAGCCTCAGCGCTACGTAGCTGCAGCGCTGGCACTGCACAGATGAACCGGGAATTTAGGCCCGAGGCTACGAGACTCTGTGTGTGTGTGTGTGTGTGTGTGTGTGTGTGTGTGTGTGTGTGTGTGTGTGTGTGTGTGTGTGTGTGTGTGTGTGTGTGTGTGTGTGTGTGTGTGTGTGTGCGTGTGTGATTGTAACCAGCTGTGCTGTCGACTGGTGGCCTCACTCGTCTCCTTTCTGCAGATTCCAGTTGAGACACACACTCGCTCACGCACACGCGCAGACACACACACACACACACACACACACACACACACACACACACACACACACACACTCTCCCTCCATTTTTGACCGTCTCTCTCTCACAAACACACACGTCGATGCACATTGTCTCGATTTTTCTGCCGCTCCATGTTCTGGTTTAATGTGCCTGCCCCCCCCCATCAGTATTTTTTTTTTTACTGAAGTCCACACACACACACACACACACACACTAACTCTCTCACACACACACACACACACACACAGGCTCAGCACCTTGGGGGTCGCTCAAAGAATTCCAGCCAGGGACTTGAACACACATACATGCAGGATAACGTCACGCTGCGGCCGGAAACGCTCCGCCGGGTCTTTTGTCTCCGGTTAACAGGGAACGAATCCGATCGCTCCGATCGGGGGGGGGGGTCACTCGTTGCTTAGAGGCGACTCGGACGATGAACGAATAACCTCGGGCGCCGCGCGAGAGATTCTCCCGACCACGAGCTCGAAGTGGCAGAATCCACGTCACGTTCTCTCTCTATATCTGGTGTGGGAATTAACCTCCGGGAACATAAACAACCGCACGCACACGCTTCCAGATACACTTACAGACCGCACATTCCTCCAGACGCACACTCTGGAAACACAAACCCTGCACGTCCCTTATTAAAAGAGTGTGTGTGTGTGTGTGTGTGTGTGTTTTACAGTTCGAGTCCACAAACCTCCGCCGACGTCACTTCCTCTGCCCCGTATGTGCTCGTGTCACTTCCTGCGGTTCACCTCCTCAGGTGAGGCGAAACGCGGTTTCTGTCACAGGCGGTGGCGGAGAAAACGAGCGCTCCCTCGCTGCAGCGGGCTTTCTGCCCGTCGGCAGCGAAATTAAACACGCCGCCAAGCATTACAAACGTGCAGGAGTTTGTCGTGGTGACACAGTAACTCAGCAACTGCTGTACAACCCCACCCCATCACCACCACCACCACCACCACCCCCACCCCCACCTCTTTTTACATTTCCTGCCGTCAGTCACGCAGGTTGGCCGGCGTTTCGCTTATGATCCTCCAGGTTGTTGGGGTTTTTTTTCCTCCTCCTCCATCTGGTCTTCATTTCCCTCTTAGTGCATTTATGTGACTCGCAGAGATCTCAGGGGTTTTTTTTGGGATGAGCCCCCCCACACACACACACACACACACACACACACACACACACACTCTACAGTTACACCATCAGCGGCGACTGACGCCTTTCTGTAAACATTTGAGTGCGATTGATGGAGCGATCCGCCATCAAACCAAAGATTTAAATTGGGTTTTGGGGGGGGGGGGCACATTATCTGCCTCTTGTCTGTGCCCCCCCCCACACACACACACACACACACACACACACACACACACACACACACTCTAAAACCACCCGAAGCTGCTCCTGGCAGCAGCATCTTGAGGTTTGAGGAGGCGCAAATAAAAAACCAAAAAACCTTTTTTGTTGTGGAGCGTTCGACCGACCAGGGGTTAATCGGTTCATCGCATCGGTCCAGTTTGTGGCGGGAATCTCCTCTCAGCCCAGGTGTTGCCGTGGTAACCGTCGCCGGGTGGGAGCAGCGGGAGGTCTGCGGCGCGAGGCACCTCGTTGTCTTGTTCGCTCGTGGAGTTTTTTTTTTTCCGTGCGACTCCGGAGTGAAAACGTAAACAAGAGCTCCGGCGGCGATCCCGAACGCGGCGCGAGCTGGCGGACGGAGGACGTTTCGCACGCGAGCGAGCCCGCGGGGCCGTAAACTGTTTACGGCGAGCTCTGTGTGAGAGATAACAGCGCACGTGGTGATTTATGATCCGTGCATTAGTGGGACAACCCCCCTCCTCCTCCTCCCGCCGCCGCCGCCGCCACCGCGCTCTCTCATTTGCACAGGCAGGATAGTATTTGTCATGTAAATACTGTCAACTGCCATTCAAATGTGCATGCAGGCTGAATGTGGGTCAGTCAGTCAGTAGGCCGCCTGCTTGAAGGGTGGGGTGGGGTGGGGGGCTGCAGGGGGGGGGGGGGGGGGGGGGGCACAGGCGACCTCATCGACGCCAGAGTCACGGCGAGGCGGCACCACCTCCTCTCTGTAATTTGGTGCACGCGCTGCGTAAACAGGATGTGGGTCCAGGACGCGACCCGTCATTATCCGCACTTACGTGAAACACACACACACACACACACACACACACACACACACACACACACACACACACACACACTCATACCTGACTCACCTGCTCGCGAACGCGGCCTCTCGTCTTATTGGACCTTTAGCGTTCTGGTCCGCTGCTCTCGAACTGTCGTTTTAGGGAAAATTATTTTAAATTTTCTATATATTTTTCTATATTATTTTTATAAATAAATATATAATATAAAAATAAATAATTTTTTTTTTTTTTTTACACTTTTACTCCTCCTACCCTTTTTAGTTTGGGAACAACCATTTAAATATTTTTTTTATTTTTCCTGAACACGAGAACGTCTCTCGGCGAGCGTTTCCGACAGCGCCGCCTTCGCTGTGACTCTGCCGCGACCTTGGAAACGTCTCGCCGTTTTCTGAGTCTTCGCTCGGCGAATTAACACCTTCTCTCCCCTCCACTCACCCCCACCCCGATCTGCAGACGTACATCGGCTCCATCCTGGCGGCGGTGAACCCGTACCAGCCGCTGCCGGGCCTGTACGACCCACCGGCCGTGGAGCTGTACAGCCGGCACCACCTGGGCGAGATCTCGCCGCACATCTTCGCCGTGGCCAACGAGTGCTACCGCTCGCTGTGGAAGCGGCTTCAGAACCAGTGCGTCCTCATCAGGTGGGTGGTGCACGGAGCCCTCTGATTGGTCGAGCCTGTTCGAGCCCCCCACCTCCCAAAACCTTTTGATCGAGTTTCCAACTCCCCCGGGCAGTTTTGGCTGCGGTACTGAAGATCCGAGCGCTGACGTGCAGCCCACACACACACACACACACACACACACACACACACACACCCTGTTGCCATCTCCATCCTCTGCCCCCCCCCACACTTCCTCACATCCTTCCTCTTTGATTTCAGCTGGAACAACTTTCACGCCGTGGCTGTCGCTCCATTGTTTGATCAGACACACAGAGACGTTTCGCTTCCCGCCCCCCGACTTCAAAAAAAGAAAAAGTTATTTTTACACTTTTAGAAAAGATCATATTTAACACACACACACACACACACACACACGGTTTAGCGGCGAGCGGATGCAGGAGGACGCATCGCCAGCCGGCGCTCGCCGCTGTGGGAACCGCTGTGTTGTGGGTCGTCGAGGTATCCTGGATACGTGGCCCGCGGTCTCCAGGAGTTCCTGTGGGAACCGGGTGGGGGGGGGGGTTCTGGTGTCAGAATTATGTAAGAACACTGTGGTCTTCTTCTATGGTGTAAAACACAAACCTGCATGAACAGCTGCCATTTTGGAGCAGAGAAGAAGAAGTTAATCATTCGGTTTGTCGCTTTATATATTCAGTTCGTCGGGGTTTAACCGGAGCCATGGGGTAGCGGCGGGTATCGGGGTCCACAGGCGAGGTCGGGGATCAGAACCAGAACCTCTCCGCCCCCGGAGGTCCGAGCGGCAGGGCTCCTCGTGTCTCGGGACGTGGGCTCCGACTCCTCCAGCAGCACAAGCGCAGCAGCTCTCAGGAAAAGAATTAGCCGGAGTTTGGTTTACGGGCCCGTTTGGCCCGGTTTTACTGGCACCGTGGGTAATCGGACCCACATGTTGCTCTTTAAGCCGCTTTGCGAGCGAGGCAGAAAGTGAACGCCGGCTAATGACTCATTAACAGCGTGTAACATTAGAGAGTTTTTACTCGCCGCTCCGTAGCCGCGGGCGTCTGTCGGCGCTAATGCGCTTAAAAAAACCTCCCGGCGCGGGTTCGGAACCGCGGCCGGGCCGGGCCGGGCCTCGGTGGGTGTCTCTTTACTGCAGTACACGTAAACACATGATTTGAGGGCAACCTGCTCCGGAGGGGGGGGTGACACGCCGCAGAAGAAAAAACGAAGAGAAGGGCGGCTCGTGAAGAGCAGGAGGGAGAAAAAACCCGCGGCGGTCGTGACCTCGCGCTGTCGTCTCAAACGAAGACGTTTTGGACGGTTCCCCGTGTGTCGCAACGGAGTAAATGACACGAGCCCGGATTGTCCTCCGCCCCCATGTGATCCGCGGCGTCTCCGGGGACGTCTTGAGGTTCGAGCGTTGCGTGGCGAGAGAGTCCGACGGGCCGGTTCCTGTGAAGTTAGTTGCACAACAGGAACTGAAGCAGCACATTAAATGTCACCAAAGGAATTCGCAAAACCTCTTTAATGCAAAAGTGTTGGGAAAAAGATGCGTTCAAGACCTTTTTGTTTTATTTAGTTCGGCACTAAAGGCCTAAAGCATAAAACTTGTGTTTGCTGTGCTGCATGTGCCTGCAAAGAATATTAAAATCCAGGATTATTATTATTATTATTATTATTATTATTATAAATATAATCAGGGTAATTAGGCCCCTGCCATTTTTCTTCTGGGACAAAATCTTTTTTTTTTTTTTTTTTTTTTTTTTTTTAATCCCCGGAGCTTTTCGTCAAACAAGTGTGGAAGTTCAAAAGACTAGTAAGTGGGCCTTTGAGTCAGTCTGCTGCTGCTCTGACCTACATGTGATTTCAACCTCTGGGTTTGAAAGTCGATCGCTCGACGACCAGTTATAACACATAAAGTTTTTTTTTTTTTAGAGGGGGGGGGGGGGTCTGTCTAAGTCATAAAGTTTGAGTTTGAGCCCCTGAAGTTGGGTTTGGGTTGGGGGGGTGGGGGTGGGGGTGGGGGGGGGGGGTAACACTTGAGCCCAGCTGCTGCAGGACGTGGTCTGGTTCACAATGCAGTGTGACACACACACACACACACACACACACACACACACACACACACCCCGAAAAACTCCAAAGCCGTTGTAGAGCAGACCCTCGTAAAACATGTAACATGCCGGTGGCCCCACCCACACAGAAAGGATCACTTCATGGTGTGTGTGTGTGTGTGTGTGTGTGTGTGTGTGTGTGAGAGAGAGAGTGAGGAAGAGGAGCTATAAATTGCAAGCTGGCACTTTTAGGCGAGGCAGGAAGCTTTCTCGTCGGATTTAAGGATTGTGGGTAATCAGATCCAGGCAGAGGGAGGCGACTGAAACAGGAGCTGAGGAGGAGGAGGAGGAGGAGGAGGAGGAAGAAACCGGCGCTAACGCAAGGCATCTGCTCATTAACGCTCCTGAACGCCACTTTGCGTTTTCACTGATGCAGATACCTGCCTCCGTCGAGCCACATGGTTTCAATAGAACCCCCTCTGCTCACGCACGCACACACGCGCACACACACACACACACACACACACACACACACACACACTGAAGAGGGAGCGGATCGCAGCAAAGCATGATGGGAGGGAGGCAGATCTCGCGGACCGTCCGTGGCGTCGGATCGGAGCCGGTCTGGTTCATGGGGGCGAAGACGAGTCTCTGCACGTGGAGCAAAGTCGCCTGATGAAGCGATGTGCGTGTGTGTGTGTGTGTGTGTGTGTGTGTGTGTGTGTGTGTGTGTGTGTGTGTGTGTGTGTGTCCGTCCCGCAGGGCGGCCCCATGCATTCCACTCATTCAGCCTTAATCCTCTTTGCGTTCCCGTTAAACAAGCAGGTAGCTTGCCGAGATCGTCTCGCTTTTTTCCCCGTCCAGTGAAAAAGTTCTTCGGGAGAGATTAGCGCCGACGGATTTCTTTCGCTCTTCGGCGCCACAAAAGACCCGCGGGTGGGGGTGGGGGTGGGGGGTCGTTTTTTTACCCCGGGTGGCAACAGCGTGTGGAGAGCCGGGAGATTAGTATAAAGGCTGTGTGTGTGTGTGTGTGTGTGTGTGTGTGTGTGTGCTTTTCATACGAGTTTAAAGTGAGACTCTGTCCCACTCTCAGTCCCAGTAAGACCAGTTTGCCCCCCCCCATCAATATCAGGCATGGTGGCGTTTCATTTATGCACCAGAATCAGCAGCCAGTGCACCATCTAGTGGTGTTCACCTGGAATATTTCCCACGATGCCGGCACTGGGCGTCCGGTCGCACTGTGAATAAAGACGCACTAAGAAGAACCACAAACGTGTGCGTCTGCGTTAACCCCCCCCCCCCGTGTGTTTTCCCCCCAGTGGAGAAAGCGGAGCGGGGAAAACCGAAAGCACCAAACTGATCCTGAAGTTCCTGTCTGCCATGAGCCAGCACTCGCTGGAGGCGGCGTCCAGGGACGGGACGTCCCACGTGGAGGAGGCGCTGCTGGAGAGCAGGTACTTTTTTTTTTTTATATATATCTGCTGGTTTCTGTTTGTTTGGATGGCTGACCCCCCCCCCTGCTCTTTCCAGCCCCATCATGGAGGCCTTCGGGAACGCCAAGACCGTGTACAACAACAACTCCAGCCGCTTCGGGAAGTTCGTCCAGCTGCACTTCTGCCAGAAGGGAAACATCCAGGGCGGCCGGATTGTCGACTGTATCCTTTCTTATTCTTTTTCTTTTTTTATTTTCCTGCCGATTGATAATTATCGATGAGTTGCAGACGCAGACACGTTCAGCGCGACGTCTGTTTACGCTCCGAGCTCCGGCGTGCCGTCCTCTTCCCGTCCGACCGTTTTTGTTCCTTGACGGAAGCTTCTTTTTTTTTCCCCCTCCGACCGCAGACCTCTTAGAAAAGGTGAGTGTCCAAGGCGTGAAAACGGTTTCTGCCGTTTGTCGATGATGCGACGTGAACGTGACACCCCCGATCTCTCCCTCCACAGAACCGCGTGGTCCGGCAGAACCCGGGCGAGAGGAACTACCACATTTTCTACGCCCTGTTGGCGGGAACCAACAACCAGCAGAGAGGTGAACGGCTAAGAAGAGCATTACACTGTGTCCGCCTCGGAACAAGAAACATCTCGCTGGTGTGTGACGTGTGTGTGTGTGTGTGTGTGTGTGTGTGTGCAGAGGCGTTCGGGCTGACCCAACCCGACAGCTACCACTACCTGCGACAGTCCAGCTGCTTCAGCGACAAGACAATCAACGACAAAGGCACTTTTCAGGACGTCCTGGTACGACGGCGCGCTCCCGTCGCGTTCCTTTAGTCCGGGAACGCGGAGCGCGGCGGTGAACGCTCCGTGTTTGTTTTCGTTTTTCCCAGAACGCCATGCGGACGATGCAGTTCACGGAGGAGAACCTGGGCGAGATCCTGCGCCTCCTGGCCGGCATCCTCCACGCGGGGAACATCGAGTTCATGACGGCCGGCGGAGCGCAGGTCTCCTCCAAATCAGGCAAGCGTCGGGATTACGTTAATCTGACGAGCACCTCTGCCGGTCAGACAGCGGTTATTGATTATTGGAGTTTCCGTCTGCAGCTCTGGGCCGGACCGCCGACCTCCTGGGGCTGAACTCGGAACAGCTGGCCGAGGTCCTGACCCACCGGTCCATGATCCTCCGGGGCGAGGAGATCTCCACCCCTCTCACCGTGGAGCAGGTGAGTACGGAGATCCCGACTCGTTGGCGGGCGCTCCGAACAACGCAGGAGCCAGAATTCCCAGACTGGAAATGCAAGCTGGAAATTTGGAAAAAAGCAAAGTTTAATATCCCGCTCAGGCCGTGGACTCCAGAGACTCCATGGCCATGGCACTTTACTCCCAGTGTTTCAACTGGATCATCCGCAAGCTCAACAACCGCATCAGGGGCAAGGAAGACTTCAAGTCCATCAGCATCCTGGACATCTTCGGGTTCGAGAACTTCGAGGTGCGTTGGAATCGAGGAAAAGCGAGAAAAAAAAAAGGGAGCTGATTTACTTTCAGTTATTTAATTACGCGTAGTTTATTGGATTTAACCGAGTTAAATTAGATTAAATCCACAGACGCGCTCATGATTCTCCTCCTCTGCTCGGTAACGTGACTGTTTATCCCGAGGTCAGTAAACACACCGCGGCTCGTCTGCCCCCCCGCAGGTCAACCGCTTTGAGCAGTTCAACATCAACTACGCTAACGAGAAGCTCCAGGAATATTTCAACAAGCACATCTTCTCCCTGGAGCAGCTGGAGTACAACAAGTAGGTGGAGCTTTGGTTCTGACCCGACCCGGCGTCGTCTCATAACCCTTAACACTTGAACGAGGTTTACTTTGACCCGGTTCTGAAACCCGGCGTCTCGTCCGGCTGCTTCCCGCAGGGAGGGCCTGGTCTGGGTCGACATCAACTGGATGGACAACGGCGAGTGTCTGGATCTGATCGAGAAGGTGAGCCCCAACTCATACGATGAAGATGAAGATGATGAGGATGAGGATGAGGAGGATGAGGAGGAGGAGGAGGAGGAGGAGGAGGAGGAGGAGGAGTGTTTCTGTGTTACCTGGGAAAATGCGTGTTTCTAGAAAGCCTTGTTTCACCCCTTTCACGGGTGATGTCACTTAGTATCAAGAAGGAAAAGAGAAGAAGAAGTGGATGTGATGATGATGATGATGATGAAGATGATGCTGATGCTGCTCTGTTTCCATAGAAACTGGGCCTCCTGGCACTGATGAATGAGGAGAGCCACTTCCCCAAGGCCACCGATGACACGTTACTGGAGAAGCTCCACAGCCAGCACTCGGTGTGTCTCCACCTCACCACACACACACACACACACACTGGACTGCTGTTTCACCTGCTCGCCCGTCAACCAATCAGGGCGCAGCTCTGCACCACCTGGGTAACCGCATGAAATGACGTGTCTCCTCTCTCCCGCCGCAGAAAAACCCTTTCTACGTGAAGCCACGCGTCGCCGTGCACTTCTTCGGAGTCAAGCACTACGCCGGAGAGGTGCGTTTTTTTGGGTTTTTTTGGATTTCCGCCGCCGCTCGCCTCGCGCCCGTCTCTCCGCCGCCGCGTGACGCCCCCTTGTGGCTGGTTTGCAGGTGGTGTACGACGTGCGGGGGATGCTGGAGAAGAACAGGGACACCTTCAGAGACGACATCCTCAACCTGCTGAGGGAGAGCAGGTGAGCGCCGGCTCCGCCACGTTTTCCTCGCCGCTTGTTTCCGTTTTCGCGACGAATGTCCTGACCGCGTGTGATGTCATCGCGTGTGACCTCGTCCGCGTGTGATGTCACCTCGCGCCTCCAGGCTGGACTTCGTCTACGACCTGTTCGAGCACGTCCTGAGCCGGAACAAACAGGACACGCTGAAGAGCAGCTCCAAGCACCGGCGACCCACCGTCAGCTCGCAGTTCAAGGTCGGTCACGGACGCACAACGTCGCACGCACGGACACACACACAGGAAGTAGTAGTAGTAGTAGTAGTAGTAGTATTTATGACGGTAGAGGCGAGACCCCACCAGCTGCAGCAGTATTCACTGTTACCTGTTGTAGTAACAGCAGTAATTAATGTTAATATTACACGGTGATAAATTTGTATTTGCAGTATCTTGTTCTAAAAGTAACTGTTGCAGTTATGGTAGTAGTAGTAGTAGTAGTAGTAGTAGTAATACTTGCTGATGCTAGCGTGTAGTAGTAGTAGTAGTGTTAGCAGATAGCTTGTGGCAGTACTTTTTAGGCTGATGCAGCTGAAACCCTTACAGCTGTACTACCGCCGTAGTAACTTTCATTAGTAGTATTAGTAAGTGGTAGTACTGCAGTACAGTAACACTAACAAAATGCAGTAGTATCAGCAGCAGCAGCAGTAGTAGTAGTTTTCACACTAGGAGAAGTGTAAAATTGTGAGTTGTCTCGGTAGTGATACTTCTGTAGTAGAAATACCAGTAGTCTTTGTAGTATCTGCAGTAGTGGTGAAAGTGATTGCAGTAACTGTAGTACTTGTAGGAGTAACAGAAGTGTTTATTCTGCGGCAGAACTCTTTGCACTCCCTGATGGCCACGCTCAGTACTTCCAACCCGTACTTCATCCGATGCATCAAACCAAATACACGCAAGGTGAGTACAAGTACACACGTGTACACACACACACACACACACAAATATGAGCTGGTCAGAAGTGTAACAGAGACAGTGTGTGAATTTAATAATCAGACACACACCCCCCACCACCACCACCACCCGCCAGCTGCATGAATGAGAAGTGCCCCCCCCCCCTCGGGTGCCCTTTGACCCCAGGTTGCCTAGCAACAGGCTGGAGTAGTGGAGAATGTGGGGATAATGTACACAAGGGGTGGTGGTCCGTGCAGCCCGTGACACCAGGACTATTTTTAAATCGGCGTCTGGTCGATGTCCTCTTGTCAGCCGCATCGTCCAATCGAATTGCGGTCGCCGGGGGAACGGGTCACACGGCCGCGATGTCATCGACAGTTGGTGACGTGCGCGGCCGGAGATTATTTTTGACTCGGTGGAAACCGACCGGGGGTCAAAGAGCCGACGCTGAAGCACCGACCTGGAGTTTTCTTCTTCTTCTTCTTCTTTGTTTTAATTAGCGCACACGGGTTTGTGGGTCGCCGCCCCCCCCGTCCTCAGCACGTCCTCCTGGGGACACCAGCTGGACGGCCGGCGTGTTTTTATGAGGCGAAACACGACCGTCTGGACCCCCAGCCCCCGATCGAATGTTAAACAAGGCCGGACGATGACTTTTGAATGAAGCTTAATGTGGTGAGGGGAGGAAGTGGAGGGTCGTCCCCCAAGGGGGTGGTGGGGGGGGGTCAGGAGACACGGCACGTGCCCCCCCCAGGAGAGGCGTCCCTGTCATCTGCCTGTTTGACTCTGAGCAGGTGTCAGAGGGAGGAGGAGGAGGAGGAGGAGGAGGAGCATCATGAAACAGAGTCCAATGTCTGAGGCTCATTCTGTGTGTGTGTGTGTGGGGGGGGTGAACTTGTTGACCAATGAGCTTGCTTCATTCGCGGTGATGTCAGCGCGTGTCGAGGGTCACGGGGCTCCTGCGGATGGTCCGCCGGAGGAGGTGTCAATATATTGACAGAACGCACAATTGTGCGTGTTGGGTCTAATTACAGCAGACACACACACACACACACACACACACACACACACACACACACACACACACACACATCTGCACATGTGCATTTACTGTGTGATGTATCGTGACAGGAGGATGATGCACACACACTTTCCTTTGTGTTTGTCAGGCAACTCCATCTCACGCACACACACACACACACACACACACGGTGGTAAAACGCTGTCACCCTCATCCTTTACGCTCGTCAAACGCGGCCGCCCGTCACCACGGCAACCCCCCGTCCATCGGCGCGCGAAGAGTGAAGGCGCAACTCGGCGTAAATTGTATAGAAGAGGGAGAAAATGAACGCCGCGGGAAAAGGCGCGTCCGTTTTCTGCCGCCGCGCGCGAGAAACGACGGCGTGAAACGCTTCGTCACGGCCGGGAACGCAAAAAAGTCACCGCCGCGTTTGAACGTAAACAGCCCGCTCCCTCCCTCCTCATTCACACACACACACTGTCAGGCCCTACAAGTGGCCTGCACAAATTAGCCTCAGCAGGAGACGCATCGCCATGGCAACCCGCGGCCCTCCCCTCTCCGAGCGGAGGAGGAAAAAGGGGGAGTGGAGAGTTTGGGATTTGAACGCCTTTGTTTGACTCCGTGGTGGCGGAGAGAGTGTGAGTGTGAGTGTGTGAGCCGCTCAGTGTGCGGAGGACGTGGACGGAGACAGACAGACAGACAGAGGACAGACAGAGGGACAGACAGAGGGACAGACAGAGGGACAACGTCTCCGGGAAGTTTTCTGTCATTTTCCGTGCGTCCGTCGTTTGGAGAAAATCCCTCGGGGAGGTCGCGGGAACGTGGAGCTGCGATGCACGGTGAGACCTGATGTGTGCGTTGAGGCGGTGCGTACGAGTGTGCGCTTGTTTCACGGGTCGGGGGGGTCCGGGTGGGGGGGGGGGGTCTGTTTAACCTGCCGTGCTGAGGAATGAGGCGAGAGGCAGGTGTGTGTTGGCAGCTCGGAAAGCGACCGGAATCTGCTGCAGCTTTCAAACTGCGAGGTTCTGTCCGGAGCCGAGCAGGAGAACCGAGCCGGTTCTGGGATGACCCGAAGCGGTCGGTCCGGTCGGTGACGTCCCGCGGATCGGATAGGAAGGGACCGGAATGACGTGCGCGGACGCCGTCGGGTTCCCTCGCGTTCCTCTTCGCGCAGAGGAACTTTGACAAAAGGAGCTAAGTTAACGTTCTGCGCCGGGAACAGAAACTCGATTGTCCGCGGTTCCGGCGGCGGTTCCCTCTGCTCGTTTCTGAGGAACTCAAACCCCGACCTGGGTCGCAGGTTAAATCCAGCAGGGTCGGGGATTTAGCTCGGATTTACGTCCGTGTGTGAGCAGAGACATTGTTCCAGGGATTCCCCAAAAAAAAAAACTGAGTGAAGAGGAGCCCCCCAACGGAGCCGGGGGGAGATAATCCCCGCCGACTCCCACATCCAGACCTGCGTGCTCCGAGGAAAACACTCGGGAAGTTTCAGGGTGTCACCTGGGATTCAGGGAGGGAGACGGAGTGAACGGGGTGTAAACAGGAAATCCGGAAAACCGGAATCCGCAGCCCGAGGAGCATCGATGCTTCTGGACGTCCACTTGTGTCTCTCGCTGCCGGTCGGGTTTGACGGTCGCTTCGGTCGTGTCCTGTGAGGACGTTGCGGGTTGAGTATTCAGGTGCAGGGGCGGACGCTTCCGAGACGTGGCAGACGAATCGAACGCGCCTCGGCGGCGGCGAGGAAACTTTGGGATGACGACAGAAGAAGAAGAAGAAGCTGTGCAGCTCTTGTCTACCAGTGAAGAACCAGCAGCCCCCCTCCACCACACACACACACACACACACACACACACACACACACCCTGCCGGTTCCCAACCCCCCTCGGGAGCGTACCAACACACACACACACACACACACACACCCCCTCCCCTTTTGTCCATCTGAATGGCCCCGAGTCTTTTAGCTGTGGAAGTTTGGGGTCCCCCCCCCTCTGCCCCGCTGGACTGATCTCAGAGCAGCGGTTCTGTCACCAGATGTAACACAACTGTGAGATCCTGCAGAACCACAACGCTGACTCGGCAAGAAAACTGAAAGGACAAGGCGTGTGTGTGTGTGTGTGTGTGTGCGTCTGATTCTTCACCGAGCTGAAGTTAAAAGTTTGAGCCCTTCCTCGCTCTCGCGCCGTCGACCCGTGTCGTCCAGAGGAAGATGGCGGCGGGAAGGAGAGAAAAAAGAAGGAGCGGTCGAAAAAAAAAAAGAGAGAGAGGGATCAAGAAGAGGAGCAGGGTCTGTGCAGGAAGAAGAAAGACCTTCCTGACACCGCTCGGCTTTGTCCCCCCGCCGTATGCAAATGAGGGTTATGCTAATGAGCTCCCCTCTGCGGACGGCGGCGGCGAGAAAGGGCGCCATTCAAGCCCCCGGCGGCCGAGCTGCGGCGCTGAGACGGGCCCGTTAGTGGACTATTGAGGGGGGGTGCTCCATAAAGGGGGGGGGGGGCATTACAGCGGGTATGAAAGCGCCCTGTCATTCTGAGACGCCCCCCCCCTCCTTGCCCCCCCCACGCCCACCGAGGTGACGGGGTGAGAGGGGACCCCCGGAACATCGCTGAATGCACTTCTGTAAGCGATAACGGTGTCTCAGTGCCGAGTGTGTGTGTGTGTGTGTGTGTGTGTGTGTGTGTGTGTGTGTTCGGCGGGGGCGTTTGATTCGTTGCCTCGCTCTGTGTTCGGGTTCAGAGTTGGGAGCGCGGCGTGATGTCAGCGCGGACGTTTAAAGGGCCCG
>JAFBJZ010000223.1:0-7500 GCA_016785225.1 Psettodes erumei | reverse complement strand
TCTTTTCACAGAGTGGTGTAGCTGCAGTAATCTGCGCTGGACAAAAGAGGAGGAGGAGGATGATGTGGGTTTGATTGACGCTTTGTGCAAACCCCCCCCGTCTGTTAAATGCTGGTGTGTGTGTGTGTGTGTGTGTGTGACACACTTTTAAAACACAAAATCGGGTCGTGTGGTTCCTCCACCCTCAGGTCTTCCTCCGGGAGTCTCTGGAGCACCGGCTGGAGAAGCAGAGGGAGGTGGAGGTGCTGCAGGCGGCCATGATCATCCAGGCCCACGTCATGGGCTACGTGGCCAGGTAGGACTCGGCGACGCCGCCGCCGCCGCTCGCGATCGGCTCGCCCTCCGCGGCCGCCGGTTCACGTCTCTTCTGTCGCCTCCACCCCCCCACCCCCACCCCCACCCGCGCAGGAAGCAGTACAGGAAGCTGCTGCGGTGCGTCGTGGTCATTCAGAAGAACTACCGCGCCTTCTCCTGGAGGCGGAGGTTCCTGCTCATGCGCTGGGCGGCGCTCACCTTCCAGCGCCGCCTGCGGGGCCAGCTGGCCCGCCGGGCCTACGGCCGGCTGCTGGAGGAGAGGAGGAGGAGGAGGCAGGAGGAGGAGGAGGAGGAGGAGCGGGAACGCCGCAGGAGAGAGGAGGAGGAGGAGGAGGAGATGGAGAGGTGAGCTCGCGCAGCGCCGCTGCCGCCGTGTGTAATTTCGGGGGAACGTAGCGACTCGCCGTTTGCGTCGTGTAAATCCTGTCGTTGTGCGTCCGCTCCGGTCGGCTGATGTTTGTGCGTTTGTGTCCGCGCAGGGAGCGACAGCGGCTGGAGGCAGAGATACTCGCCAGACAGGTACGGCCGATGCGATTACGAGCCCGGGGAATTCGTTTACGTGGAAAAACTGCGGCTTATTTTTCCCTTCTGCTCCCGCCTGCCTGTTTTCACTCTCCGTCTTTCCTCCGCCCTCAGGCCGAGGAGGCCAGGAGGCTGGAGGAGCTGCGTCTCGCCGAGGAGGCGGCCTCTCTGGCCTCGGCGGCGTCGCCGGAGGAGCTGGAGGCGGCGGAGGCCTCGGAGGAGGCGATCCGCCCTCACGAGGCCTCTCAGGTGGAGGAGATCCTCCGACTGGAGCGGGAGATCCAGGCTCTGCAGAGGCAGAAGGAGCGGCAGGAGCTCTCCCTGACCGAGGCCTCCCTCCACCGCCTGCAGCGCCTCCGCGACCAGGAGCTGCGGCGGCTGGAGGACGAGGCCTGCAAGGCGGCGCAGCAGTTCCTCGACTCGCTCAACTTCGACGAGATCGACGAGTGCGTGAGGAACATCGAGAGCTCGCTGGGAGCGGACGGGGCGGGCGAGAAGGACGGCGGGCGGAGGCGGGGCGGCGGCGGCGGCGAGGAGGAGGAGGTGGACGAAGGGTTCGGGGCCGACGACGAGGCCTTCAAAGACTCCCCCAACCCGAGCGAGCACGGCCACTCGGACGGCCAGCGGACCAGCGGCATCCGGACCAGCGACGACTCGTCCGAGGAAGACCCGTACGCCAACGACGGCGTGATCCCGCCGCTGCCGCCGACCGCCCTGCTCCACCCGCCCCTCCCTCTGCCCCCCGCGCCCCCCGCCTGCCACAGCGCCTCCTCCAGCGGGGACTCGGCCTACGGCCACCCGCAGGCTTCCTCCGACGCCCCGTCCGACGACCTGGTGGAGCTCATCCCGCCGGACGAGGACTCGGACTACGACCAGGACGACTACGACGAGGGCGCCATCGTCTCCAGCGGCAGCGTGGCGTTCTCCAACCCCCGCAGCGGGCAGTGGTCGCCCGACTACCGCGGCTCCGTCGGCACCTACAACAGCTCGGGGGTTTACCGCTTCAGCTCCGAGGGGGCGCAGTCGTCGGTGAGTACTCCCCGACTTCTTCAGAAGCGTCCCGGCGGTGGCGAGCGGCCGCGCTAACGTCTCGTCCCCTCCTCCAGTTCGAGGACAGCGAGGACGACTTCGACCGGTTCGACACCGACGACGAGCTGTCGTACCGGCGGGACTCCGTCTACAGCTGCGTCACGCTGCCGTACTTCCACAGCTTCCTCCACATCAAAGGTGACTTCCTGGTTTTTTTTTTTCGGACGGGGGCGGCGTTCCCACGGGTCGCACGCAGAAACGTCTTGAGTGAGATCGCCATCCGGATCTGATCCGGTTTTTAAAACGGCGCCATCGAGGTTTCTTCGGTCCACGGCGTTCCAGCTCTAACCCTCCTCCTCCTCCTCCTCCTCCTCCTCCTCCTGCAGGCGGCCTGATGAACACGTGGAAGCGGCGCTGGTGCGTCCTGAAGGACGAGACCTTCCTGTGGTTCCGCGCCAAGCAGGAGGCCCTGAAGCAGGGCTGGCTGCACAAGAAGGGCGGGGGCTCGTCCACGCTGTCCCGCCGCAACTGGAAGCGGCGCTGGTTCGTGCTGCGCCAGAGCAAGCTCATGTACTTCGAGAACGACAGCGAGGAGAAGATGAAGGGCGTACTGGACATGCACGCCGCCAGGTAAGGGGGGGGGGGCGCCGCACGAGTCCCGGGACGCGGCGCTCGTAGCGGCCGCCAGCTGATGAGTTTGTTTGTTTGTTTGTTTGTTTGTTTGTTTGTTCTCTCAGAGAAATCATCGACAACACGGGGAAGGAGAACGGGATCAACATCGTGATGCCGGAGAGGACGTACCACCTGATCGCCGAGTCCGCCGAGGACGCCAGGTGAGACCCGGCAGAGGAAGGACGCGCGCGCACACACACACACACACACACACACACACACACACACTCTGTGGGCTGAACACACTGATTTCCTCTCAGAGGGACAGTCCACTTCCTCCGTACATGTACAGTCGATACAGTGAGATAACACAGCGAGTCCGCTTTAATAAGTGTGTGTATGATGATAGTGGTGATGATGATGATGATGATGATGTCGTCGTCTCCATGGTTACAGCCAGTGGTTCAGCGTGCTGAGTCAGGTCCACGGCTCCACAGAGCAGGAGATCAGAGAGATGCACGACGAGCAGGCCAACCCCCAGAACGCTGTGGTGAGTGTGTGTGTGTGTGTGTGTGTGTGTGTGTGTGTGTGTGTGTGAGATCATCCTCAGCAGCCTGGGCGCTCTCGGTGACCCCGCCTCTCTCTCTCCCTCCTCAGGGAACGCTGGACGTGGGGATGATCGATTCAGTTTGTGCGTCCGATAATCCAGAGAGGTGACGTCTCCCGGATTTTTTTTTTTTTTTAACGCTTTGAGGAAAGCGTCAGGTCGGCGCCCGCTCACGTTCTGTCCCCGTTCACAAAACCGCAGGCCCAACTCCTTCGTCATGATCACGGCGAACCGCGTGCTGCACTGCAACGCCGACACGCCGGAGGAGATGCACCACTGGATCACGCTGCTGCAGCGCTCCAAGGGCGACACGCGGGTCGACGGCCAGGAGTTCATCATCCGAGGTGACGCGTCGCTTTTAGGTTTTAAACGGCTCGATTTGCGGCGCGGCGACGCAAATAACGCGCGATTCCCCGCGTCCCCACCAGGGTGGCTGCACAAAGAGATGAAGAACAGCACCAAAGCCTCGCTGAAGCTGAAGAAGCGCTGGTTCCTGCTCACCCACAATTCCCTGGACTACTACAAGAGCTCCGAGCGCAACGCCCTGAAGCTGGGCACGCTGGTGCTCAACAGCCTCTGCTCCGTGGTCCTGCCGGACGAGAAGATCTTCAAAGAGACCGGTGAGGACGGGGGGGGAGACGGCGGCGGTTCTGTTTGGCGTCGCGGTCGCCGCCGCAGTCACGTGACACGTTTCGGTTTGTTCCCCCTCAGGATACTGGAACGTGATCGTGTACGGCCGCAAGCACTCGTACCGCCTCTACTGCAAGCTCCTGAACGAGGCCACGCGCTGGGCCACCTCCGTCCAGAACGTCATCGACACCAAAGCTCCCATCGACACGCCGACCCAGCAGCTCATCCAGGACATCAAGGTGGGAGGCTGACGGATTAAGCTGGGAGGGATTATTCTGAATGTAATCTGTAATCTGTCAAAATGAAAAAGCTTTTTTTTTTTTGCCATTTCCTGCAGGAGAACTGTCTGAACTCAGAGGTGGTGGAGCAGATCTACAAGAGGAACCCCATCCTTCGCTACAGCCACCACCCCCTGCACTCGCCCCTGCTGCCGCTGCCCTACGGAGACATCCACGTCGCCGGTGAGTCGGCGGACACGGGGACGTCGGCCTCGCGCAGTCGGTCACAAACCGTCGCTCACCTCTTGCCCCCGTCGCTCCGCTCAGCCGCCAGACACAGGAGCTACACCACGCTCCAGGACGAAGCCCTCAAGGTGTTCAGCTCCCTGCAGCACCTGGAGGGCGTGGCCGACCCGGTGCCGATCATCCAGGGCGTCCTCCGGACCGGCCAGGAGCTCAAACCGCTGCGGGACGAGCTGTACTGCCAGCTGATCAAGCAGACGACCCGGCCGCCGCAGCCGGGAAGCCCCGGGAACCTGTGCGGCTGGAAGATCCTGGCCTGCATGTCCTGCACCTTCGTCCCGACCCGGAGCGTCCTCCGGTACCTCAAGTTCCACCTGAAGAGGTACGAGATGGTTTTGTGTTCGCGGCGGAGTCGCCCGAATGTTTTGGCACTGACCGCTAACCGTCTCCGCAGGATCCGAGAGCTCCTCCCCGGCTCGGAGATGGAGCGCTACGCCGCCTTCGCCCTGGAGTCCCTGAAGAAGACTCGGGCCCGGGAGAACGTGCCGTCGCAGGAGGAGATCCGCGCCATCGTGGCGCGGCAGGACATGAGCACCACCGTCCACTGCCACGGAGGAGGCTCCTGCAAGATCACCATCAACTCGCACACGACCGCCGGAGAGGTGGGTGGAGCCGAGCGCGCGCTGGCTCGCGGGGGAAAGGCGGGGCTCTAAGCGTTTGTCGTGCGCGTCAGGTGGTGGAGAAGCTGATCCGAGGCCTGGCCATGGAGGACAGCCGCAACATGTTCGCCCTGTTCGAACGCAACGACACCGCGGAGAAAGCCATCGAGAGCCGCGCCGTGGTGGCCGACGTGCTCGCCAAGTTCGAGAGGTGAGCGAACGCCGCCGCCGTGCTTTTTGCGCCGCCGAGCGCTTTCGCGGCCGCCGCTAACGCTCGACCTCCGCCCCTCCAGGCTTTCGGCGAGCCAGGACGAACACGACACCGGCTGGAAGTTCTACTTCAAGCTCTACTGCTTCCTGGACACGGACAATGTTCCCCGAGACAGCGTGGAGTTCGCCTTCATGTTCGAGCAGGTGAGAGGCGGCGGCCAATCGCTCGTCGCCACCACAAACCCGCGGCGGGGGCGGGTCTTTACCTCTTTATCCTCTGCGTTCCTCAGGCCCACGAAGCCGTCATCCGCGGCCAGTATCCGGCCCCCGAGGAGACGCTCCAGTTCCTGGCTGCCCTCAGACTCCAGTATCTCCTGGGCGACCACAGCTCCCAGGCCAACGTCCCCGAAATGTCCCAGGTGTTCCCCCTGGCGCGGTTACGGGCCCGCGTGCAGAACTCGGCCAAGACGTTCGCTCCGGGCGCCGGCTCGACGGCCGACCGCTCGGGGACGTCGGAGAGGAAGCGCTCGAGCTTCCTGGAGGGGACGCTGAGGCGGAGCTTCAGGAGCGGCTCGCTGAGCCGGCAGAAGCTGGAGGAGGAGAACAGCCTGGAGGCGTGGATGCGGGAGGAGGCGGCGGCGGCGAGGACCAGCGTGATGGACAAGTGGAGGAAGCTGCAGGGGATGAACCAGGAGCAGGCCATGGTCAAGTACATGACGCTGGCGAAGGAGTGGCAGGGGTACGGCTCCACGCTGTTCAACGTCGAGGTGAGAGAGACTTTTCCGGGCGTTTTTCGCCGCCGCCGTGTCGTTCGGTCTTCGTCAGAACTGTCCGGTTTGTGGTTTCAGTGCCGGGACGGACAGTTCCCCTGCGAGCTGTGGCTGGGCGTGAGCCGGGAGGCCATATCCGTGTACAAGCGAGGGGAGCCGTGGCCCCTGGAGGTTTTCCCCTACGAGGAGATCCTCTCCTTCGGAGCGCCGCTGCCCAACGCCTACAAGATTGCCGTGGAGGGCCGGGAGCTGGTCTTCGAGACCCAGATGGTTCGTACGGCGGAAAACGTGCCGCTTCGCCGCCGTCTGCGTTTGGATGTTTTCTATAGAGCGAAACGAAACGGCGGCCTTTAGTGGTGAAAGGGTATAAATGCTCCTCTTCCTCGCCTCCGCAGGTCATGGACATCGCCAAGCTGATGAAGGCCTACATCAGCATGATCGTCAAGAAGCGCTACAGCAACTGTCAGTCGGTCAGCAGCCACGGCAGCCAGTGCAGCGCCTGGTGATCCCGCGGCAGGGACAGGAGACGCCCACCCCATGTCCAATGATGTCTCTTCTTTTTTTAAAAATAAAATAAAAAACAAACTGGCTGCACACCTGACAAATCAGAACTTGGACAAAAGAGGGCGGGCAGCCATCATTTCAAACTGGAGGATCCGCTCCGTTAAAACGTCCCAGGGAATCTGTTTGTGGACTGTCCAGAAGCGGGGACGCTGTGGACAGCGCAGTCTGACACTGTTACTGTCCATCCGGCCGCCCCCGGATTGGACCAAAACCAGGAAAACTTTTCCAGCGACGGGTTGAAACACTGAAGCACTAACGATTAAATCTGAGGAATCGGTCGCTCGACGCGGCGCCTGCTTGTTGTCGACGCTTCGGATAAATTGTTCTTTCCACGCGGCCTCGGTACAATCGTTTTGTTAATCCAGGTTCACGGCTGGATTAACTTAATCTGAACGAGCCGCCGGTCGACCTCACCCGCCGCCTCGTTTTCACACAGCAACTCACAATCGGAGGAGGTGAAGAACAAGCGAGGGACAATTTATCCAAACGTTTTGTTTTCTCAGACCAAAGAAAAACGTCTGAAGGTTTTTTTCATTTTTTATGACATGCTGAAATATGACCTTTTTTGCATTTTGAACACATTTTATGCTATCTAGTGTTTATAAAACAGCATTATTTGATGTTTTCTTGCATTTTGAGGCATTTTTAATTTTGACATTTTTTGCATTTTTTCGACATACTATACTATGTATGTTGTTTTTTTCATTTTTTATGACATGCTGAAATATGACCTTTTTTGCATCTTTAACACCTAATATGCTATCTAGTGTTTATAAAACAGCATTATTTGATGTTTTCTTGCATTTTGAGGCATTTTTAAATTTTGACATTTTTTGCATTTTTTCGACATACTATACTATGTCGTTTTCTTCATTTTTTATGACATGCTGAAATATGACCTTTTTTGCATTTTGAACACATTTTATGCTATCTAGTGTTTATAAAACAGCATTGTTTGATGTTTTCTTGCATTTTGAGGCATTTTTAAATTTTGACATTTTTTGCATTTTTTCGACATACTATACTATGTTGTTTTTTTCATTTTTTATGACATGCTGAAATATGACCTTTTTTGCATCTTTAACACCTAATATGCTATCTAGTGTTTATAAAACAGCATT